>OY740803.1:2101354-2183854 GCA_963514005.1 Raja brachyura | reverse complement strand
AGTAATTTATTTAGGAGGAGTGAGAGGTGGTGGAAGAAAGGCCAGTGGATGGAAGAGAGGCCGGGAGGGAGATTGGCTTGGGGGGGGGGGAAGAAAAAAGAGGAGGGGAGGGGGAGGGGGAGAGGGAGGGGGAGGGGGGAGGGGGAGGGGGAGGGGGAGGGGGAGAGGGAGAGAGGCAGCGACTCATGCAGGGCCCGGTTTCCTCGTTCTTTCTGCGTCTTTTCAATAACTTGGGAGGGGGGTGGGGTGATGTCACTCTCAGCGCCTGCAACACAGCGCACAGAGCAGGCCCATTGTTACGTCATCAGCGAAAGGCAGTCAATTTTAAATAGAGAGAGTACAGAGGAGATTTACTAGAATGTTGCCTGGGTTCCAGCAACTAAGTTACAGAGAAAGGTTGAACAAGTTAGGTCTTTATTCTTTGGAGCGCAGAAGGTTAAGGGGGGACTTGATTGAGGTCTTTAAAATGATGAAAGGGATAGACAGAGTTGATGTGGATAAGCTTTTCCCATTGAGGGTAGGGAAGATTCAAACAAGAGGGCATGACATGAGAATTAAGGGACAGAAGTTTAGGGGTAACATGAGGGGGAACTTCTTTACTCAGAGAGTGGTGGCTGTGTGGAATGATCTTCCAGCAGAAGTGGTGGAGGCAGGGTCGATTTTAACATTTAAAAGTAAAGTGTATGGGTATATGGACGGGAAGGGAATGGAGGGGTATGGGCTGAGTGCAGGTAGATGGGACTAGGGCAAAATAAATGGTCGGCACGGACTGGAAGGGCCGAGAAGGCCTGTTTCCGTGCTGTAATTGTTATATGGTTAAATGCAAAGCTGTCATTTTTTAACATTTTCAGTAATGTCGAGAAATAAAACATGACATTTATAGATAAGTAGATTTTGGACTCTATGGGAAAAATGTCTACCGGAATATGTAAAAATAGACAGACAGACATTAAAGATTTAGATGAGAAAATTAAATGTGACACAAAGCTGGAAGACAGTGTGAGCTGCGATTTGGATGCTATGAGGCTGCAGGGTGACAGATAGGTTTGGTGAGTGGCAGATGCATGTCAGATGCAGTATAATGTGGATAAATGTGAGGTTATCCACTTTGTTGGCAAGAACAGGAAGCCACATTATTATCTGAATGGTCTCAGATTACGAAGAAGGGAGGTGTAAAGATGTTGATTCACGTTTTTCTCTCACATCGGTTGTTTCGACAATAAACGACCAGGCACCGGGGTCACTTTAAACGTACGTTTATTGAGCAGGAGTCTCCACACAGGTTAACAACCTAGCAAAGAGTCAAGCTCTCTGCCCTTAATTGCAATGCTTTATATATGTTAATGCCACCGTTTAGCCCCTCCCACATTACCCAATTAACCAACAGACCTGTACACAATGGTCATGATAACAGGCACGTACACAATGGGAGATGTTAATTAGTGGAACAACACTAGAGCTAAGACAGGGACATTTCTCAGACTTTCGGGAGCCAGTGGTTTGCATATTCTTCAGCTTTCTGAAACTCAGCCACCTCAATCAGACGGGTGCGAGGAATATCAAAGTTGTGAATATGCAGCATCAGCAGGATAATGTGTATTTCTCAGGATCACAACTTCCTGAAGCCTGCAGCCACATAGTTAGCAACTTTGGTCAGCAGACATTTTAAGTTTCAACCCAGTTCACCTGACCTCCATTTTCCCTTCACGGAACCATTTTACAGTGCTGATTCAAGATTTACATTCACATCCCACCCTTTTGCCATTCTTATGGCAACACTCATAGTCCATTTAAAAGTCCCATTTGCCGAATCTCGTAACCTTCTAGTTCCCTTGCCAAGGCTTCTTGGACGTCTGACCTTTGTCCCCCAATTCTCCTTCCTCACTCACTTCATCGTTTTCACTGTCCTTGGGGAATGGTGACAGTCTCTCCTGCTCACGCTGTTGTCATTATTGGTGGTGAAGTTACATGGCCTAGCTGGTGCTCTTGACGCCATCCTAGATCCATTATAGCAATTGTCGTAGGAGTGGTTATTGTTCTTAGGTAGCGGTAAGCAGTTGGCCGGTGGAGCAAGAAGCATATCATAGTCGATGCTGACGGGCTTGACAGGGACCGTTCTTTTTCCTGGCACTTCACCAGTCGTCCTGTTCTGCCCCATGCAGGGGATTGAATTAGATTGAATTATCTTTATTGTCATTTCAGACCTTTCGGTCTGAACGAAATTTCGTGCCTGCAGTCATACATATATTAAAAGTAACAAAACCACACAATAAACACAAATGTAACATCCACCACAGAGAGTTCACCAAACACCTCCTCACTGTGGTGGAAGGCAAAGTCTTAGAGTCTCTGTCTTCCTCCCTCCTTGTTCTCCCTCTGCGCTGAGGAGATCCAGGCCTCCAACGTTGCCGTCCACCAGGTCCACGGCTGAGCCTCCGAAACCGGGCTGCCGCCACCGTCGTCGCCGGAACGCCAGAACACCGCCACAGGGCCGCCGCCGGAACGCCGCTGGAGCACCGCAGCTCCCGAAAACCAGGTCGCCGCTGAAGCTCCGAAGCCGTGCCGCTGCTGCTGGAAGCTGGAATGCCGCCAGCTCCGCCATTAAGGCCTCAGCACAGATGGAGACGGTGACGGGGGACACAACAAGAAAAGTCGCATCCCCCCCGAAGGGAGAGACTAAAACCCTGTTTCTCCCACCCTCCCCCCCCCCCCCCCCCCCCCCCAACACACATACACAACCTAATAAACCAAAAATAATCACTAAAAACAGGCACAAAGCCAAAAATAAAATAAAAAACAGACGGACTGCAGGTGAGCCGCAGCTGCCAAGCAGTGCCGCCACTTCCGGTCTCAGGGGATGGGGTAAACAGGGAGGTAACTGATGTCATTTGTGGATAACAAACCACCTGCCCCTTCCCAAATAGCTCGTTGTGAGCCAGGAGGAATAAATTGGAGATTTCTCGTTCCCCTCTCTTTCTTCGTTTGTTCCGTCCGTGTTCAGGCTTTGTCCATTTCCAGCCAAAACCTATTAACCCTGCAGTGGTCGCCACACATATTAATGCCACAAAGACTCTCAATTTAGCGATTTATTTCATATCTGTGAAGACAAGGGAGGGAAAAAGAAAAGGACGTGCAATTTCATGTCAAAATTAATTTGTGCCTTGCTTCCCGTGGACTGGATCCCCCTCCCTGACCTCGACCTCCCCCCTTTGCTTGGTGTCACCAACCACTTTGCAATGGTGCAAATGCACCCATGCCGATCATCCTTCTACTTTTACTGTGGTGGGGGTGGTGAGGAGAACCTGGAAGGGGCCCAACCATCGAGGAGAAAGGGTGTCCTTACGAACCCAATTCTTAATCAACACATAAGAGCCCGGGGTGATCCGTCCATTATTAACGGGAAAATCTATGTCGCCCACATAAGCGGCCTTGACCTCCCCATGAATCTCATGCAGGGCCCTTGTAAGGGCAAGGAAGTAAGAGACCATCTCCTCCGTCATGTGATGCAATGTCATTGTGGCTGGGATAATGTATGTCCAGGGGGTGCGCAGAGGTCGGCCATAGATGATCTCTGCAGGAGACAACCTTGTCTTCCCAGCGGGAAGGACTCTAATCTGAAACAAGGCAACAGGCAACATTTTAACCCAGGTGGAGCCCGATTGGTCCACCAGCTTGGCAAGCTTGGTGTTCAGGGTCTGGTTCAAGCGTTCCACCGTGCCTGCAGCCTGTGGGCGATAAGCGCAATGCAGCCGCTGGGTTACGCCCAGCTGTCGGCGCAATTCTTTATTGATAGCGGCAATAAAGTGAGGGCCGTTATCCGAACTGATGGTGTTTGGAACCCTAAAGCGAGGAACAAACTGCCGTAATAAAATAGACACCACCGTAGAAGCAGTGCAATCAGTGGTGGGAAAGGCTTTAATCCATCTAGAAAACACATCAACAATAACAAGTACATGTTTATAACACTGACACTTAGGCAAATCAATAAAATCCATCTGTAAGGTTTCTGTAGGTAATGGAGTACGACCCGTCTGGCAGACAAGTCCTTTACCAGGGTTGTGTGCAGCACAGGTGAGGCACCGTGCGCTAGTTTGGGCTGCCAAAACCTTAAGTCGAGGATGCCACCATGCCTGTAAGAGAGCGTCTACTAGCGAGGTGGCCTCACAGTGAGTGGCTAGATGCAGACAATCAATGACCCAGGTCGCTAACTGGTCTGTCATACAGGTCTGTCCGGCCGGCGTGAGCCACAATCCGGAGTCAACCTTCCGGCAGCCCAGCTACTCCCATTCTATTATAACATCAACAGAGGCGTCCCCCTGTAAGAGTAATACATCATTCATGGTTGGCATAGCTTTCTCAGATTCAGACGAGCCCATATAAAGGCTTTTCACCTGCCTCATCATACTGCCCCCCACTTTAAATCTACCGCATGAAGCACACTTAGCCGCTTCGTCAGCCAACCTGTTACCGATTTGGACCGGGGAATCTCCTGTCGTGTGGGCCGCACATTTGATTACGGCTACCGCAGAGGACAGGAGGATAGCATTCAACAGGTCAGAGACCAGGATCTGATTGGCAATCGTATGGCCCGTCGAGGTGAGGAATCCCCTGTTTCTCCATAACTGTCCGAAATCGTGAACGACTCCAAATGCGGATCGGGAGTCGGTGTAAATATTGACGGAGTGCCCCTCTGCAAGGACACAGGCTCGGGTGAGGGCAAACAACTCGGCCTGCTGAGCTGAAAACAGTGGGTCAAACTGCCACAATCCAGCAAGGTTCCATCTTGCTTAACTACCGCAAAGCCTGACAGGCGGTGTCCCTGCTCGTCGATGGACGAACTTCCATCAGTATCGAGGATCAAATCTGGAGAGGTTAGAGGTTGATCGCTAAAGTCAGGGCACGGACTGGTATCCACGAGAATAGCCTCCAAGCAGTTATGGTCGCATGGCTTGCTCGTGGGGAGTGCTCCTTCTTCCTAGCCCTTCTAGCCTCTTCCTCCCTTCTCTCGTCTCTGTCTTCAGATGCCGTGTCCCCTTCGCTCTCCCATTCGTTATTATAGTCCAAGGTCGAAAAGGTGGAGCTGGAGGGGGATTGTGTTCGCCGCTGTGCCATATTCTATTTGGTTTTGTTCCGGGGGTTCAGTTAGTTCTGCCTCCCACGGAGTCAGTGGATTGTGGGGCACCAGGTGAGTACGGAGGGGGTCGGCCTGCGGGAGGGGGCGCAATAGGGGCAACTGTCTTCCCGGTGGTCTCCCCTGAATGGGACCGTTTTCTGGGGTTCAGCGAGGGTACGGGAGATTTGGAAACTGACATCTGTGAAGGACAAGTTTTAATCTTGGATTGGGTAGCGGGAATTGAAGGAGCAGATACTGGACTGGCAATGGGATGCGGCTGGTTCAGCGGGGGTGCTCCACTGATAATCCTCTACCTCCTCCTCGTCGTCGTCACCTCCCAAATCTATGCCAGCCACCGACTTACGTAAGTCTTTATCTATCTTGGCCTTATTTTGTCTCTCTCTCTCCTGACGATCCTTACTTTCCTTAGCATGCCTGCATTCCTGTTTTAATAATGTCACCGTCTTCTCCTGACCCCCCCCCCCCCCCGGTCAGGGGTATTCCTAGTTTCAAGGCATTATTCTGTCAACTGGCCATTAAAGACCGTGCCTTTTCTCTGTTACAATGATCGATCCACAACTGAATGGCCTTTTTGCCTAGTCTTTTCAATCTTTCCTCATATGACAGTCCCGCCATCCCAGGGATCAATATCGTGAACCTACGCTGCACTGCCTCAATCACGAGGATGTCCTTCCTCAAATTAGGAGACCAAAATGGTACACAATACTCCAGATGCGGTCTCACCAGAGTCCTATACAACTGGAGAAGAACCTCTTTACTCCTATACTGAAGGCCAACATTCCATTAGCTTCCTTCACTGCCTGCTATACCTGCACCCAAGGTCTTACCTTACCTAACACCATTGAGATAATAATCTGCCCCCTTGTTTTTGCCGCAAAAGTGGATAACCTCACATTTATATATATTATACTGCATCTGCCACGCATCTGCCCACTCACTCAACCTGTCCAGGTCACCCTGCAACCTCCTAACATCCTCTTCACAGTTCACACTGCCATCCAGCTTTGTGTCATCCACAAACTTGCTAGTGTTACTCCTAATTCCCTCTTCCAAATCATTAATATATATGGTAAACAGTTGCGGCCCCAACACCGAGCCTTGCGGCACTCCACTCGCCACTGCCTGCCATTCTGAATAGGACCCTTTCACTCCTACTCTTTGCTTCCGGTCTGCCAACCAATTTTCTATCCATGTCAACATCCTACCCCCAATACCATGTGCTCTAATTTTAGTCACCAGTCTCCCGTGCGGGACCTTATCAAAGGCTTTCTGAAAGTCTAGATACACTACATCCACTGACACCCCTTCATCCATTTTACTTGTCACGTCCTCAAAAAAATTCCAGAAGATTAGTCGAGCATGATTTCCCTTTCATAAATTCATGTTGTCTTGGACTAATCCTTTTACTGCTATCCAAATACCCCATTATTACCTCTTTAATAATTGACTCCAGCATCTTTCGCACCACCGAAGTCAGGCTAACCGGTCTGTAATTCCCCATTTTCTCTCTTGCTCCTTTCATGAAAAGTGGGATAACATTAGCTATCCTCCAATCCATAGGAACTGTTCCTGAATCTATTGAACATTGGAAAATGATCACCAATGCATCCACTATTTCTGGAGCCAACTCCCTGAGGACCCTGGGATGCAGACCATCAGGCCCAGGGGATTTATCATCCTTCAGTCCCATAAGTCTGCCCAATATTATTTTTCACCTAATGAAAATTTCTTTCTGTTCCTCTACCCCCTTAGATCCTCTGTCCTCCAGTAGCAGGTACTGGAATGGCAGGTACAGCGATCACTTAAAAGTTCAGTGGAGACGCGTCAGGAACATGGAGTGCCAGATGCCATTCCTTCACTGGAAGGCGGTGTTGACGGGGGCGTCTGTAGATGGTACCACCGACATCGACACGGTAGGAACATGGTTCCTTTGCTGGGCCATGGATGAACCCCAATTTAGTATGTAGACGGACCACTTGCCTTGGATTAATGGCTTAAGTGGCTCGCTGGATTTGTGAGGATGTAGGTACGTTTCTGCGTGTCTCGATTGGATTGCACGCGTTTTTGAACCACAGCAGGGCTGAAAACCTTTGGCTTTAAGTGATCCTGTGTCCCTGGCAGCGGAGGTCTTGTCCAGCGGGACATCAGTCGCTGGGCTGGAGAGCCTAGAACATTGTCTCTGGTGATATTGATCAAGTTTAACAGGTCCAGGTAGGCGTCAGATTCAGCCAGATAGAAGGGTTCCACAAGTTGTTTAGCGCTTCGAACAGCGCGTTCGGATAGTCCATTGGACTGTGGGTACTCCGGGCTGCTGGTGACACGTTGAAAGTTCCATCGTTTGGCAAAGTCTCTGAACCTTTGGCTGGTGAATTGTGTCCCGGTTCGTCTGAAGAAGGGTCTCGACCCGAAACGTCGCCTATCTCCTTCACTCCTTAGATGCTGCTGCACCCGCTGAGTTTCTCCAGCTTTTTGTGTAACCCTCGATTCTCCAGCATCTGCAGTTCCTTCTTTAACAGAGAATTCTTCTTGTTTGAATGGATGTTGTTCGCTGGTGGTGCGTGGTGCCTGGGATAGAGTGTCTGCAATGTGCATGTCTTTACCTTTTTTGTAGACAATGCGAACATCAAACCGTTGTAGCAGCATCATCATGCGTTGAAGCCTTGCTGGTGCTGAACGAATCGGTTTGCTCAGGATGGTGACCAACGGCTGGTGATCAGGTTCTACCGTGAAAGTTTTGCCAAAAATAAGGTATTTAATTTTGGAGCAGGCAAAAACTACGGCAAGCAGTTCTTTCTCTATCTGTGCATAACGCTGTTCTGTGTCCGTCAGGGTTCGTGAAGCGTAGGATACCGGCATGACATCACCGTTGAAAGAGGTCAGCAGGCATGCAGCGCCAAGTCCATACTGGGATGCATCGCAGGTAATTGTGACCGGCAGGTCGATATCGAAGTAGAACAGAGTAGAAACGCTGGCGAGCTGTAGCTTTAAAGTCTCGAAGGCTCGCTGGTGGTTTGGGTACCAGGACCAAGTGTTGTCCTTGTGGGTTAGTTGACGTAGGGGGGCTGACAATTTGCTGAGATTGGGGATGAACTTTCCCAGGTAGTTGACCATGCATAGAAATCGTTTGGGGCTGGTGACGTCAGTTGGTACCGGCAGCTCGTTGATTGCTGTAGTCTTCAGCGGACCAGGCTTTAGCCCATTGATGGTGAACACGTGACCTACGTAGGTGACTTCGGGAACCCGGAACTTGCACTTCACAGGGTTCAGTTTTAAGTTGATGTCTCTGGCACGGTCCAGTACTTTGCGTAGGTTGGCATCGTGCTCGGTGGCATCGCAGCCATAAACTAGGATGTCATCAACAATGATGGCACAGGGGAATTATGCAAACTGTTGTTCCATTGCATGCTGGAAGACTTTGCTGGCAGAGTTGATGCCAAAGGGCATTCTTAGGAACTGGTAACGTCTGAACGGGGTGGTGAAGGTTGTTAATGTCGATGAGGCACGGTCTAACGGCATTTGGCATCCAAGACCAAACCGCTGCGTTACCGATTTGTGCTGCAACATCTTCGATGGTCCTCGTAGGATAGTGATGCCGTTTGATTGCTGTGTTCAAATCTTTAGGATTGATGCAGATGCGTAACTCCTTCTTGTCTTTCCTTGTGGTGACAACCATAGTGGAGACCCAGTCGGAGGGTTCGCTGACTTAGGCAAGAACTCCGATGGAGACCATATGTTTCAGTTCAATGTGTATTTGCTCACGCATAGCATGCGATACCCAGTGAGGGGCACGCACGATTGGGCTGACTGTATGGTCAACAATGATCTTGTATGTTGTGGGCGTTAGTTGTCCAACAAATCTTTGTAGTTGGATAGCATCTGTTTTGGTGGTCCCTCTGTCAAACAGAGTTTGTGGACAGCACGCCCGAAATAGACCAAACCCAGGTCATGGCACACATCGATGCCTAGCAGGGTTTCAGAACTTGGCTGAATGAAGTAAAATAGCAAGTCCTTGGTCTGTTCATTGATGGTACATTTAACCATATAACCATTACAGCACGGAAACAGGCCTTCTCGGCCCTTACAGTCCGTGCTGACCATTTATTTTCCCCAAGTCCCATCTACCTGCACTCAGACCATACCCCTCCATTCCCTTCCCGTCCATATACCTATCCACTTTACTTTTAAATGTTAAAATCGATCCTGCCTCCACCACTTCTGCAGGAAGATCATTCCACACAGCCACCACTCTCTGAGTAAAGAAGTTCCCCCTCATGTTACCCCTAAACTTCTGTCCCTTAATTCTCATGTCATGCCCTCTTGTTTGAATCTTCCCTACCCTCAATGGGAAAAGCTTATCCACATCAACTCTGTCTATCCCTTTCATCATTTTAAAGACCTCAATCAAGTCCCCCCTTAACCTTCTGTGCTCCAAAGAATAAAGACCTAACTTGTTCAACCTTTCTCTGTAACTTAGTTGCTGGAACCCAGGCAACATTCTAGTAAATCTCCTCTGTACTCTCTCTATTTTGTTGACATCCTTCCTATAATTAGGTGACCAAAATTGTACACCATACTCCAGAATTGGTCTTACCAATGCCTTGTACAATTTTAACATTACTTCCCTACTCCTATATTCAATGCTCTGATTTATAAAGGCCAGCACACCAAAAGCTTTCTTTACCACCCATGCGATTCTACCTTCAGGGAATTATGCACAGTTATTCCTAGATCCCTCTGTTCCACAGCATTCCTCAATTCCCTACCATTTACCATGTACGTCCTATTTTGATTTGTCCTGCCAAGATGTATCACCTCACACTTATCAGCATTAAACTCCATCTGCCATCTTTCAGCCCACTCTTCCAAATGGCCCAAATCTCTCTGTAGACTTTGAAAATCTACTTCATTATCCACAGCACCCCCTATCTTAGTATCATCTGCATACTTATCCAATTTTCCACCCCATCATCTAGATCATTGATGTACATGACAAACAACAGTGGACCCAACACAGATCCTTGAGGCACCCCAGTGGTCACCGGCTTCCAACCTGACAAACAGCCATCCACCATTACTCTCTGGCATCTCCCATTCAGCCACTGTTGAATCCATCTTGCTACTCCGCCATTAACACCCAAAGATTGAACCTTAACCAACCTTCCATGGGGAACCTTGTCAAAGGCCTTACTGAAATCCATATAGACAACATCCACTGCTTTACCCTCATCAATTTCCCTAGCAACCTCTTGAGAAAATTAAAGTAGGTTTGTCAAACATGACCTTACAGGCACAAATCCATGTTGACTGTTCTTGATCAGACCCTTATATATTATCCAGATGCTTATATATATTGTCTCTAAGTATCCTTTCCATTAATTTGACCACCACTGACGTCAAACTAAGAGGTCTATAATTGCTAGGTTTATTCTTTGAACCCTTTTTAAACAATGGAACAACATGCGCAGTACGTGTGAGATATAAAAAAATCACAAATGCTGTTTGAGACAAAGTCAGCAAAGAAGCTTTTATTAAGATAATATTCTGCAGAATAGGTGCCTCTCCTTTCCTCTCCCCTAGAGGCACACCAAGGGTCGGGATGTATTCTATCTTTATACATTTCATTACATTATAGCCACACCCTCTTTTCTCACCATTTTGCCTCTTTTTAATTATAACATAAAGCCCACATTCCCACGAGAAAGTCCAGGAACGCCTCGGAACATCTCCTGACGTCAAAGGCTTATACTGAAGTTTCTATCTGTCTGCTACTTTTTATCTCAAAGTTCTCTCTATCTGTCGTGACTTTCTATCCCACTAACAGTCTGGCTTTGTTGAAACCTTATTCCTTTCTAAGCTACATTTTTTCTATTCCTAGTTTAAATCAACCATGTCTGTTGTATCTTCGTGTTAGATATCCTGATAATAAACAACACAATTCAGGTTGTTTCAGTTGCCTTATTGCTCTCCTTTATTCGGCTCGTTTGTCTGCCTTGCGTAGTAATACTGAAAGTGCTTACATACCTAATCACAGTGTGTGTGTGTGTGTGGTGAGTGTGCCTGATACAAAGTAGTGCAGGAGGATGGGACTGCTACAATGAATATGTAGCATATGTAACATCCCCCCTTCTCAAAAGAAAGAACAAAAAAACAAAAACAAAATTAGTGACACTAGAGGATTGCCAGAGCGAGGGTGGCAATCCTGTAGCAGATACCGTGGGATTATTCTGCCCACATTCATGGCATTCTGCTTTCTACTATACTACACAACAGAATATATGATGGCAGCTTGTTTTCTTTCAGGTAGTGCGTAGCCAGTCAAGAGTCGTGTCTTGGCGTGATTTGTCCCTTCCAGTGCTAGCGATAACGCGCTGGGGGTAAAATGTTGCTCCTGGATCTAGTATATCTGGTTGTTGCCTGCAGTGTTGCACTCGATGTATTGGTAACTTGTTGAGTTGTTTCCTGGCCATTGGTTGGTGCTGGTTGACTATATGACTCACTGGTAGCAGTTTGTGAGAATGTGTTGTCATCAATGGCAGGTGTTGCTGCTGCTGTGGGTGGTGTCCTAGGAGTTGCTGGTGTTGACATTTCAGGTGTCGGGCGGATGTGAATTCTGTTTCGTCTCAACTGCCTGCCCGGTTCTGTCTCTATGATATATGATTTTGGGGTTCCAGCCCTGCTGGTGATTTGTGCTGGGGTCCATTTCTTTGTTGTTGGATCCTGAGCATGTACGTTTTGGCCTTGAAATAGTTCAGGCAAGTACTGTGCATTTTTGTTGTATTGTTTCAGCCCCTCCTCCTGGGCGGCTGCCAATTTTGCCCTTGTTTCTTCTTGGTCGATAGGGGGTTGGATTTTGCTTGGCAGGGTGGTTTTGTATTTCCTGCCATTTAGCATTTCTGCAGGAGACTTCATGTCAGCCTTTAGTGGAGTTGCCCGTAAGGATAAAAGTGCCAGGTTTGGATCCTCCTTTGCCTCTCGGCATTTTATTAGTGTTTTCTTGGCTGTCTGTACTTGCCTTTCAATAAACCCATGGCCCTTTGGGTAATGTGGTGAAGATGTTGTGATTTTGAACCCGTATTCAGTGGCTAGCTCTCTGAATTCCCGAGATGTGAATTGGGTTCCATTGTCACATACGATCTGCTCAGGTATTCCTTGCTCTGCAAACAACCCTCTAACAATTGACAAAATTGTTTTAGCTTTCAAGTCCTTTACGTTTCTCACAAATGGGAATTTGGAGTAGTAGCAGGCCATAATCAAATACCATTGCTGGTTTTCTGTGAACAGGTCTGCTCCGATGGTTTGCCATGGCCGGCTTGGGATATCACTGGGTGTCATTTCCTCCTTCTGTTGTGAATTCCTGTATTTTTGGCATATGTGGCATGTAGATACCAGCTTTTCTATGTCCTTGTACATGCCTATCCAGTACACAGCGGATTTAGCACGGAGTCTGCACTTTTACATTCCTAAGTGTCCCTGGTGGATCTTTTCGAGAATTTCTTTTTTCATGGACTTGGGTATGATTATTCGTGATCCGGCCATCAGGACTCCATTCTCTACCGAAATATCATCACGGATGGTCCAGTATTCGCGGAGGAGAGGCTGAACTTGTTGTCTCTTTTCTGGCCATCCCTGTATTACCATTTGGGTGAGGAGCTGGAGTTCTTCATCTCTGGCTGTTTCCTCTTTGATCTGTTCCAGCTTCACGCTTGTCACACTCACAATGTGGTGGATCTTTATGCTCAGCCCTTCCATCTCTTGTTTGTCATGTGTTGATAGTCTGGATAGGGCGTCAGCTAGCAGCAGGTCTTTTCCTGGCTTGTATCTGATGTTGTAGTCGTAGTGCTGTAGCCTCAGTAATAGTCTCTGTAGTCTGGCTGGTGCTTTGGTGAGGTTTTTTTTTCCCGATTTGTTCTAGAGGGCGGTGGTCTGTTTCAATGTCGAAATACCTTCCATATAGGTAAGTGTGAAATTTCTCGCAGCCATAGACTACTGCTAAGAGTTCTCTCTCTATGTTTGCGTACCTTGATTCTGTAGGAGTGAGTGCTTTGGATGCATACGCAATAGGTCGGCCATTTTGTATCAGTACTGCTCCAACTCCTCTCATGGAGGCATCAACTTGGAGTGTTACAGGTTTCTGTCTGTCATAGTACTGCAGGATCGTTTCTTTGCTGATGAGTTGTTTTAATTTCCCAAAATCTTGGCTATGTGAAGCACACCAATCAAATTCAGCGTCGTCTTTCATCAATTCACGGAGATTTGCTGTGTGATTAGCAAGCTTAGGTATGAAGACTCCCATGTATTGTATGAGCCCTAGGAAACTTCTTAGCTGTTTCTTGTCTTTGGGTTCCTCCATGTGGTTGATAGCATCCACTTTTGTAGGGTCCGGTTTCACTCCTTCTGCAGAGTAAATCAGCCCAAAGAATTTGCACTCCCTTTCTTTGATTATGCATTTGTCTGCATTGAGCTTTATGCCGGCTCTTCGAGTTTTTTCCATAGCCTCATGTAGGTTGTAATCATGCGTGTTTTCATCTCTGCCGTACACTTGGATATCATCTGCTATCCCGATTGCCCCTTTACAGCCTTTGTATGTTTCATCTATTTTCCGCTGGAAGACATCTTGACTCACCTTCAGTCCGAATGGGAGCCTGTTGAATCTGAATCTGCCAAATGGCGTGTTGAAAGTGGTGAGCATTGATGACTTTCGGTCTATTTTGATGTTCCAATATCCATTACTAGCATCCAGCTTGCTGAACACCTTGGAACCGGCCAGTGCTGGTGTGATCTCTTCAAGGGTTGGAGTTGGATAATGGTTGCGCTTCAATGCATTATTCAGATCCCTGGGATCAAGGCATATCCTTAGTTTTCCGTTTGGCTTTTCTTTGACAACAATTGAATTTACCCAATCAGTTGGTTTAGTTATTGCTGTGATGATGCCCTTTTTTTCCATTTCGTTTAGTTGTTCCCTTAGCCTCTCTTTCAGTTCAAGGGGAACACGGCGGGGTGGGTGGATCACTGGTTTCACACTGGGGTCTACTGTGATATGGTATTCGTATTCCTCAAAACAACCAACGGTATCGTCAAAACTCTCTGGGTACATGTCAATCAATTCTTCTTTGTTCCTGATGGGCGGCCGGTTTTTGATGGGTATGTTTCTGTCAATTCTGCAGGAGTTTGTCTTGATTTCATGGTTGATTGACACAATCTTCAGTCTTTGGCACGTGTTCAGGCCGAGAATAGCAGGTCCTTTCGATTTAGTGATGTAGAAGGGGCATTTCACTTCTTTCCCTTTGTATGTTCCTGCTATGATTGTTTTGCCTAGCTGTGGGATTATGGAACCTCCGTATGCAGCTATGACTACATTGCTACTTCCAAGGATTCCTTTCCTGACGCTGCCATCTTTTGTCATGTGTTCAGGGAATATCTTTCCGTAAAGATTGACTGGTAAGATATTGCTCTGGGCTCCAGTATCAATTTTGAGCCTTAGATTAATCGTTGTTCTTTTCTTTCCCACTTTTTTCTGTAGTTGTATTATAGTATATGCTTCATCTCTGTTGCTATGTGGTTTGTCGTTTCCCATTTCGTGGACGTCAATGGTCCCAACGGAAAGGAATTCTTCCTCAGAGGTATCTGAGGTTATCTCCTCTTCCTGTTGGACGTGTGCGTGTATTTGTTTCCTTCTCGTATTTCTATCGTTCTTTGACCATTGCTGCTTTGGCTTGGTGCTGTACGATTTTGTTGACCTACACATTTTCTTCCAGTGGTTAGGCCTCCCACAGGAGTTGCAGGTAGTCCCGTATGCTGGGCACTCCCTGCGATCATCAAATGCATGCTCTGTACCGCAGTTCCAGCAGCTTCTTTGGCTTGCTTGTTTGTTTGCATGCCTAGAAAATGTCTGTTTTGGAGCCTTCAATGTGGAGCCAGGGTCACGTTTTGAGAGAGCGTCTATATTCACTCTGGTGCTGCTCTGAGATGAGCCAACTTGAAGGCAGAGGGAGGACATTTGTTTCCTTGTGGCTTCGAAAGCTCTGGCAGCATCTACGGCGTCTTTTAGGTTGAGGGTGTCTTTCCCTATTAGGGACTTTTGGACCTCTTGGTGGGCGCACCCCCATATTAGCTGGTCGACAATTCTGTCATCTTCCTCACCAAATCTGCATTTCTTGGCCACGTTCCTTAGTCTCGACAGGAAAGTGTCGGTTGTTTCTTGTGGGTCTTGTCTTAGCCCTTGGAACTCATACCGATGGATTCTGTGGTTTGATTTGGGCTCCATATGGTTCGCAAACCCTTCAAGGACTATTCCCGGATTATTGCAGTCGGGCTCTGTTAAGCTCCAACTGTTAAAAATGTCTAGACCCTTCTCCCCGAGCCATAGTAAAATATAACTGACCTTCTCTTCATCTGCGGTTCCTTTCAGGAAGCTTTTGAATGCCAGCTGGCTCTTTTGTTTGAATTTCTTGAACGCCTCCACCACATCATCGGCGTCCCAGTTCATCGTAGGGTGGAGGCTCATTGCTGCTGTGGAGGCCGCCATCTTGTGTTGTTAGGCGGGTGCACAAAAAAAAAATCAATTTCTCTGCAGCCGCTGTTCCTAATTCCCAATAGCGATTCACAATAGCGCGGTTTTTTCGAATCCCACCGCTGCCACCATGTTGTGTCTTCGTGTTAGATATCCTGATAATAAACGACACAATTCAGGTTGTTTCAGTTGCCTTATTGCTCTCCTTTATTCGGCTCATTTGTCTGCCTTGCGTAGTAATACTGAAAGTGCTTACATACGTAATCACAGTGTGTGTGTGTGGTGAGTGTGCCTGATACAAAGTAGTGCAGGAGGTTGGGACTGCTACAATGAATATGTAGCATATGTAACAATGTCTGTTAACCCCTTTTCTCACAATCCATCATTTTCTTTTTGCCACGCAACTTTTGATTTACACTACATCCTCCTTTTCTAATGCTATCAACAGATTCTTCGCCTCCATATCCCCCTCTCGTTGGTCATACTGTGTTCTGAAAGCCATTATGTAGCAGCGCTGTTCTTTGTCAGGGCTGTTTCTATCAATCGCTGGGCCAACCCCCGTACGCAGGGAATGATACAGCATCCAAACAAACACAGTAACCCCACCATGACTACCACTGATGTTAGGGTTGATGTAAAGATGTGCTTCCATTTCCCAAACCAGGATTCTAGAAACCCTGTCCAGGAGGTGTCTACTCCAGAGTTCCCAGCCAATTCGATAAGACAGAGAGGTGAGACCTGCTAGGTCTCTTGACACTGACCCATCCGGAGCAGTGTTGTTGGGGATGAATGTGCAACATTGTTCTCCAAACATTACACACACCCCTCCCTTCTCAGCCAGTAGCATGTCCAAGGCCATGCGATTTTGCCAGGTCATTTGGCTGGTAGCTGTCAGTTGTTCCGCTAATCCTTCAACTGCATCTCGAGTGTAATTTATAAAGCGTCGTTGATTGTAGTATAAGTAGTTGATCCAGTCCACATTTTTATTAATTGTGGGACACCAGAAGAGCATGGACTCAAAGCCTGCAGCTATCTGGTTTCTGGCTAACCAGTCATCTGGTTAACAGAATGAGAAAGCAGGCATATCAGAAAGGATTAAAGTGGGAAACAAAGGGATAAATTGATGAGACTGCTTTAAAAAGATAAGAGCAGCCACAGAACAGATGGTAGAAATGAGGTCATTAATACCTTTAAGGGGACAAGAGGAAAAGATACCCATCTTTAGTGAGAAAGAGCAGGAACACATGCGAGAAATGGGGGCTCAACGTACTTCAAATGGGAAATGGTGGACACCGGATGGAAAGCAGCTATTGAACAAAGAAATAATGAGAGAATTATTAGGGAGGTTGCATGGACAAAGCCATTGGGGAACACAAGCCCTCTGTGACACCCTCCTCAGAACCTACTCTTGCCGTGGAATGTATACCATGGCCGGACAAGTCATAGGGGGCTGTGTAGTATGTCAGCAAATTAAAAAAAAAAGAATCATGAGAGCAGTCCCAGGAGGAGGACAACCATTAGCAGTTAGACCCTTCCAGAGAATACAGATAGATTTCACCGAGCTGCCCCAGGTAAAAACCTGGAAGTACCTGTTAGTGATAGTGGACCATTTCACCAGGTGGGTAGAGGCATTCCCCACGACAACTGCCACCTCACAGGCGGTAGCCAAGATATTACTAGAACAAATTATACCCAGATATGGGATTGTGGAAACAATAGACTCAGATAGAGGGACCCATTTTGCCTCCAAAACACATAAAATGATCTGTGAAGCACTGGGAATAGAATGGAAATTGCATACACCATGGCATCCCCAGAGCTCAGGAAAGGTGGAAAGAATGAATAGCACCTTGAAGACCCAAATCACCAAGTTGATAGAGGAAACAAGACTCCCCTGGACTAAGTGCCTCCCAATAGCCCTGTTAAGAATCCGAACGGCACCTCAAAAAGACATAGGGATATCACCATATGAGATGTTATTTGGGCTCCCATACTTAGGGAAGGTAGAAGGAGTTCCAACAATGCGAGGGCAGTGATGTATTCTTAAGGAACTATTTACTGGCAGCGTCCCAATCTCTTGCAGAACTAAAAATTAAAGGATTGCTGGCCCAGAGCCCACCACTGGACTTCCCGATTCACTCAGTCAAGGCTGGAGACTGGGTATAAATAAAAACGTGGAAAGAAGAAAAGCTGCAACCTAAGTGGACTGGACCCCACCTGGTGTTACTAATCACCGAGACAGCAGTACGAACAAGAGAGAAAAGATGGACACACGCAAGGGTCCTGTGGAGGCCCCACCAGACAATATCAGTCCGTGGACTGTGCGCAAAGGAGAGGAATCATTGACTTTTATATTTACCAGGAACCCGCGGGTAAAATGAAGATTTCATGTTGGTGGGTCGTGTGTTGGGAAATCACCCAACTTGTAAGTAATGTAACATGCATAAAAATCACAATACCACAGAATAGAAGGTCCACCACCATCCCATTTGATGTATGTAAAGGAAAATGGTGGTGCGGCTATAGAATGTATGTATGCACCCATCCCTGTAAAGATTGGCACACGGTGTTCACTTCATCAAAATATGGGTGGCATCAGACCACCTATCAAACTGATAGGTGGAAGGTGCATCAAAACCCGAACGAGAAATTACCAGGACGCGTATATGTGAGCATACAGAGTGTTCAAATGCAGGAAAGTGGTAGGTATTGGATATGTGCAGATAGAACAGGGAAGGATGCATGTCTGAAGTTTGAGATAGAAGTGAAGTGGGATGGAGAGATGGTAAGATATGAGGAGAAGGGAGAGGTGTTCAAGATAGATGACAGTCAGAATAGGGATCCCGGGGCAACACCAGCAGTCAGCAATGTAAATAGGGAAAATGAGCCTAAGGATCTGATAGGATCTGAAGATAATGATAGTAGCAGGAGAAACAGGATTAAGGCAGTTATATGAGAAGGGAATACCAACAGGGGGAACAGGAGCCAACACCTGGCTAGCCTGGATGATGTACACAGCCTAACGTATACAACGAACCAATTGTTACGCCTGCGCCGGAGCCAGGCCTCAGCTGGTCCCAGTACCATTTCCCCTGAATTGGGATAGAACACCTGGGGCTATGTCATGTATACTACAGCTATTCACGAATCCCCTCTTACCAAAGAATGCGATATGCCAGAGTTATCATTACCTATTTCCGACCAGCAACAACAATACGAAGGGCCGAAGGGAAGACCCTAGACCTCCTCCATTTACCATTCCTCTTGGGGAGGAGGGATTTGAGTGCTATACAAGAGATAACCCAGAGGGACAGGATATGGGGAAGGTGCTCAACTGCAATCAGACGTATAACATAACGGCTGAGGAACAGGGGCCACTGTTCAAAAGCTCCTGGCTGAGAAAGCAGATAATCAGTAGAGCTGATGTCTGGTGGTGGTGCGGGGAGAATACTCTGTGACCCAGGTTACCAGGGTCATGGACGGGAACCTGTACCCTCATACAACTGATGATGCCCTTTACCATAACAGTAGAACATGCTGTAGTACTCAAGGAAGGAAACCGACGACAAAAGAGAAAGGTGAAGGGATCATTCGACACACACATCTATATAGATGCGATAGGAGTGCCAAGAGGGGTACCCGATTAATTCAAAGCCAGAAACCAGATAGCTGCAGGCTTTGAGTCCATGCTCTTCTAGTGGTCCACAATTAATAAAAATGTGGACTCGATCAACTACTTATACTACAATCAACGACGCTTTATAAATGCTTGAGATGCAGTTGAAGGATTAGCGGAACAACTGACAGCTACCAGCCAAATGACCTGGCAAAATCGCATAGCCTTGGACATGCTACTGGCTGAGAAGGGAGGGGTATGTGTAATGTTTGGAGAACAATGTTGCACATTCATCCCAAACAACACTGCTCCGGATGGGTCAGTGTCAAGAGCCTTAGCAGGTCTCACCTCTCTGTCTATCGAATTGGCTGAGAACTCTGGAGTAGACACCTCCTGGACAGGGTTTCTAGAATCCTGGTTTGGGAAATGGAAGCACATCTTTACATCAATCCTAACATCAGTGGTAGTTATGGTGGGGTTACTGTGTTTGTTTGGATGCTGTATCATTCCCTGCGTACGGGGGTTGGCCCAGCGATTGATAGAAACAGCCCTGACAAAGAACAGCGCTGCCACATAATGGCTTTCAGAACACAGTATGACCAACGAGAGGGGGACCAACGAGATGGAGGCGAAGAACCTGTTGATAGCATTAGAAAAGGAGGATGTAGTGTAAATCAAAAGTTGCGTGGCAAAAAGAAAATGATGGATTGTGAGAAAAGGGGTTAACAGATTTAAACTAGGAATAGAAAAAATGTAGCTTAGAAAGAAATAAGGTTTCAACAAAGCCAGACTGTTAGTGGGATAGAAAGTCACGACAGATAGAGAGAACTTTGAGATAAAAAGTAGCAAACAGATAGAAACTTCAGTATAAGCCTTTGACGTCAGGAGATGTTCCGAGGCGTTCCTGGACTTTCTCGTGGGAATGTGGGCTTTATGTTATAAATAAAAAGAGGCAAAATGGTGTGGCTATAATGTAATGAAATATATAAAGATAGAATACATCCCGACCCTCGGTGTGCCTCTAGGGGAGAGGAAAGGAGAGGCACCTATTCTGCAGAATATTATCTTAATAAAAGCTTCTTTGCTGACTTTGTCTCAAACAGCATTTGTGATTTTTTTTATATCTCAAAGTGCCCAATCCTCATTATTGGTTCCTTTGGTTAATCAAAATAACAGAACTTAATCATAGTCTCCTTATCTTTACCCCCGGGGCTTCCTTCTCCCCAAGATTGCCACATTCGCCCCAACGGACTATCAGGCAGAATGTGCGGCTCATTGAGCCTTTTTCTTTTCCCCCCGGACTCTTACTTTTCCCGTTCCGGTTATCCATTGTCTTATCGGACTATTCCCGTCCAACAGGCCCCTGACCTCTCAGGGTGGTATCCACGAGGAGTTAAACTGCCTCTCTCTCCTTTAATAATTATATCCCGCTTCCCATACTGCGGCATACTTGATCTCTTCTATTATTGGATTGGGTTTATTTTTCACATATTCATTCAATGCCTGTTGTACCCAATCCTCATCTGACTCATCCTCTGGCCACCAGACCGAAGCTCCTTTTATCGGGTGTTTTGGCCATTTAAAGTAACAATACCTTATCATTGTTGTCTTCTCCAACCCCTGGGTATTTCTTGCCCCCCAGTGGTTCAGCATTGGCCCCCAATGGACTATTGGGCAGAATCCTGGGATGGGTTTTTCACTTGCATTTCCCATCCTCTTGATCGGAATTGCTCTCCGATCTTTTATCAAATTGCCCAGGTAATACTATAACAGTCAAAGTTTCTTACCGGGGTCTGTGCAGAATTACTCGATTTCCGCAATTTCCAACCAATCTCTAACCACCTTCACTTCTTTGCTGAGTCTCTGTTTGGTCCGGGCATCACTGGCTCAAACCTTCTGACGGTAAGCAAGGAGTCTGAGACCGCTGAACTCAGCGGGGTGCACCTTCTCTTCATCCGTGTACCCCCCGTCAGCTGGCTTGGAGTAATTAAATCCCGGAACCGAGCCCCCAAATTGTGAGATATAAAAAATCACAAATGCTGTTTGAGACAAAGTCAGCAAAGAAGCTTTTATTAAGATAATATTCTGCAGAATAGATGCCTCTCCTTTCCTCTCCCCTAGAGGCACACCGAGGGTCGGGATGTATTCTATCTTTATACATTTCATTACATTATAGCCACACCCTCTTTTCTCACCATTTTGCCTCTTTTTAATTATAACATAAAGCCCACATTCCCACGAGAAAGTCCAGGAACGCCTCGGAATATCTCCTGACGTCAAAGGCTTATACTGAAGTTTCTATCTGTCTGCTACTTTTTATCTCAAAGTTCTCTCTGTTCTATCTGTCGTTACTTTCTATCCCACTAACAGTCTGGCTTTGTTGAAACCTTATTCCTTTCTAAGCTACATTTTTTCTATTCCTAGTTTAAATCAACCATGTCTGTTAACCCCTTTTCTCACAGTACGCCAATCCTCCGGCACTATTCCCGTTTCTAATGACATCTGAAATATTTCTGTCATTGTCAAGTCTTCTAATGTTTTGCAGTTTCCCGTTTGAAAGGCATTTGATTTATCTACCCCGAAATGATGAACTGGATTCACTCAGACCAAACACTTCCTTTCCACCTTTTATTTTGGCAGTTTTAGTCTTTTCAGTGGTTTAGTCTTTATCAGGTGAAAAACCTTTACACATAAAGGCAGAAAAAACACACATTACTGTAACCAAATATAAATAACAGAAAGTTCCATGTGTCTGTTACATTCTGTAACATTGCAACTCATAGCAGCCATTTTGTCTTTTGAAATCATTTTCACATTTCATTGAAAGAAAATGCAGATAATGCCCATTACTGTTACCAATTATTTAGCTTAATATCAGATGAATCTTTACTGTTTTTTAACACATTTTTTCCTTTTTTTAAAAACGCGTGTCGTTCCCATGGGAAGCCTGCACAGCCACAGCAGAAGCCCTCTAACTACCTGACACGTGCTGATACGGCGTCTGGTTCCCATCACCAGCAAGAAGAACTCCCCCTGTCTGATTCGAGCTCTTCCCAGAGCAAGCCGAGTGTGTTTTCGCTGCGAAATGCACCTGCATTGATAACGGACCCGACCGTGCTAGTCACTGTGAATGGCACCACCTTCTCTACTAAAGTCGACACGGGGGCTGCTGCCAACGTTATGTCAACAAGCTTGTTCAAGAAGATAAGAAATAATGAGCTTGTTACCACTGACCGCTCTGTCCTTCGTGCCTATGGGGGAGGCGTGCTCGTTCCTGTGGGGAAGGCCACTCTCCACTGCAAGGTATTGAAGGCCTCTCGGCCCCTCTCTTTCTTTCTGCTGGACAGCAAATGTGCCCCCCTGCTAGGCATTCGGGCCTGCCAGGACCTCGGATTGGTGAACTTTCACCGTGACATCCGCTTGGTGCAGTCACCCCTGGACCCGCTGGCCGAATACCCGGACCGTTTCGATGCCAAGCTGGGAAAGCTTCCCTGCAGCTACAAAATCGCCCTCAATCCAGATATCGAACCCGTCATCCGCCCACCGCACCGGGTGTTCTTCGCGATGAAAGACAAAGTCGAGTCTACTCTTCGTGAAATGGTGACCATGGGCATCCTGAAGGAGGCGAATGAGCCCACCCGGTGGGTCTCTACCATGGTCGTTGCTGCAAAGAAGGATAAGAGTGAACTACGAATCTGTATCAACCCAAAGGATCTGAACTTGGCCATCAAGCGCCCACATTACCCCATGCGAACCGTTGAAGATGTTGCTGCACAAGTCGGTCCAGCCACTGTGTTTTCGGTTCTCGACGCCAAGAGCTCGTTCTGGCAGATACCACTTGATGAACGGTCTTCATACCTGATAACGTTCAGCACACCCTCTCCGCTGCCTCCGTCACCCCGGGGTTCTCCTGTCAGGGGCTGCCCTCCTGCCCGGGCGCCGGTCCCTCTCGTTCCCGTTGGGGGAGGATGTGATGGCGAGGTTCGGACCCGGTCTGGTCGCCTTGTCAAGCCGCCAGATCGTCAAGCCAAGCCGCCAGACCGCCCGCTCCTGGAACTGCCCATGGGCTACAAAGTGAAAGAGATGACTGAGGAAATGATGGTGAAACGGGCTGAACGCGCTCGGAAGAGGCGTCTGCAAGCCGCCAAGAAAGCCGAAGACAGCAAAAACCAAACGATTGAGCGGCTGACGAAAACCAACAAGGCCAAAGTGAAAACGCTGAGGGAAAGAAAGACCAAGAGATTGCACTGCCCAATTATTAGATATTCCAATAATGCCATCGGGATTACTGTGTCATTTCCACATGGATGTCCTGCCCCACTTCCAGCACCCTCAATGCCTGTACCCATACCAACAACCTGTGGAGTCGAGGGTTGCTCAAACTTCAAGAAATACTCTTGTTCTAAAACAGGATTACCTCTCTGCAGCCTTGAGTGCCACAAAAAGAATTTGGAGATCCAAGGTTTGGTCTGATGAGAGCTGAGCCTCTACTGTTGGTTCTGCAATACAAGGTAGATGCCCAGGGAGCTGCTAACTGGGCTGGCTCACCAACCAGAAACGATCTCATTTTATCGGTGAAATGCTAATTGAGGTTTGAAAGGTGGTAGCAATGTCCAAATCTGCTTGGTTTGCCTCCCCCTGCAACTACAATTACAATCGTTATTGTTTTTGTCAGCAGGTGTTTATCACAGTGGAGGGGTTGATTAGCAGTGTTAATAGGCATTTTCCATTTTGGGAAACACTAAGAATTCTGACTTGGAATGATATGGTTGCATTCAGTCGTTTTGTTTTATCTTAGCCATGTTTTGTATCTGGCACTGTTAGCTGTTATTCCTCTGATGGCTTTGGAGTAAATGACCAACTAAAGCTGTGGGGCAAAACTCCAGTGAATTGAGGCTGACTAAACACAATAGACTTCCATCCTATCACTGCACTACTTTCAACTAGTTCGTTGGAGACCATTGCCCAATAGGGTGCACCACCTAATTTGCATTATCACAATGGTCTCTTTCCTCTGCTCAAATTCCACATACAATTCCTAATTCCTCAATGGAACTGCTGTGTCCCATGGACATTAGCTAATATACACGCTAGAAAACTGACTTTTAATGATCAGTAGTGAGAGTATCGTGCCCTGTTGAACTGAGCACACATTGAGGTTTGAACAGTTCCAGTGTTCTACCCCGTTACTATTCTGCAAGGTGGACTTTATTTTTTGGGGGAACTTCTTCACTCAGAGAGTGGTAGCGGTGTGGAATGAGCTTCCAGTGGAAGTGGTGGCGGCAGGTTCGTTGGTATCATTTAAAAATAAATTGGATAGGCATATGGATGAGAAGGGTATGGAGGGTTATGGTATGAGTGCAGGCAGGTGGGACTAAGGGAAAAAAGTTGTTCGGCACGGACTTGAAGGGCCGAGATGGCTTGTTTCCGTGCTGTAATCGTTATATGGTTATGGTGATTACGTGTGATTTTGAGTTCCTGTATTACTGCTGTTTACTCTCCCTTAGCGCATGAGACGTGGTCGCCCTGTCACTGCTCATTGTTTTTATAGAGGAAGGATGTAGATGATATGTGTGTACACCTTTAACAGTAGTGACGCAACCCTTGCTAACCACTCCCCCATCATCTAGTATAACTGTGACCTTCCCACCCATAGCTCTCTCTAGTGTCCGTGACAGACCACGTACAGCTAGGGCAGTGATGTGTGTGTTTAATTAATAAAGTTGCAGTAAAGATTCATCTGTGTATGCGCCTATTCTTTACCCATATACAATATTTTTAATTCCTTACGCATCTCACCTTTCACATTGATCCCTATTACACTTGGCCATATTCTCCTATCCATTTGTAAGCTTTCTTTCCTGTTAATTCTGGGGTCATTAACTATCGCTTCACTCCCTTTCCCTCTAACTCCATCCTTGACTATCCCATTGACTATCCCATTTGACACCCCCCCCCCCCCCCCCCTTTATTCAGTTTAAAACCACCCGTGTAGCAGTGGCAAACCTGCCTGCCAGAATGCTGGTCCCCCACCTGTTAAGATGCAATCCGTCCCTTTTGTACAGTTCCCCCTTACTCCAAAACAGATCCCAGTGGTCTAAGAATCTAAATCCTTGCCCCCTGCACCAGTTCCCCAGCCACACATTCAGGACCTGTATCTCCCTGTTCCTGCTCTCGCCAGCACGAGGAACTGGAAGCAAACCGGAGATAACCACCCTGGAGGTCCTGCTTTTCAGCATTTTTCTGAGCTCTCTAAAGTCTCGCTTCAAAATATTCATCCCTTTCCGTCTGACATCGTTTGTGCTGCCATGCACCACCACTTCCGGCTGTTCACCTTCGCCCTTTTTTTGCACTCTGTCCGAGACATCCGAGAAAGGTTGAACAAGTTAGGTCTTTATTCTTTGGAGCGCAGAAGGTTAAGGGGGGACTTGATTGAGGTCTTTAAAATGATGAAAGGGATAGACAGAGTTGACGTGGATAAGCTTTTCCCATTGAGGGTAGGGAAGATTCAAACAAGAGGGCATGACATGAGAATTAAGGGACAGATGTTTAGGGGTAACATGAGGGGGAACTTCTTTACTCAGAGAGTGGTGGCTGTGTGGAATGATCTTCCTGCAGAAGTGGTGGAGGCAGGATCGATTTTAACATTTAAAAGTAAAATGGATAGGTATATGGACGGGAAGGGAATGGAGGGGTATGTTCTGAGTGCAGGTAGATGGAACTAGGGGAAAATAAATGGTCGGCACGGACTGGAAGGGCTGAGAAGGCCTGTTTCCGTGCTGTAATTGTTATATGGTTATCCTGGATCCTGGCACCAGGAAGGCAGCACACCATCCTTGAATCCCGTCTGTTGCCGCAGAAACCCCTGTCCGTACCTCTCACAATGGAGTCTCCAACTACAATGGCATTGCCCGACGTTGGCCTCTTTGGTTTTGGCTCAACAGCCCTTTTTGCTTCGCAAGCCAGTCCGCCGCCCAGTGTTTTAACATCTTCTGTCCCGACAGCTTCCACGTGGGTGAACCTGTTCACAAGAGGTACAACACCTGGGGACCTTTGCATCCCATGTTTTCCTCCCTTTCTCACCGTCACCCACCTTCTCTCTTTCAGTACCTTAGGTGTAACAATCTCACTGTAGGACTTGTCAAGGAACGACTCAGTTTCTCGGACGAACCTGAGGTCATCCACTTGCTTCTCCAGTTCCCCAACACGATCCTTCAGGAGCCGTACCTGGATGCACTTCTCACATTTGTAGCAGCCAGAGGCACCAGCAGTGTCCTTGACCTCCCACATACTGCAAGCATCACACTGCATCAGCTTGCCTGACATCTCCTTCTTTCGTCTCTCCCTCTCCAGCGTGTGGTGTGGCGTCCTCCCTTAGCCTCCTCGCCAAAGACACGCAGCAAAAGACTCGCACCTTTCTCACTGGGCACTTCCTCGACAGGGCCACACCCAGACAGGCCGCACACCTTGAGCAAGTCTTGCTTATATCAGATGCTAAATTGCCTAATTGTCCGATTTATCAATCTTCCAATCTAATTGTTCAGCCAATCCCCACACTCACCCCTAACCTTCCTTCATCTGATGAGCTTGGAGGTATGCGCTTGGTCCGACCTGCACTCAAACACTGTTAAAGTGTTGTTTGCCCTCTTTTTAAACCTGCACTCAAGACTCACCAAGTTCAGTCAACGGTCGTTCTCACTGCTGCTTTGTCCGTCTTCCTTTCCTGATTTTTGCATAGCCTCCTCTCCTAAGACTCTCGAGCCAAAGACTCACAAGGCACTTCCCTCAAGCAGCCTTGCTTATATTGACTGATACATTGCCTAATTTACCAATTTACAAACCAAATTCCTCAGTTTTCTCTGTCCTGGGCCTCCTCCACAGCCAGAGTGAGCAACACTGGAAATTGGAGGAACAGCACCTCATATTCCGCCTGGGGAGCCTGCATCCTGGTGGCATGAACATCCATTTCTCACAATTCTGCTGACCCTTGCTGTCTCCTTCCCTTCCTACCTCTCCCTCAGCCCTGGGGCTCCTCATTTTTCCTTTCTTCTCCACGCCTCCCCCCACCCCCTATCAGTCTGAAGAAGGGTTTCGGCCCGAAACGTTGCCCATCTCCTTCGCTCCATAAATGCTGCTGCACCCGCTGTGTTTCTCCAGCATTTTTGTCTACCTTCCTCAGTTTTAAGCTGTTTTTCCCCTGTGACTTACTCACCTTTCCCAAGGGCTTCAGCCAATTTCATCTTCTCCCTGCTTATCTTTGTTGCTGCTTGTCCAAGATCCACGTAAGCTCGGTGCACCTCGGGGGAAAACAATTCCGTTAGGTAAAGAAACATTCTCCCAGGTAAAGTAAACATCTTGGGTAAGGCTCCTCTCCTGCACCAATTATAATTAGCAGCGGGAAGACTATGCAACATAGGCTGCAACATTATTGTAACCCATCATTTCCCCAAGCATGCATTTACAACAGGACCTAGCTCCTTCTGCAAAATCTCATACATATTACCAATTAAAGGCCATCTGGACATCGACCTCTATTCAACCCTTTCCCAGGCCACAGACTCTCTGGTCTTTGCAGCTTTTGCAAAAGATGACAAGCAGGTCTGACAGAAGCAGAAATCCTCCATTTTGTCAAGCACCCAAAATGTCTGATATTATCATTCCTCTCTTTTATCAGGAATGATAAAAACAAAGTACGATGACAACGGTTCCTGTTATACAATTTAACAATGATGGTGATATAATTGATCAGAACTCTAAGTAACTTCCCGAGTTTGCATGGGCAGAGTTTCATGACTTCTGACTGACGAGTCTCCCTCTCCCGGGTTTGCATGCGCATGAATCCTCCTTGTCCATCATGTCAGCTTAATGTACTCGTGACTCTCGATGGGTATGACGTTCCTATACCTAAGAAATTCCTTGATGAAAACAAGTTGGCAGCTCAAACTTTTCCACGAATACCAATGGTGAAGATGGACCCACGCATTCCTTCCTTCAACCTTAACAGCAGTTGGGGTCGTCAGGAGAACCTGGTAAGGTCCTTCCCATCGAGCCTCCAATCCTTTCCTTACCCAATTCTTCACCATCACAACATCACCAAGCTTGACCTTAATGGAAGAAACCCATGGAGATAATTCACGATATGCTGCTCGCACCCTAGATTGCAAATCCCTTAGTGCCCGAGCCAAGGTCAGAATGTAACTGGTCATCTCCGTAGCCCATGTGATGGAAACTGACAACCTTTGTGGCATTTTGGTTCCACGAGGTACTTAAGGGACGTTTATAAACAATTTCAGCTGGGCTCAGTCTCGATTTCCCTGCGGGCGTGACACGCATCTGAAACAAAGCTATAGGGAGTAATTTGATCCAACTACTTCCTGTATCCGCCTGTAATTTAGCAAATTTAGTTTTCAGAGTCTGATTACCTTTCTACATGTCCATCAGCCTGTGGTTGGTAAGCACAGTGCAGTTGTTGCTGGATGCCCAGCTGTTCACATCATTATTTGTTAATTTGCCCAATGAAATGAGGACCATTGTCGAAGAGCTGAGGCAAATTGGAATACCAAACCTAGGGATCGTTTCTCACATAAGCACCTTGACAGCAGTAGCCACTTTGTTATCAGCTGTTGGACAGGCCTCAATCCATTTGCTAAATACATCGACAGTCACAAGTGTTTCAAAAGGACCCATGGGCAAAGGTGTTCTCCCATCCTCACAACCCACTCTTTTCCCAGGATTATATTTCTGACAAATAATGCAACCGCGACTCACTTTCTGGGCCAAAGTTTATAACCTTGGATGCCACCAAGTAGCAGAAAGAGCATCACCAATTGCTCTCACTCCACAGTGAGTCGCAAAATGCATACACTCCACAACCCAAACTGCAAGAGCATCTGGCATACAGGTCTGCCCTGACGGAGTGACCCACAATGCCGACATGCAATCTGTTGTCCATCCAAGCAGTTTCCATAATCTTATATCCCATTCAGGAGCTTCTTTCGGCAACTGAATAATGTCCTGGATGGTTGGCCTTGGCTTTTCCGAGGCAGACTTGTTACATGGACTTTATCTGCCTCATCATTCTTGCACCACCACCTTGCATTCCTGGGACACCTCCTTTGTTGCTTGGTATGCACAAAGATTCCCTATGTCTATCAGGGTCTGGCCCTTTGTGTGAGTGCTACACTTCATTACCAAAATTGTCCTAGGTAGCAGCAGAGCCTGTAAAAAAAAAAATCAGTCACAAATTGCTTATAAGATATTTGAGTTCCTGCTGAAGTTAGGAATCCTCTAATCCTCCACAGCTGTCCACAGTCATGTACCACCCGGAATGCATATTTAGAATCTGTATATATGTTTACTTTCAGATCTCTTCCAACAATACATTAAAGCGAACAGCTCGGCCTGTTGGGCTAAAAAGGGCGACTCAAAAGCAGTTGCCTCGACACTGTTCTCATCCTGGTCTACATTAGCGTACCCAGAAAATTAATCTCCCTGGGGCCCAATAGATGCACTTCCATCTACGTATAGTGGCATATCCATGACTGCTACAGGAGCATCCTTTAGATCTTCCCTTACAGATGTCTCTTCTTGAATTACGAACAAACAGTTGTGTCCTGATTCTGACTGATGGTTGAAATGAGGAAAGATGCTGGATTAATAGTTGTACAGTGTCTTAGTTGGAGTTTTGGATTATTCAATAGATAAATTTCATATTTGTTTTGACGAGCCATTGTCAGATGCTGAGTTTGCAGTTGTCCCAACAAGGCTGCCACTGTATACTATTATCTTTTGCTGTAAGGTCAGGTTTGCAGTAGATATTATAGATCGGAAAGATGCTAGAGTCAATTATTAAAGAGGTAATAATGGGGCATTTGGATAGCACTAAAAGGATTAGTCCAAGTCAACATGGATTTGTGAAAGGAAAATCATACTTGATTAATCTTCTGGAATTTTTTGAGGATGTGACAAGTAAAATGGATGAAGGGGTGCTAGTGGGATGTAGTGTATCTAGACTTTAGAAAGCCTTTGATAAGGTCCCACATGGGAGACTGGTGACTAAAATTAGAGCACATGGTATTGGGGGTAAGGTGTTGACATGGATAGAAAATTGGTTGGCAGACCGGAAGCAAAGAGTAGGAGTGAACGGGTCCTTTTCAGAGTGGCAGGCAGTGGCGAGTGAAGTGCCGCAAGGCTCAGTGTTGGGGCCGCAACTGTTTACCATATATATTAATGATTTGGAAGAGGGAATTAGGAGCAACACTAGCAAGTTTGCAGATGACACAAAGCTGGGTGGCAGTGTGAACTGTGAAGAGGATGTTAGGAGGTTGCAGGGTGACCTGGACAGGTTGAGTGAGTGGCAGATGCGTGGCAGATGCAGTATAATATAGATAAATGTGAGGTTATCCACTTTGGCGGCAAAATCAAGGGGGCAGATTATTATCTCAATGGGGTTAGGTTAGGTAAAGGGGAGGTACAGCGAGACCTGGGTGTCCTTGTACACCAGTCACTGAAAGTTGGCGTGCAGGTACAGCAGGCAGTGAAGAAAGCTAATGGAATGTTGGCCTTCATAACAAGAGGATTTCAGTACAGGAGTAGAGAGGCTCTTCTGCAGTTGTATAGGGCTCTGGTAAGACCACATCTGCAGTATTGTGCCCAGTTTTGGTCTCCTAATTTGAGGAAGGACATCCTTGTGATTGAGGCAGTGCAGCGTAGGTTCACGAGATTGATCCGTGGGATGGCGGGACTGTCATATGAGGAAAGATTGAAAAGACTAGGCTTGTATTCACTGGAGTTTAGAAGGATGAGGGGGACCTTATACAAACATATAAAATTATAAAAGGACTGTACAAGCTAGATACAGGAAAAATGTTCCCAATGTTGGGCGAGTCCAGAACCAGGGGCCAGTCTTAGAATAAAGGGGATGACATTTAAGACTGAGGTGAGAAAAAACATTTTACCCAGAGAGTTGTGAATTTATGGAATTCCCTGCCACAGAGGGCAGTGGAGGCCAAATCACGGGATGGATTTAAGAGAGAGTTAGATAGACCTCTAGGGGCTAGTGGAGTCAAGGGATATGGGGAGAAGGCAGGCACGGGCTATTGATTGGGGACGATCGGCCATGATCACAATGAATGGCGGTGCTGGCTCAAAGGGCCGAAGGGCCTCCTCCTGCACCTATTTTCTATGTTTCTATTGCTGTTAAGATCTGGGTGCATATTGGGTGTCCTCTCACTACTGGGTCAAGCTGGAAGAATAATAAGCCACTGGTCCGTGCTTATCCCCATGTTTTTGGAGTTGAACATTCGGAAAGGACGATACAATAAAGTTGGAAGAGTCTATCATAGAGTGGTCTTCCTAGTGCTAGAGCCTGCCTTAAAGATCTCTTCAAATTCTTGAAAGCTTTCTGAGCTTCTTTGGACAACTGAAATTCACCCTCTAGTACAAGGAGTCAATTCCTTAGTGTCTAGTACAATATTAGGGATCCTGGGTCAGCAGTAGTTCACCATGCCGAGCCACTGTCTCATCTGCTTCGCCTCTTTTGGTACAGGAAATTCACACATTGGTTCAAGTCTACTGCTCTCACTATCACTCCCAGAAATAGTACTTTTTGTTGAGCCATTAATACTTTGGACTGAGAGACCACATTTCACAAGGTTGCCAAGTGGTTCAATAATTAGACAAAGGACATTTATTGTCACATACACCAATTGGTGTGGTGAAATTTGAATCGCCATTGAGCAGTATCCTCACGATTGTTCTGCTCATCTAAACTAGCCACCAACAGGTTGTCCACATATTGAACTAGAGTGGGTTTACTTTTAAAACTTGAGGTGCTTAACTTGAAGACATCGAGAAAACAAGGTGGGCAAATGAATGAATCCCTGAGGTAGTCTTGTCCATGTATGGTGTTGTCCCCTGTAAGTAAAGGCAAATAAATACTGGCCGTTTCAGTGTGGAGGTAATGAGAAGGCGGCATGCTGCAGGTCTACAGTTGGAAAAACCTTTTATTTCCGCTGGAATCAAAGCTAATATATGAGCCGGGTTTGGCACCAAAGCATGGAACGGTTCTACCACCGCAGTGAGAGATCTTGAGTCCTAACCCGTTCTGTACTGGCCCTCTTTCCCTGGTCTGATAAAACTCAACCGTACATTGGTTAGACAAGCCCAGTTCATCATATATATTCAGATCTGCCAGATCAATTGCTTTCTTTACCATTGCTCCCAAGTCCTTCGCACTTGCTGGAAAATTCACCTTCCTCATTGTGTGTGAAGCAACCTCTGAAGCTCGTTTCGATAAATCTAGGGGCATCTTAACGTCTTCTGCAGTGCCTTCTTGTCTTTGTACCCATGCCAAAATAGTCACATTCCATTTTTTCCCTCCTTGAGGTCTGAAAAAGGTTTCCAATTCTTTATTTTTGCCACTTCTATCATAGGCCAATGTAATATGAAGTGGAGGCTCATCATGTGAACCACCTTTTTTGGCGTCACTATTGAATAGCAATGACTTTCAGTAGACATGGGTTACTATTATTTCACCGTTGTAGGCAGAGCAAATCTCTAGCCATTAAATTGCCAGTTGTTATCATGAATCTATGTTTTATTGCCTTGCTTGATACACCACTTCAACTGGCTTAGAGATGGGATACTGGCAAACTTGTCCCTGAAATCCGGACAGGCTCAGAACTTCACTAGACTTCGGAAGGTTATAAATTGATTGAAGAGATGACATGGATGCTCCCGTATCTACCAAAAAGATGCATATCCTTCCTTCTACTTTCAACGATAGTACAGGTTCTTCATCAGATTTGCATCCGTTTACCACCAAGTTAGCTTATCAGGAAAGTGAGAATGGATTATTTTGAGAGAAGGGTGTTCATCTTCCCTGAACCTTATTTCCTTGCCAGTTCCCTCTCTGCTCTCTCTGTTGGCCCCCTCCTTCTTGTCGTTTTCGTGTCGGGCACTCCCTACTCAGTCGCAAGTACAATATCGGTCTGGTCCCAATACTCCATTCCCTTTCCAGTGGTGTATTGGGGAAATTGGTTCTCAGGGAGGTGGTTCATCAGGGTAACCTGGACAATCTGGTGCCCTTGTCCAATCTAGCGCATCAATCCTTGCTCTTGTCTGAGGACTATTCCATAAGTCTAATTTAGATCTTGCCACCTCCTTTTTCGTTCCATATTCAGTTTTTGCCTTGACGACTGGCTGGTTCTCTTGTTTTCTAATATCTTGCACTGCATGGGCCATTTCACTTGCACTATTCTCTGACCAATTTGTGTTGTTTGCCTTGATTGCTTCTGCTACATTAGTTGGCAGACAGTTTAACAAAATTGTGCAGTACTGCGGAGAATTCACCCCAATTTTAATCTCCTGACTGATCCATATATAGTTCCGAGAACCTTTCTAAAAACTCATCTGCTTCCTCTCCTTTCTTTGGTCTAACATCCAGAATCCCAGCGATGTCTATTGGCATTTGGAGGGTAGTGGCAAGGGCAGTTAAAACTGCATCCTCTTTTGCATTGTTATCCGCAATTACATTAGCCAGTGCCTCGTGAGTTGGAGGTCCTAAAGGTCTGAGGTTCCCATCTGCTTCAAAAGGGCAACAATTATACCGGTGCCCAAGAAGAGCAAGGTGACGTGCCTCAATGACTATCGACCTGTGGCACTAACCCCTGTGGTGATGAAGTGCTTCGAGAGGTTGATCATGGCGCAAATCAACTCCTACCTCGACAAAAACCTGGACGCACTGCAGTTCGCTTACCGCCACAACAGATCAACGGTGGATGCGATCTCGCTGGCCCTCCACTCTGCTCTGGACCACTTGGACAACAAAAACTCATGTCAGGCTGTTATTCATTGATTACAGCTCGGCATTTAATACAATCATTCATTATATTATCATGCGTAAACACACTGCAATATAAAATATAAGGATTCGACTACAGTACAGTTCTAAAGCAAATCACACTTTTAAATTACACTAGATCACGCTATATTAATATACAGTCACAATTCAAACTACGATTACAACAGCAGCATTCATCACATAATCGCTATATTACAATTACGGAGTTATATGGAGTTATAAACAATTATGGCGCTATTTTACAATTTTATAAGATCAAAACGGATCTCTATATAACCAGTAGCCTTCAATATGAACGCCCTGAATTTGGTAAAATTTAAATTTGAAAATGTAGATCACTGTCGAGATAATAGATGCGTCTCCCTCTCTCAGTGTTGATTTTAAAGTATTCTCAGCCAATTTTACTCCATCACTGAGTTCCCAGTAGTTTGGGACTTAAACCACACACAGGTACGACCTTGAATCTCCTGGGCCTCAAACCCTTCCACCCACTAAATACTGGCCTTCACCACGTACCCGCTTCATGCTGGTTCTCGATGCTGATCTTTAAAGTGTCGTATTTCTATTCACACTGGCAGCATCGATGCAGTACTTTCCCTCTTAGAAACATAGAACATAGAAAAATAGGTGCAGGAGTAGGCCCTTCGGCCCTTCGAGCCTGCACCGCCATTCAATATGATCATGGCTGATCATCCAACTCAGTATCCCGTACCTGCCTTCTCTCCATACCCCCTGATCCCTTTAGCCACAAGTGCCACATCTAACATTTTAAATATTGCCAATGAACTGGCCTCAACTACCTTCTGTAGCAGAGAGTTCCAGAGACTCACCACTCTTTGTGTAAAGAATGCTTTCTTCATCTCGGTCCTAAAGGAATTCCCCCTTATCCTTAGACTGTGACCCCTTGTTCTGGACTCTCCCAACATCGGGAACAATCTTCCAGCATCTAGCTTGTCCAACCCCTTAAGAATTTTGTAAGTTTCTATAAGATCCCCCCTCAATCTGCTAAATTCCAGCGAGTACAAGCCGAGTCTATCCAGTCTTTCCTCATATGAAAGTCCTGACATCCCAGGAATCAGTCTGGTGAACCTTCTCTGTACTCGCTCTATGGCAAGGATGTCTTTCCTCAGATTTGGAGACCAGAACTGTACGCAATACTCCAGGTGTGGTCTCACCAAGACCCTGTACAACTGCAGTAGAATCTCGCTACACTTGTACTCAAATCCTTTCGCTATGAATGCTAACATACCATTTGCTTTCTTCACTGCCTGCTGCACCTGCATGCCTACTTTCAATGACTGGTGTACCATGACACCCAGGTCTCATTGCATCTCCCCTTTTCCTAATCTGCCACTCTAAGTACTGCCCTTCTCATTCCTGCTTTTGAGGATATCTCGGAATCTATATCCCAGGCTGAGTGGGGCCTCAAACCCCAGGATCTACCAACCCTCAAACCTCAGGCCAGTTTCAGTGGAATCCCGATTGCAACACCTGTTGACTGCCAATGGTGTGGCGCTCTAACCTGCTAGAGAAGAGCCTGTGAGCTCAACTCCCACCTCCCGTGGGCCTCCAACACCCTAGGCATGGATTCAAACCCTCCAGGGCCTCAAACCCATGTCCTCAGTGCTCGCAAGACTACTAATCTCTATCGACCTTGTCGGGAATCCAAATACAGCATGTGAATGACCGCTTCGTCGTCATATCAGCGGAGCGGGGAAACCGGTGAGAAAGCCGTACTATGGCGTCAATTTCTCCTCCCGCAATCCAACACGACTCTATTCCCAGACCACAAATGTATGTTTCGCAAACCATGGAGATCCTGGACAAACCCCAAATGTAATTCAGGTTCCTAACCTTACCCCCCTTAGTTAGCGTTGTTACAAACCCTGCCATCAGTGACGCTCCAGATATGGGGACTGCTATGCGCGGGACTCGAGAGGATTTGGGGCGGGGTGGGGGGCGGGTGCGGGTGAGTAAACTGCAGGTTTAACATTGTTGTCAGGGAGGGATTTCCTCTTACAACAAGCTTGGGGGGGGGATGGGAGAAACATGGTTTAGTCCCTTCCTTCAGGGGATGTGACCTTTTCTTGTCGTGTCCCTGTCTCCGTCTCCGCTGAGGCCTAATGGCGGAGCTAACAGTCTCGGGGCTGTGGCGGCGTTACGGCAGCGGCAGTGGCCCGACTGGCCCGACCTGGCAGCAGCAGCGGCCCGACTTGGAGCTGTGGCTGCACTCCGGAGTTCCGGTAGCGGCAGCGGCCCGGCTTGGAGCTGTGGCCCGACGTGGAGCTGTGGCGGTGTTCTGGCGTTCCGGCGGCTGTGGCGGCGTAGCTTCCGAGGCCCGGCCGCGGGCCCAGTGGACGACATCGTCGGGAGCTCGCAGGTCACAGGTTGGTGACCTGTTTTCTGGTACTCCCGCAACAACAGCTGCGTCCGCTGGACTGGAGGGCGGCAGCTTCGGCAGCTTTGACCGCCCCGGGCCGCGGAGTTTGAATCGGCCTGTTCGCGGAGTTGGATTCAGCCGCGGGACTGACTCACTGACCAACACCCGGCAGGGTCACAACATCGGAGGCCTGGATCGCCTCAGCACAGAGGGAGAACAAGGAGGGAAGAGACAAAGACTAAGTCTTTTGCCTTCCATCACAGTGAGGAGGTGTTTGGTGAACTCGCTGTGGTGGATGTTAAATTTGTGTTTATTGTGTGTTTTTGTTATTTTTATTATATGTATAACTGCAGGCACGAAATTTTGTTCAGACCGAAAGTTGTGAATGACAATAAAGGTAGCATGTCATTTCATTTCATTTACGATGTAGAGGAAATGCTGTTCTGTCATCCATTCTCGTTGTTTTTCATCACGTTGCTGATCTATTGGATTTGAAAGTCGGGGCTCAAATTCAAAGCCTTTAAAATCACGGATTGCAAGTTCACACTAAATCAAAATGTATATAGGACGTTTACTTAACATCTTATATAGTTTTTGGCGTAATTATTTTTAATCTGATGAAGCAAAATAAGTTAATTAGGCCCCAATATCGGCAACAAGATCATTATCCGTATTGCGATCAATACTTTCATGCTAAATATCTGACTAAAAACTTTCACAGAAGATACAGATCAGATTGTGGTCCCCATGTTGAACATGGCGGCATCTGCATGTGTGTCTATGTAAAACGGACCTTGTGACAAGGCTTGTCCTCGATCACAGCTTTGTGTTAAGTCAATACAAAACAATAGGGAACAAGAATGCTAATTTCCTAGTATGAAAATGACCATAACATTTTTAATACTCAAGATATGAAAGTGAATTAGGTAAATATTAAAGTTTTTTTTAATGCTTTATCTGATGGGAAACATTACAGGCTTGATTTTTTAAATCTCGAAATTTTGGAACATTCCTACCTTAGTCTGGTTCAGTCAAACACCGAATACGAGCACTGCAAATCCAACTAGAATCCAATTACACAACACCAATACAATACCCAATCCAATACCGCGGGTCCGATCCTGGTTTCTACTCATTCCAGCCCAACAGCCTCGCGCAAACAGAACAAGCCCCAGAGGATCGGCACACCCCACTGTGCTCTCCCCGCTTTTATACCTTTACAGACCCTGGGCGCGAATATAAATGGGGGAGGCAATTCTGTTAGGTAAAGAAACATTCTCCCAGGTAAAGTAAACATCTTGGGGGAGGCCCCTCACCTGGACGAATTATAATTAGCAGCGGGAAGACTCTGCAACATTATTGCAACCCATAATATTCCAAACCAATCCCAAGCATGCATTTGCAACTAGACCTAGCACCTTCTGCAAAATCTCATACACACAGTGGCTTGCAAAAGTTTTCATACCCCTTGAACTTTTCCACATTTTGTCACGTTACAACCACAAACGTAAATGTATTTTATTGGGATTTTATGTGATAGACCAACACAAAGTGGTGCATAATTGTGAAGTGGAAGGAAAATGATACCTGGTTTCCAAATTTTATTACAAATAAAAAACTGAAAAGTGTGGCGTGCAAAAGTATTCAGCCCCCCTGAGTCAATACTTTGTAGAACCACCTTTCGCTGCAATTACAGCTGCAAGTCTTTTGGGGTATGTCTCTACCAGCTTTGCACATCTAGAGACTGAAATTTTTGCCCATTCTCCTTTGCAAAATAGCTCAAGCTCAGTCAGATTGGATGGAGAGCGTCTGTGAACAGCAATTTTCAAGTCTTGCCAGAGATTCTCAATTGGATTTAGGTCTGGACTGACTGGGCCATTCTAACACACGAATATGCTTTGATCTAAACCATTCCATTGTAGCTCTGGCTGTATGTTTAGGGTCATTGTCCTGCTGGAAGGTGAACCTCTGCCCCAGTCTCAAGTCTTTTGCAGACTCCAACAGGTTTTCTTCCAAGATTGCCCTGTATTTGGCTCCATCCATCTTCCCATCAACTCTGACCAGCTTCCCTATCCCTGCTGAAGAAAAGCATCCCCACAGCATGATGCTGCCACCACCATGTTTCACAGTGGGGATGGTGTGTTCAGGGTGATGTGCAGTGTTAGTTTTCCGCCACACATAGCGTTTTGCATTTAGGCCAAAAACTTCAATTTTGGTCTTATCAGACCAGAGCACCTTCCTCCACATGTTTGCTGTGTCCCCCACATGACTTGTGGCACACTGCAAACGGGACTTCTTATGGCTTTGTTTCAACAATGGCTTTCTTCTTGCCACTCTTCCATAAAGGCCCGATTTGTGGAGTGCACGATTAATAGTTGTCCTGTGGACAGATTCTCCTACCTGAGCTGTGGATCTCTGCAGCTCCTCCAGAGTTATCATGGGCCTCTTGTCTGCTTCTCTGATCAATGCTCTCCTTGCCCGGCCTGTCAGTTTAGGTGGACGGCCATGTCTTGTTAGGTTTGTAGTTGTGCCATACTCTTTCCATTTTCGGATGATGGATTGAACAGTGGGCCATGAGATGTTCAAAGCTTGGGATTTTTGTTATAACCTAACCGTGCTTTAAACTTCTCCACAACTTTATCCCTGACCTGTCTGGTGTGTTCCTTGGGCTTCATGATGCTGTTTGTTCACTAATGTTCTCTACCAAACCTCTGAGGCCTTCACAGAACAGCTGTATTTATACTGAGATTAGATTACACACAAGTGGACTCCATTTACTAATTAGGTGACTTCTGAAGGCAATTGGTTGCACTGGATTTTATTTAGGGGTATCAGAGTAAAGGGGGCTGAATACTTTTGCATGCCACACTTTTCAGTTTTTTATTTGTAAAAAAAATTGAAAACCATGTATAATTTTCCTTCCACTTCCCAATCACACAATATCCCAATAAAATACATTTACGTTTGTGGTTGTAACGTGACAAAATGTGGAAAAGTTCAAGGGGTATGAAAACTTTTGCAAGCCACTGTATTAACAATTAATGGCCATCAGGACATCGACCTCCATTCAACCCCTTCCCAGGCCACAGACTCTCTGGAGCCATGATCCTCATGGTCTTTGCAGCTTTTGCAAACTATAACAAGCAGGTATCACAGAAGCAGAAATCCTCCATTTTGGCAAGCACCTAAAATGCCTGACATTATCACTTGTACTGGAGCCTATCAGGGAGAAAGGAATTCTGGATTTAGTGTTGTGTAATGAACCGGATTTGATAAGGGAACTTGAGGTTAAGGAGCCATTAGGAGGTACAATTTGAGAGAGAGAAGGGTAAATCAGAGGTGTCAGTATTACAGTTGAACAAAGGGGACTATGGAGCCATGAGGGAGGAGCTGGGCAAAGTTGACTGGAAAGTTGTGGGGGGAGAGAAGCTGACAAAAAAATCGTAGCGCTATCGTGTAACTTCTTTGCGCAAATAGAATGACCGCGCGACTGGAAAATAACAAGTTCAGAGCTTTAGAGATAGATATTAATGATTTAAAATAAAGGACCACAGTTTAGGAATAAGGGGCAAGTCTTTTGGAACGGAGATGAGGAAACACTTTTTCACACAGCGAGTTGTGAGTCTGTGGAATTCACTGCCTCAGACGGCGGTGGAGGCCGGTTCTCTGGAAATTTTCAAGAGAGAGCAAGATAGGGCTTGAAGATAGCGGAGTCAGGAGATATGGGGAGAAGGCAGGAACGGGGTACTGATTGGGGATGATCAGCCATGATCACATTGAATGACGGTGCCGGCTTGAAGAGCCGAATGGCCTACTCCTGCACCTATTGTCTATTGAAAACAGGGATATGGGGAAAAAGCAGGAACGAGGTACAGATTTTAGATGATCAGCCATGATCATATTGAAAGACTGAGTGGCCTACTCCTGCACCTATTTTTTAATGTTTCTGTGTGGTTCAGTGAGGTCCCCCCTTATTCTTCTCAACTCCAGCGATTACAGGCCACGTGCCTTCAAACGCTCATCTGTTAACCGACATACCTGGGATCATTCTTGTAAACCTCCTCTGGACCCCCTCCAGAGCCGGTAAATCCTTCCTCAGATATGGAGCCAAAAATTGCTCACAATATTCCAAATGTGGCCTGACCAGCACCTTATTGAGCCTCAGCATTACATCCCTGTTTTTGTATACAAGCCCTCTCAAAATAAATGCCAGTATTGCATTTGCTTTCTTTACAACCGATTCGAGCGATTGCTCCCAAGTCTCTTTGCACCTCTCATTTCTGGATTCTCCCTCCATTTTGAAAATAATCCACACCTTTATTCCTACGACCAAAATGCATGACTCCACACATTGCTCCACTATATTCCATCTGCCACTTCTCTGCCCACTCTCCCAACCTGTCCAAATCCTTCTGCAGTCCTTGCTTTCACAAGCACTGAGCCCTGCGGAACCCCGCTTGTCACTGGCAGCCAACCAGAAAAAGCCTCCTTTATTGGCACGCTTTGCCTTCTGCCACCCAACCAACCTGATATCCTTGCCCTTTGATACCGTGCGTTCTCACCTGCCTTGGCAGCCTCCCGTGTGGCACCTTCTTCTTCCTGCATATGGCGTGCACAGCCTAAAGTTGTAACCATATAACAATTACAACACGGAAACAGGCCTTCTCGGCCCTTCCAGTCCGTGCCGACCATTTATTTTCCCCTAGTCCCATCTACCTGCACTCAGACCATACCCCTCCATTCCCTTCCCGTCCATATACCTATCCACTTTACTTTTAAATGTTAAAATCGATCCTGCCTCCGCCACTTCTGCAGGAAGATCATTCCACACAGCCACCACTCTCTGAGTAAAGAAATTCCCCCTCATGTTACCCCTAAACTTCTGTCCCTTAATTCTCATGTCAAGACCTCTAGTTTGAATCTTCCCTACCCTCAATGGGAAAACCTTATCCACGTCAACTCTGTCTATCCCTTTCATCATTTTAAAGACATCAATCAAGTCCCCCCTTAACCTTCTGCGCTCCAAAGAATAAAGACCTAACTTGTTCAACCTTTCTCTGTAACTTAGTTGCTGGAATCCAGGCAACATTCTAGTAAATCTCCTCTGTACCCTCTCTATTTTGTTGACATCCTTCCTATAATTAGGCGACCAAAATTGTACACCATACTCCAGAATTGGTCTCACCAATGCCTTGTACAATTTTAACATTACTTCCCTGCTCCTATATTCAATGCTCTGATTTATAAAGGCGAGCACACCGAAAGCTTTCTTTACCACCCTATGTACATGCGATTCCACCTTCAGGGAACTGTGCACAGTTATTCCTAGATCTCTGTGTTCCACAGCATTCCTCAATTCCCTACCATTTACCATGTACATCCTATTTTGATTTGTCCTGCCAAGATGTAGCACCTCACACTTATCAGCATTCAACTCCATCTGCCATCCTTCAGCCCACTCTTCCAAATGGCCCAAATCTCTCTGTAGACTTTGAAAATCTACTTCATTATCCACAGCACCCCCTATCTTAGTATCATCTGCATACTTACTTATCCAATTTTCCACCCCATCATCTAGATCATTGATGTACATGACAAACAACGGTGGACCCAACACTGTAAAGTTGTAGGACAACTTGTTCTATTTAATCTATTTGCTTGTGCACGCCGGGTTGATTGCATTAGTCGAAACAGGGTGAACCACGTGAAGGTTGCAATCTTTCACTGCGTGTGGCACCTTATCCAAAGTTTGCAAATCTAGGTAAACAACATGTCCAGACTCTTCTTTGTCCTTTACTTCTTCAAAGAATTCTAGCAAATTAGTCAGGCAAGACCCCCCTTCACAAAGCCATGCTGACCGGCCTATTTTATCATCAACTTCTAAGTACTCCCTAACCTTATCCTTTATAATGGGCTCCGAAATCTTACCGACCACTAAAGCCAGACTGCCCAGCCTAGCGCTCCCACTATTCTACTTTGCTCCCTTATTGTGCAGCGGGGTAATATTGGCAATTACCAATTTCCTGGAACCACTCCTGACTCGAGTGATTCTTGAATTATCACAATCAATGCCTTCACAATCTCTAAAGCCACCTCTTTCAGAACCTTAGCGTGCAACCCATCTGGTCCAGGTGATATATCCATCTTCAGCCCTTTCAGCTTCCCAAGCACCTTCTCCATAGTACTAGCCACCCCACTAACGTCCACCCCCCGACTCACTTGAATTGCAGGCACGTTGCTGTTGTCTTCCACTGTAAAGACGGATGCAAAAAAGTTATTCAACTTGTCTGCCATATCTTTATTCTCCATTATCACTTCTCCTGCATCATTCTCCAGCGATCCTTAAGGGGTTGGACAGGCTAGATGCAGGAAGATTGTTCCCGATGTTGGGCAGGTCCAGGACAAGGGCTCACAGCTTAAGGATAAGGGGGAAGTCCTTTAGGACTGAGATGAGAAGGACTTTTTTCACACAGAGAGTGGTGGGTCTCTGGAACTCTCTGCCACAGAAGGTAGTTGAGGCCAGTTCATTGGCTATATTTAAGAGGGAGTTAGATGTGGCCCTTGTGGCTAAAGGGGATCAGGGGGTATGGAGAGAAGGCAGGTATGGGATACTGAGTTGGATGATCAGCCATGATCATATTGAATGGCGGTGCAGGCTCGAAGGGCCGAATGGCCTACTCCTGCACATAATTTCTATGTTTCTATGATGCCTCTTTCTTACTCTTTATATAACTGAAGAAATTCCTATCTGCTTTTATATTATTAGCTGGCTTACCTTCGTATTTTACCTTTTCTCCCCATATTGCCTTTTTAGTTACCTTCTGTTGTTCTTTAAAAGCTTCCCATTACTGTGGCTTTACACTAATATTTGCAACGTTATAAATGCAATCCCTTCTCTTTTAGTTTTATACTGTCTTTGACTTTTCTTGTCAGCCACGGTCACCTCTTTCTTCCTCTTTGGAATGAACAGATTCTCCAATTCCTGGATTATTCCCAGACATTCCTGCCATGGCTGTTCCATTGTCATCCCTGCTAGGGTTCCTTCCCATTGGCCAGCCCCTCCCTCGTGCCTCAGTACGTCCCTTTGCTCAGCTGTAATACCGACACATCTGATTTCACCTTCTCTCTCTCAAATTGCAGATCAAAACATATCACATTGTGGTCGCCACCTCCTGGTGGTTCTTTTTACTTTGAGTTCCCTTATCAAATCCAAGTCAGGGGATATGGGGAGATGGTAGGAACGGGGTACTGATTGGGAATGATCAGCCATGATCACATTGAATGGCGGTGCTGGCTCGAAGGGCTAAATAGCCTCCTCCTGCACCTGTTGTCTATTGTCTATAGTACACAACACCAAGTCCAGATTTGCCTTTCTCTGGTAGGCTCCACCGCAAGCTACTCTAAAAATCCAACTCAGAGACACTTTACAAATTCCCTTTGTTGGGGTCCAGTACCAGCCTGATTTTCCCAGACTACCTGCATATTGAGATCTCCAATGAGCACCATAGCATTGCCTTTCTCATGTGCCAATTGTATCTCCGGTAACTTTTGTGATAGAGTGTGGAAACAGGCCTTTGTATCCCTTACTTGAGGGTTGAGGGCTGGAGTTGGGCTTCATCTTCTTCCGTGTGGCGTGCACAGCCTAAAGTTGTAGGACAACTTGTTCTATTTGATCTTCCATTTGTGCAGAGAGCTGATTGCATGGGGTTGGGCTGAGGGGAGGAGTTGGGGTGGAGGGGAGGAGTTGGGGTGAAGGGGAGGAGTTGGGGTGGGGGGGAGGAGTTGGGCTGAAGGGGAGGAGTTGGGCTGAAGGGGAGGAGTTGGGCTGAAGGGGAGGAGTTGGGGTGAAGGGGAGGAGTTGGGGTGAAGGGGAGGAGTTGGGGTGGGGGGAGGAGTTGGGTGGGGGAGGAGTTGGGCTGAAGGGGAGGAGTTGGGGTGAAGGGGAGGAGTTGGGGTGAAGGGGCGGAGTTGGGGTGGGGGGGAGGAGTTGGGCTGAAGGGGAGGAGTTGGGGTGAAGGGGAGGAGTTGGGGTGAAGGGGAGGAGTCTGGCTGAAGGGGAGGAGTTGAACGGGAGGGAGGAGTCGGGCTGAAGGGGGGGTTGGGCTGATTGACCCCTCCCCCAAGCAATTGAACCCACTCTCCCCATGCCAAATAGGGCAGGGCCTGTGAGTAATTCAGATGGGAGGGTGCTCTCAGGAGTTGGGACTGAACTGATGGAGGTGAGTGGAAGAAGGAAGGAAGGAGGGTGGGGATGGATGAAACAAAGAAGGGGTGAAGGAGAGGAGTTGGTGTTAAGGGAGTTATGGTGGGGAGGGGGAGGGGTTGGGGTGAGTGGTAGCTGGGGTAAGGATGAGGTCTGGGGGTGAGGTCTGGGGGTGAGGTCAGGCAGTGATGTAAGGCAGGGTCAAGGGAGTGATGAGGAGGGGGAACCTGGTATATGGAGGTAAGAGAGAGGCCAAGGTGTTGGGTTGGAATTGTTCCCCCACCCATCAATGCTATAATTGAATCAACTGTCCCCATGCTAATTGGGGTGGGGCCTGGCAAATAATTGGGATGGGAGTGATGGCCTGGGCAGGTGGGACTGAGCTAATGGAGGTGAGTGGAGGCTGGGCCGGGTTGAGTTGTGGAAGGAGGAGAGGGGTATAGGATGGAAGGCGAGTGAAGTTTGGGAACTTGAGGGAGAGAGGGATTGGGTTGATTTGAGGGACTGCCCTTCACTCGCACACCCCAGGGACACAATGGAAGCAACTCTGCGCCCCCCCCCCCCCCCGAGGGCACAGAGCCTGGGTGGGAGCAGGAAGGAGGTACATGGCTGATAGAAGTAAAAGGGGGGGGTGGAGTGTTGAGATGATGAGTTATGTGGAGGGGACTGAGGGGAGTTTAGTATGCTTGGGGTGGTGGTGGTTGAGAGGTTGAGTTGCATGGAGGCAAGTAGGGTGGGAGAGACGAGGATAGAGTGAGGGAGATGGAGGAGGAATGCTACAAGGGAGGAGTGGAGGGATGAGCAAAGGGGAATGGAGGAATAAATGTGGGAGGAGGAAGTGATGGGATGGGAGTAGCGTTGACATTCCTAACTCTTGGAGCAGAAATCCCAATTCTCAGATGGTGCCGAATATCTTCAGGCGATGGAGGAGGAAGAGATCGACTTGTACAATGAGGAGACATTCGGTGTTGGTGAGTGACAGTGAGGGGGGGGTGGTTAGGCAGACACCCCCCCCCCCCCCCGAGACCAGGGGTCACCGTGTGTCACACTTGTCACCGTCCTGTACCCCTGCGGCACCGGCGTCAGGACCTGACACCCCCCCCCCCCTCCCCCCGACCCCCCTCCCCTCCGGTACCGGGTGTCACGGTGCGTCAGTCCCCCTCCCTCTCCGGTACCGGGTGTCACGGTGCGTCAGTCCCCCCTCCCCTCCGGTACCGGGCGTCACGGTGTGTCAGTCCCCGCCCCCCCCCGTCCTCTCCCCTAATTCCCAGCCGTCTCTCCCCCACAGATGGGGACGAATTTACCGATGATGTGGATCTCATGTGCGAGGCGCTGGGCCCGCGGGCAGGCGAGGGGCGGCGGAGCCCCCGGAGCGAGGCTGCCTCGCCCAGTGGCCCATCCCCCGTGGAGGGGGCAAGTGAGTGGAGGGGAGCGGTGGGTGGCATGGAGCTGAAGGACCCCGCTGTCATGGAGGCTGTTCATGGCCTGCCCAGCATAGAGGTGAGTGGGCGGGGTGGGGCGATGATGCAGGCCGTCAAATTGCGGCCCCAGATGGGCCGTATATACAGACTTGGATTGTTCCCCCTGGAATCTCTGTGGTCGGGAGACGTGAAAGAAGAATATGAAATGATGTGGCGTAGATAGGGTCTGTACCTTCTTTCCCTGAATCTGGAAAAATCAAATAGTTGAAAGCTTAGGTTTAAAGTGAGAGGGGCAAAGTTTAAAGGAGATGTGTGGGGCAAGTTGTTTATACAGAGGGTGGTGAGTGTCTGGGTCACACTGCCAGTGATGGTGACTGAGGCGGATACAATAGTGGCGTTTAGGAAATGTTTGGCGGGGCACATGTAAATGTAGGGGGTGTAAGGATGTGGTTCATGTACGGGCAGATGAGATCAGTTTAACGACATCATAGTCCGGACGGACATTCTGGGCCGAAGGGTCTGTTCCTGTGCTGTGCTCTTCCTTCCCTGTTGGATATGAAAGCTGCTGGAATTCATTCCAAGGTGATTTCTTCTCCCCCACTTCCCTCTTCTCTGCCCCCTCCCTCCCTCCCTCCCCCCCCCCCCCCCCAACTTCCACAGAGCGTGGACAGTGCTATCGTGGACACTGGGGACTGCTCTGATTGGGAGGAGTTCAGCATTTCCCAAATGATGGTGAGTGAGTGAAGCCCCCTCTGTCACCGTCCCGTCCCGGGAGGTCAGACTCGCAGTGACACTCCCTCTCTCCCCCCCGGGGGTCAGACACGCTGACGCTCCCTCACGCTGCCCTGTTCTCCCTCCTCAGGACCGTGCCTTCGTGAGATCGATGGAGGGCGGCTCGTTCTTTGGCCCGGGGCGCTGCGCTCTCGACGCGGTGCGTTCTCCGCTGCCCCCTCCGTTCCCCGTGTGCCGGGGAGCAACAGCTCCCAGTCTGGGGCAGAGGAGACTCCTCCTGGGTCTGGCTCGGCTGCCGATGGTGAGCGTCAGTAATTGGTAGTGTCCTCGTCCCTACCGACCCCTCCCCGCCTGTCACCCCCTCCTTCTGGCTCCTCCCTGTGTATGTCTCACCCTCCCACAGCTAAACCTCTCCCTGTCCATGTCGCCCTCTAGCCTCTGCAACCTTCCCCATCTCTAAATTACCTCCACAATGCCCCTCCCCTCTTGTCTCTCTCTGCACCCCCCCCTCCCACCCTCACGGTCTCTGCCCCCTGCCCCTGTCTGTGTCGCCCCTCCCTCCTCCGCCCCCCCCGCTCCCCCTCCCGGCTGCCCCAACCTCGGGGCACTGACCCTCTCCCTGCCTCCCAGCCCACAGGTAAGGTTGACTCGCTGCCGTTCCACGATCCGACACCTGGACTGGCGGCCGGGACCCAGATGCAGATGAGATTTGGATCTCCAGCCCCACGTTCCCCTTTCAGCCACTCCCCCCACCTCCTCGAAGCCTACAGGTATGTACACTAGTGGGGGGGGGGGGGGGGTATTTTTACACGCTCTCCTAAACACTCCCCCTTCCCCCCCCCCCCCCCCCCCCCAGCATGTGGGATTTATAGTGAAAACCCCCCATAGTTTTATTAAGGGATTCCATTACCAGTTTGTGTACAGGTGTCCCACTGAGAGCGGTAGCGAAAGTACATTTTTTTCCTTTTGAAACCAAAAGGAATTTAATCACCTTAAAAATAATATGAGAAGTGAAGAATATACATCTTCTAGATGTGCTGGGCCGCATCCTCAGTGATGTGACCTGGGGTCATCGGGTGTTTGGGTCATCACAACATCAGACACCCTCGCCTAGGCGACCCAGCCGGGGTTGATCAGGCCCCGACTTGCGTCCCAGCAGCAACCGCCCACGGATCAGCCATCTTAGTAACCACTCTGCAGGGGTTGGGAGACTCTAGTGCATGGAGGGACTGGGCTCTGTGGGGTGACTCCCGGCCGGGCTCCTCCTGCGTCTCACCAGGTTCAAGGCCTGTGCGCTCGCTGCACCTCTTGCTCCTTCTCCAAGCGTTTCATTCTCGCCTGATGGTTGGATGTACAGTACAATATAAAACAAAACAAAAGCCACCACCGTAATATGTCAAACAAAAGTAAAAAATGAACTCTATAATGATCCTTTGCTCCATAGATGCTGCCTTACCGGCTGAGTTTCTCCAGCATTGTTGTCTACCTTCCAGCATTTTCCAGCATCTGCAGTACCTTCCTAAACGTACTATATGACTATTGCAGTCCACATCGAGCATGACTTCTGCCCCACCCAGTACCCAGCGGTCCCAGAGAGAAACTGTACACAGCTGGGTCTTTGCTTCCCCCCCACAGACAGTGGAGCTGGGTGGTCAGTGATGGAGTTAACTTTAATGCCCCCCCTCCCCGTAAATGTATTCATAGAACCCCCCTTGTTTTAATGGGGAATCTCTTTCTCCCCTTGATGTTTTATTGGGGATCCCCCCCTTAAATATTTTAATCGGGACCCCCTTTAAAGTTTTAATGGGCCCCTCCCTTTAATATTTTTATACCGACCCATTAATGTCTCTGTCCCCAATTAATGTGCCACCCTGCCTTAATTTTCCTAAATATTTTCTCTTCCCATTTGCTCAACTGTCGAAAGCTCGTGGGATTTTGAATTTCTCACTCAACTTTGCCTGATCGCTGCCTCTCTCCGCTGACCGGAATGTCGAAAATATGACCTTTAAAGGGCCTGCCCCACTAATTCACGACCTAATTCACAACCTTTTTATACTCGTGGCGATTTTTCAACATGCGAGAAAAAAATGCCCCGACCTACTTGATGCCACGAGTACCTACGACTAGCATCACGGCCTGCTAGGACCGACCTATGACCTCGTGACGACAATACTGCGAGTACGTCAAGGGCAAACTCGGCAGACGTTGTGAAAGTGGGACAGGCCCTCGAGTCTTTCCCACTTCCCTCATTCCTCACTCTATGTGCATGTGCATTCTCTTTAGGTATCCACACCTGTCTACCACAGCCCCTGCACCACTCCCTCCCTGCCGCACTGCTGATTGGGAGAGAAGGGGTGGGTTTCTTGAGGAACGTCAGACTGACATCACACTGCCAGCATTTTGTCTCCCCAGGTTTCCCGAGCACGTGGCACAATTCCACCCACAACATCGGCGCCTTCTCAGCCAGAGAAAGCAGCGGCTGCAGAGGTGAGTCTGAGTCTGAGTCTGAGTCTGAGTCTGAAGGAGAGAGAGACACACACAGCAGGGACTTTGCTCTCTCCCCACAGCCCGTCGAGGAAGGTGGTTGGCGATGGAGTTGATGTCTATGCGAATCTGATGACCGACAAAGAGAAAGCCTGGATCATAAAGTTACAGATGATCCAGCTGCAGAGTGAAAATCCACGTCTGGATGACTATTATTATCAGGTGAAGAGAGACCCACCCCCTCCCTCTCCCCTCTGCGACCGTTCATCATGGTGCATCAGAACCCTGTCGTTCCCCCACTGAGACCGGGCATCATGGTGTTTCAGATCGCCCCCCCCCCCCCCCCATCTTCCCCCCCCCCCCCTCCGGGACCGCGCATCACGGTGTGTTGGAGACCCATCCCCCCCCCCCCCTCTGGGACCAGGCCTCATGGTGCAACGGGCCTACTAATAATGTGATTGACAACAGGAATATTTTCGGAAACTTGAACGGAAACTCAGTGAAATGGAACTCGGGGAGAAGTGGAAGCGGGAGCCCCAGAAGTTGGGTCACCTCCCTACGTTCAGAAGGCAGAGATGTATGATTCTGGTGAGTCTGGATGGTGGGGGGGGGGGGGGGGGGGGGGGGGGGCGTCTGTGTGCGTCTGTGTTCCATGGGACCAATATAACCATATGACTATTACAGCACGGTAACAGGCCATCTCGGCCCTTCTAGTCCCTGCCGAACACTTGCTCTCACCTAATCCCATCTGCCTGCACTCTGACCATAACACTCCATTCCTTTCCTGTCCATATACCTATCCAATTAGATGAACCATAAAATCAATCCTGCCTCCACCACTTCCACTGGAAGCTCATTCCACACAGCCACCACTCTGTGAATAAAGAAGTTCCCCCTCATGTTCCCCCTAAACTTTTGTCCCTTCATTCTCTAATTATGTCCTCTTGTTTGAATCTTCCCTACTTTCAATGGTAAAAGCTTATCCACGTCAACTCTGTCTATCCCTCTCATAATTTTAAAGACCTCTACCAAATCCCCCTTAACCTTCTGCGCTCCAAAGAATAAAGACTTATCTTGTTCAACCTTTCTCTGTACCCTAGGTGATTAAACCCAGGCAACATTCTAGTAAATCTCCTCTGTACTCTCTCTATTTTGTTGACGTCTTTCCTATAATTTGGCGACCAGAATTGTACACCATATTCCAGAATTGGCTCACCAATGCTTTGTACAATTTTAACATTACATCCCAACTTCTATACTCAATGCTCTGCACACAAAACATTCTTTACCACCCTATCTACATGAGATTCCACCTTCAGGGAACTATGCACAGTTTTGCCTAGATCCCTTTGTTCTACTGCATTCCTCAATTCGCTACCATTTACCATGTACGTCCCATTTTGATTTGTCCTGCCAAGATGTAGCACCTCACACTTATCAGCATTAAATTCCATCTGCCATCTTTCAGCCCACTCTTCCAAATGGCCCAAATCTCTTCGTAGACTTTAAAAATCTACTTCATTATCCACAACACCACCTACCTTAGTATCATCTGCATACTTACTAATCCAATTTGCCACACCATCATCCAGATAATTGATGTATATGACAAACAACAGTGGACCCAACACCGATCCCTGAGGCACCCCACTAGTCACCGGCTTCCAACCTGACAAACAGCCATCCACCATTACTCTCTGGCATCTCCCATTCAGCCACTGTTGAATTCATCTTGCTACTCCGCCATTAACACCCAAAGATTGAACCTTCTTAACCAACCTTCCATGTTGAACCTTGTCAAAGGCCTTACTGAAATCCATATAGACAACATCCACCGCTTTACCCTCATCAATTTCCCTAGTAACCAGGTGCATGGATTGGACAGGTTGAAAGAGATATGGGCCAAATGTGGGCAGGTGGGATTAGTGTAGATGGGTCGTATAATATGTATATATTATCTGATTAGTGTAGATGGGGCCTGCATTTGGCCCATATCTCTTTCAACCTGTCCAATCCATGCACCTGTCCAAATATCTTTGAAATGTTGTTATAGTACCTATCTTCCCTCCTCTGGTAGCTTTTTCCGTATACCCACCACTCTGTGTGGAAAATCTTGCCACTCAGAATTAAAGGACTTTCTTTTAGGAAGGTAGATGAGGAGAATGTTATTTTGTCGGAGGGTGATGAATCTTTGCCACAGAAGGCTGTAGTTGCCAAGTCAGTGGATATTTTTAAGGCTGACATACTGTAGATTTTTGATTAGTTATGGCGAGAAGGCAGGAGAATGGGGTTGGGAGGGAGAGATAGATCAGCCATGGCAAGGCAACCAGCGTAATCAAGGACCAGTCTCGCCCCAGTCACCCCCCTTTCTCCCCTCTCCTATCAGGCAAGAGGTGTAGAACTTTGAAAACCTCCAGATGCAGGGACAGTTTCTTCCCAGGTGTTATCAGGCAACTGAACTGTCCTCTCATCAACTGGAGAGCAGTCCTGAACTTCCATCTATCTAATTGGTGACCTTCAAGCTATCTTTAATTGGGTTTCGGCACGAAACATTGCCTATTTCCTTCGCTCCATAGATGCTGCTGCACCCGCTGAGTTTCTCCAGCATTTTTGTCTACCTTCAATTTTCTAGCATCTGCAGTTCCTTCTTAAACAAATATCTTTAATTGGAGCTTATCATACATGGAATGTTGACCCTTTATCTGTGCACTGTGGACATCTTGCACTAGATGTAATATCCTTTATTCTATGTGTGTGCTCTGTGGATGGCTGGATTGTATTCGCGTGTAGTCTTTCCTTTACTTGTTAGCAGGCAAACAAAATCTTTTTGCTGGACCTCGGTACACGTGACAATAACATCCTCCTGCACTATATCTCTATACCTGCCAAATCTCTCCCTGTAGCTCCGGCACCAGGAGTCTTGTCAACATTCTCTGTGCCCTTTCCAGCTTAATGCCATCCTTGCAATATCAGGGCGACCACAATACAATACTCCAAGTGCAGTCTCACCAACGTCTTGTACAACTGCAACACAACCTCAGCTAACTGAGGAATATAATAGTGGGCCTACAATAGTTAGTTTCAGATTTCTCCGGTGACCCTTCACTGGATCCTGCTCAACACTCTCAACAGCTGTTCTGTCCCACATCTCGGACAAGGACGGAACAATACAAACCAGAATCTAGAAAGAGCTAACACCGACAAACTCTCTCTGTCTGACGCCTGGGCGGTGTGGGTGATTGGACAGTATGGAGGGGGCTTCACTCTGTTTGATGCCTGGGGAACAAGTATGACGATCGTGATTCCCTTCTCCCGTTGATCCCACAGTGGTTCACATCAAGGGGTCCCTGGGACAAGTCGCCGTGTCGACCTGTTACAGCCCACGCCGCGCCATTGACGTCGTTCACCTGTCTGCTCCGGAAGAGGTGGGCGGGAATTTAGGGGAGAGGTGTGGACAGGGCCGAGCCTGGGAGGGGTGCAGGGGCTGGGGGGGTGGGCTGAGGGGGGGGGGGTGACTGAGATGGAGAGGGGTGTGGGGGGGAAGGAGGTCATTGGGATTGTGGGGTGGGGGGGGGGGGGGGGGACACAGAGATGGGGTGTGTCGGGACCGGAGGTGGTGAGGGGATGTGGAGGCTGGGGAAACAGAGATGGGGTGGGTGTGTAAGGGCCGGCCGGGGAGGAGGTGACAGACTGGGATGGAGGGGAGGATTGGGGGAGGGGATCTCGGGGATGGGGAGGTAACTGAGTGTAACTCTCCTCCCTCCCTGCCCCCCTCCAGGACTGCAGGACCTCGGGACGACCTCGACTCCGGCTGTTGTATCACATCGAGGAGGTGGGGGCAAGATGGCCGCTGTGGGCCCTGGCATGGGGGGGGGGGGGGGGGGACTGGGGCAGTGGAGCGAGGTGGGGGGGGGAAGGGAATGGTGGAAGAGGGGCCGGGAGAGTGGGTAATGGAGGAGGGGTGTTGAGGTTGTTGGATAAAGGGAGCGAGGAGGCACGGGGAGGATATGGATTGGGGAGAGGGTGAGTGAGGTGGGATGGAGATGCGGAGGGAGCAAGTGGAGTGTATGAGTGAGGCGAGGGATGTGGAAGGTACTGAGTTGATGAGGGCAGAGCTGTAGTCATCTATATGGACATCAACACGGCCTTTGACGAGGTCCCGCAGGGTCGACTGCTCTGGAAGGTTAGATGGCCTAGGGTCCAGGGAGAGCGAGCTGACTTGATAGACAATAGGTGCAGGAGGAGGCCATTTGGCCCTTTGAGCCAGCACCACCATTCAATGTGATCATGGCTGATCAACCCCAATCAGTAGCCCGTTCCTGCATTCTCCCCATATCCCCTGATGTTGTTTTTGGGAAGTCAAACCAGGACGGGACCAGTGCTGGCAAAAGCTTGGATCTGCATGTTCTTGTTAGTGAAGGGCAAGACGGGTAAAACGTAAGGAAGCTCGGTTATCAAGGGAAATTGAGGCATTCTTCAATAATAAGAAGGATGCATGGGACGGGTATCGGCAGCTGGGATCAAGTGCATTCCTGGAGGAGTTGTGGGAACTAAGGAGTAAACAAAAAGGAAATCAGAACGGCAAAAAGGGCCCGGAGATAGCATTAGGGAACAATCCCAAGAGATTTTATAAATAGATAAGAGGGAAAAGGGTAACTAGAGAGTGGGTGCCCTTGGGATTCAAAGCAGTCGCCTCTGTGTGGAGCCACAGGAGATGGGCGAGGTGATCGATGAGTATTTCTGCTCTGTTTTTACCAGTGAGAAAGATGGGAGGATGGAGGAACTTGGGGCAGGTAATGGAAGTGTCTTGAGAGCAGTCAGTGTTACGGTCAAGTAGTGCTGAAGGCACTATCCTGTATGAAGGATATTGTGGGGTAAGGAGAGGAAATTGCTGGATTCCAGGATAGTGGAGTCGGGGGATATGGAGTGAAGGCAGGAACGGGGTACTGATATGGGATGATCAGCCATGATCACATTGAATGACGGTGCTGGCTCGAAGGGCCAAATGGTCTACTCCTGCATCTATTGTCTATGCTGAAATTTAGGAGTCGTCTTTAAATACAGGAGAGGTGCCGGAAGACTGGAGGGTGGCTAATGTAGTGCCTCTTTTCAAGAAGGAGCTTGATATCTACAGTTGGAAAGTTACAAGGGAGTATTCAGAGGCATAGGATATACGGGCAGTAAGATGGACAAGGGCTGATTAGGGATGGTCTATGTGGTTTTGTACATGGGAGGTTGTAGCTCACAAATCAGATTTACTTTTTGAAGGCATAACCAAAAAAGGTCGATGATGGAATATTTGTAGAATTCCCAGGCACAATTTGTGGAATTCCTTGCCACAGAGGGCAGTGGATGGATTTAAGAGAGTTAGATAGAGCTCTAGGGGTAGTGGAATCAAGAAGGCAGGCACAGGTTATTGATCTGGGACGATCAGCCATGATCACATTGAATGGTGGTGTTGGCTCGAAGGGCCGAATGGCCTCTTCCTGCACCTATTTTCTGTGTTTCGATGGCAGAGCTGTATATGGACTTCAGCAAAGCATTCAACAAGGTTCCGCATGGTAGGCTGCTCTGGAAGATTAGGTTACATGGGATCCAAGGAGAGATAGCTGAATGGTCAGAAAATTGGCTCCATGGAAGGATGCAAAGGGTGATGGTGGAAGGTTGCTAGTGGTGTGCCTCGGTGTTCAGTACCTGGCCTGTTACTATTTGTCATCTAGATCAATGATTTGGATGCAAACGTACGTGGCTAGGTAGCAAGTTTGCTGATAATACAAATGTGGGTGGTTTTGATGGTTGTGACAAACTTCTGTAGTATCTGGATTGATTGGCCGAGCGGGGAATGGTTTATTCTGAATGGTAAAACTGAGAAATGTGAGATGTTGCATTTTCAGAAGTCTAACATGGGTAGGATCTAGACGGTGAATGGTAGGGCTCTGGGACTTAGAGCAGAGGGATTGAGGAGTGCAGCTGATAGTCGCAGGTAGATAGGGTGGACAAAAAGGCTTTTGGCACATTGGCTACCATCTGACTGAGCAGTCCGCTCTCCTCTGCTCCCCTCTCCTCCCCCCTCTCTCATCTCTCTCCTCTTTCCCCCCCCCCCCCTAATAGATGTACAAGAGACTGCTGGCATTGAGGGAGATGGAGACTCCGTTACTCTCCCTGCCGGAGGAGCAGATGCATGGATATCGGGAGCTGAGGGAGCGGCAGCTGGGAGACATCTTCCGGATGCTCTATCTTGGGAGCGAGGGAGAGTGAGTGGCCCGTCTCGGCCGGCTGACACCCTGTCCCCTACCCCTCCCCAACCAGACGTCCTGTCCCCTCCCCCTCAGTCCTGTCCCAATGCTCCGTCCTGTCTCCTGCAGGGATCCGTGGTTTTTCCGGATACTGAGGGTGAGGAAGGGGGTGCAGTTGCTTGCCCGGCTCTTGCCCCTGTTTCAGCCCCCCCACTGCGCTGATGTGTTGCTCTCCATTGCCACCTTCCTGCGCTCCTCTGCTGAGGACAATCTCGATGAGGTGAGGAGGGGGCGGGCGGAGGGAGGAGGGGGCGGTGATGGAGGAAATCTGGAGGCGACGGAGGAGGATGGAGTGCCGAGACGGGTGTGGATGTCGAGGAGGGAGGGAACAGCAAAGTGGGAGGGAGGGAGTGTTGAGGTGTCGGGGAGAGGGTGAGGAAGGACTGTTTGCTGTATTAAGTTTATTTATCTTTTCTCCCCCCCCCCCCCCCCAGAACCTGTGCCCCCTCTTCCCCTCCCTAATGCTGGCCATTCCTGGACTGTCCTTCCCTCAGCTGCTGGCCTCCCTCTGGGCACTGACCAGGGGGGGCGAAGCTTCCCTCCAGCGCCTCCTGCAGAGCAAGGTAGGTACCACCCCTGGGACCCTGGCACCTACTCTCCAGGTCCCTGGCTTCCTCTCTCCCTCCCGTATGGCACCCTTGCAGGTTGGGGGGGGGTTGTGGGAAAAGAGAGGGCGGGTTTGGCTGTCGGTGACTGGTGGTGTTACACGGCAGTCGGTGTTGGGTCTGCTACTTGTGTTGTAATCAATGGTTTGCATAATGGAACGGAAGGCTTTGTGGCCAGTTTCGAAACATAGAAAAATAGCTGCAGGAGTCGGCCATTCAGCCCTTTGAGCCAGCACCACCATTCAATATGATCATGGCTGATCATCTAAAATAAGTACCCCGTTCCTGCGTTTTTCCCCTATGTGCCTTGATTCCTTTCACCTAGCTCAATCCAACTCTCTTGAAAACACCTAGTGTATTGGCCTCCACTGCGCTCTGTGGCGGAAAATTCCACAGACTCACAATTCTCTGGGTGAATTATTTTGCTTATCTCAGTCCTAAATGGCCTATCCCTTATTCTTAGACTGTGAACCCTTGTTCTGGACTCTCCCAAAATCAGTAAGATGTTTCCTGCATCAAGCATGTCCAATCCCTTAATAATGTTATGTTTCTATAAGATCCCCTCATCCTAAATTCTAGTGAGTGAAAGCCCAATCGACCCATTGTTTCATCATATGTCAGTCCCTCCATCCTGGGAATTAACATGGTAAACCTACGCTGCAATCTCACAATAACAATAATGTCCTTTCTCAAATTAGGAGTCCAAAATTGCACACACTTCTCCAAGTGCTGTCTCACCACATCCACTGGTTCTCCCTTATCCATTCTACGTGTTGCATCCTGAAAACAATTCCAGATTAGTCGAGCATGATTTCCCCTTCATAAATCCATGCTGACGTTGGCCTTTGACTGCTATAACATTAATAATTGACACGAGCATCTTCCCCACTGTAATAATGTAAGGCTAACTGGTCCATAATTCCTCAATTTCCCTCTCCCTCCTTTCTTAAAGTGGAGATTCATTGGCTCTCCAGTCCCGAGGAACTGGCCCAGAGTCGAATGAACATTGGAATATGATCACCAATGCATCGACTATTTCCTGGGCCGCCTCCTTGAGTACTGTGGGATGCAGACTATCAGGCCCTGAGGATTTACTTCAGTCCCAACAGTTTACTTAACACCATTTCCTAACTAATGTGAATTCCCTTCAGTTCCTCCCTCCCTCGAGATCATTGGTCCCCTAGTATTTTTGGGAGATTGTTTGTGTCTTTCTTAGTGAAGTCGGAACCAAAGTAACTGTTCTGCCATGTCTCTGTATCCTGAGGGGGACCTCATTAAAATGAGGGGGACCTCATTAAAACTTACCAAATAGTGAAAGGCCTGGATAGAGTGAATGGGGAATGCATGTTTCCACTGGTGGCAGTCTAGGACCAAAGGGCACAGCCTCATAATAAATATTAAGAAGGAGATAAGGAGGAATGTCTTTAGACTGAGGGTGGTGAATTTGTGCAATTCATTGCCACAGATGGTGGTGGAGCCAAAGTCAATGGATATTTTTATGGTAGAGATTGACAGATTCTTGATTAGTGATGGTGTTGAAGGTTACAGCAAGAAGGCAGGAGAATGGGGTTGAGAGGGAAAGATAGATCAGCCATTGAATAGTGTAGACTCGATGGGCTGTGTGGTTTGTGCTTCTATGGTGTGAACATGAGAGAGATGGAGGGAGGGTGGGAAGGGGGGGGGGGGGGGGGATGGGGGAGAGGGGAGCCATATCTTTGTCCACAATCATTCTCAGTCCTCCCATCCTGCTCTCTCCCCCCACAGTTCACCATCTCCTATCTCTACGCTCTGCTCAGCCATGGTGGGACCCTCCTCTCCCTCGCCTGTCCCCCCCGCGATGACTTGAAGAAGTGGTGAGTGTTGCCGGGGTGGTGGTCCCTGCTGGGGGGGAGGGGCGGTGGAGCGGGGAGAGACCCCAGAGTTGGAGACGAGGGGAGGTGTCCCGTGGGCCCTGTCTTCCTCCCTCCCCCTCTGCGTATCCATGGGGCTGAGATGCTGGGTTCCATCGCTGCCCCTCCCAGAGAGCCTGTGCCCAACACCAGTAGGAAATGCCCAGGCTTCGCAATCGGCCTATGGGCCTTGTCTCGCAGGAAAGTCCCAGGCTCTGTTCCTGACTACCAGGCCGGGAGCTGCTGCTGTGTTTGAGGGGGAGGGCGGGTCTGGGTGGGGAGGGTGGGGGTTGGCATTAGTGAAATGTCTAACACTGCCATTTTCCCCTCTTGAGGACGGACCTGGTCTTCGTGGTGGCCCGGGAGCTCTCCCTGATCCCAGAGTCGGACCTTGCGGAGCCGCTGGAGCTGCCCAGTAACCTGCTCCCCCTCTTCTGCCGCCACCTCCACCCACAGATGGCCCACCGACTGCAGGACAAGATCCTGTACGTGTCAAAGGGACTGGGAGGGCTGGAGGGGAGGGGGTTGTAAGATCCGTAGGCTAGGGGTTACAGAGATGGGTGGGAAGGGATGTAGGGGCCAGAGGGGTGACTGAGAGGGGTGGAGGGGCTGAAGGGGAGGGGGTGAAAAATGGGGAGAGGTGTCGTGGCCGGAGGGGTGTAGTGACCGGAGGAGAGGAGGATAGCGGTGGGGAGGGGAAGGGACGGAAGTGGTGCTGTGTCTGACCCTTTCTCTCCCCTTCCCGCAGCTCCAGGGTCTCTGCCCCATGCCCTCCCGCTGACCCGTGAGACAGACCAGCCCACACCCCCCTCAGTCTGGAGTGCAGGAGGAGCAGCTTTCCTTCCCTCTACCCCGTTGGCTGGACATTTGTACTCTGCAATAAAACACTGTTTAGCTGCACTCTAGACCTGTGTCTATCTTGGGCTCGGGCCGGTCAAAACATGGGGAGGGACCCCGTCTCTGGGGGAGATTGGGGGGGGGGGGGGAGACCTGAATCCTGAGCATTTTCACAGTTCGGCGCCTCTTGCCTCAAGGGAGTGTCCAGGGAGAGACTGATCCTTTATTATAACCATATAACAATTACAGCACGGAAACAGGCCATCTCGGCCCTTCAAGTCCTTGCCGAACAACTTTTTTCCCTTAGTCCCACCTGCCTGCACTCATACCATAACCCTCCATACCCTTCTCATCCATATGCCTATCCAATTTATTTTTAAATGATACCAACGAACCTGCCGCCACCACTTCCACTGGAAGCTCATTCCACACCACTACCACTCTCTGAGTAAAGAAGTTCCCCCTCATGTTACCCCTAAACTTCTGTCCCTTCATTCTAAAGTCATGTCCTCTTGTTTGAATCTTCCCTATTCTCAAAGGGAAAAGCTTGTCCACATCAACTCTGTCTATCCCTCTCATCATTTTAAAGACCTCTATCAACTCCCCCCTTAACCTTCTGCGCTCCAGAGAATAAAGACCTAACTTATTCAACCTATCTCTGTAACTTAGCTGTTGAAACCCAGGCAACATTCTAGTAAATCTCCTCTGTACCCTCTCTATTTTGTTGACATCTTTCTTATAATTGGGCGACCAAAATTGTACACCATACTCCAGATTTGGTCTCACCAATGCCTTGTACAATTTTAACATTACATCCCAGCTTCTATACTCAATGCTCTGATTTATAAAGGCTAGCATACCAAAAGCTTTCTTTACCACCCTATCTATATGAGATTCCACCTTCAAGGAACTATGCACGGTTATTCCCAGATCCCTCTGTTCAACTGTATTCTACAATTCCCTACCGTTTACCATGTACGTCCTATTTTGATTTGTCCTGCCAAGGTGTAGCACCTCACATTTATCAGCAGTAAACTCCATTATGCTGGTGGCCGTGTCGAGGCAGCAAGAGGTGCAGATGGCATCATTGGAAGGGAGGTCGGTTTGCGTGCTGGTCTGGGCTACGTCCACAATTCTCTGCAATTTCTTGTGCTGTTGGATGCAGCTGTTCCAAAACCATGCGGTGATGCATCTCAATAACATGCTTTCTACAGCACATCTTTAGAAGTTGGTAAGAGTTGTTGGGGATATGCTGAACTTCCAAAGCCGTCTAAGGAAGTAGAGGCATTGGTGTGCTTTCTTGGCCGTAGCTTCAATGTGGCTAGTCCAGGAAAAGTTGTTTGTGATATTTATTCCCAGGAACTTCTACGGCGCTGTCAATGTACACTGTGACGCGCGTATCACTTGCTTCCTGAGGTCAACCACTATCTCCAGTGTCTTGCTGCCATTGAGGGAGAGCTAGTTTCCTTGATTTTGATTTTATTATTTGTCATTCGAACCTCAGAGGCTCGAACGAAACTCCGTTTCTACATGCCATACATAAATCATAAAAAAAATACACAGACAATTCAATTCACACAAACATCCATCACAGTGAATCTCATCCTCACTGTGATGGAAGGCAAAGTCTTCTCTCTCCCCCGCACCATCTCACTCCCGAGGTCGAAGCTGCAGGCGGGCGGTGTTAAGTTCCACGGCCTTTGAGGTAGCGCCGGGTGATGTACGGCCCCGCTCTAGGCCCAAAGGTCACAGTTGGAGCCCCCGGCGGGCGCTGGAATGTCCCGCGGCCATGAAAGCCGCGCCGGGCGATGTACAGCCCCGCTCCAGGTCGCTCCAACCCCGCGACACGAGCTGGAGATGTGTTGCGGGAGCTCCGGAGAGCGGTCTCCCACCCGGGCCCGCGAGCTCCCGATAGTCCACCGGTCTGCAGCTGGAGCTGAAGCTCCAGAGTCGGGCCGCAGCGGCGAGCCACCACCGCTCCCCACGCTCCGAGGCCAGCCAGCCCCATGACGGTGAGTCCGCAGCTCCGTGAATGGAGCACCCAGGTCGTCTCGGTCGGAGGCCGCTCCACGGTGCTAGGCCCCAACAACAACGGAGACCCGACAGGGAAAAAGTCGGGTCTCCCGTGCAGGGAAGAGATTTAAAAGTTTCCCCCTCTTCCCCCCCCCTCACCCCCCACATATACACAGTTACAAACAATACAAAAAAAACACGAACAACTACATTTAACTAGACAAAAAAAAAAGACAGACAGGCTGTAGGGGCCGCTGCAACGTGAGTCGCGCCCGCCCACTTTTTGCCCACTTGGCATACGGTTATGAGGTTACAAATCATCTTTAGTTAAAAGTAGCTGTGTCACCGCTGTTCAAAGCAGCAAATGGGACTCTTGCAGCAAACAGCATTCTTCTCTTCTGAAATGTTATTGCACAGTTCAATTAATTGTCCAATCATTCCTGTGGATTTAGCATGCAAACTGCTTGAGTGGTTACAAAGGCTTTTGGCACTTTGGCCTCATCAGGCAGCGTAAAGAAGATAGACACAATGCTGGAGTAACTCAGCTGGCCAGGCAGCATCTCTAGAGAAAATAACTCGGTGATGTTTCGGGTCAAGACCGTTATTGTAAATCCTGGCCAAAATGGAGTCGGAATAGAACCAAAATTTAGCAGAGGATTCATGCATTGCAAGGCCATTTTGGTCAAGTCTGTGTTTCTGTGTGTAAAAATCCACAAGCTGCTGACTGGTGCAAGGAAGTCTAGGTCCCAGATCAATGTTGCAGATAAATGTCTTCAATTGTCAGTATGCATGAGATTCTTGCATAGGACCTCTAAAGTATTGTAAATAGAAACATAGAAAATAGCTGCAGGAGGCGTTTTGGCTCTGCGAGCCAGCACTGCCATTCATTGTGATCATGGCTGAACGTCCACTATCAATAACCCGTGCCTGCCTTCTCCTCGTATCCCTTGACTCCACTAGTCCCTAAAGCTCTATCCAACTCTCTCTGGAATCCATCCAGTGACTTGGCCTCCACTGCCCTCTGTGGCAGGGAATTCCATAAATTCACAACTCTCTGGGTGAAAAGGTTTTTTTCTCACCTCAGTCTTAAATGACCTCCCCTTTATTCTAAGACTGGCCCCTGGTTCTGGAATCGCCCAACATTGGGAACATTTTTCCTGCATCTAGCTTGTCCAGTCCTTTTATAATTTTATATGTTTCTATAAGATTCCCCCTCATCCTTCTAAACTCCAGTGAATACAAGCCTAGTCTTTTCAATCTTTCCTCATATGACAGTCCCGCCATCCCAGGGATCAATCTTGTGAACCTACGCTGCACTGCCTCAATCACAAGGATGTTCTTCCTCAAATTAGGAGACCAAAACTGTACACAATACTCTAGATGTGGTCTCACCAGAGCCCTATACAACTGCAGAAGAACCTCTTTACTCCTATACTGAAATCCTCTTGTTATGAAGGCCAACATTCCATGAGCTTTCTTCACTGCCTGCTGTACCTGCACGCCAACTTTCAGTGACCGGTGTACAAGGACACCCAGGTCTCGCTGTACCTCCCCCTTACCTAACCCAACGCCATTGAGATAATAATCTGCCCCCTTGTTTTTGCCGCCAAAGTGGATAACCTCACATTTATCTATATTTTGCTGCATCTGCCACGCATCTGCCCACTCACTCAACCTGTCCAGGTCTCCCTGCAACCTCCTGACATCCTCTTCACAGTTCACACTGCCACCCAGCTTTGTGTCATCCGCAAACTTGCTAGTGTTGCTCCTAATTTCCTCTTCCAAATCATTAATATATGGTAAACAGTTGCGGCCCCAACACCGAGCCTTGCGGCACTCCACTCACCACTGCCTGCCATTCTGAAAAGGACCCGTTCACTCCTACTCTTTGCTTCCAGTCTGCCAACCAATTTTCTATCCATGTCAACACCCTACCCCCAATACCATGTGCTCTAATTTTAGTCACCAGTCTCCCGTGTGGGACCTTATCAAAGGCTTTCTGAGAGTCTAGATACACTACATCCACTGGCACCCCTTCATCCATTTTACTTGTCACATCCTCAAAAAATTCCAGAAGATCAGTCAAGCATGATTTCTCTTTCATAAATCCATGTTGACTTGGACTAATCCTTTTACTGCTATCCAAATGCCCCATTATTACCACTTTAATAATTGACTCCAGCATCTTTCCCACCACCGAAGTCAGGCTAACCGGTCTGTAATTCCCCGTTTTCTCTCTCGCTCCTTTCATGAATAGCGGGATAACATTAGCTATCCTCCAATCCACAGGAACTGATCCTGAATCTATTGAACATTGGAAAATGATCACCAATGCATCCACTATTTCTAGAGCCACCTCCCTGAGGACCCTGGGATGCAGACCATCAGGCCCAGGGGATTTATCATCCTTCAGTACCATTAGTCTACCCAATACTATTTCAAACCTAATGAAAATTCCTTTCAGTTCCTCTACTCCCTTAGATCCTCTGTCCTCCAGTACATCTGGGAGATTGTTTGTGTCTTCCTTAGTGAAGACAGATCCAAAGTACCTATTCAACTCTTCTGCCATTTCCTTGTTGCCCATAATAATTTCACCCGTGTCTGCCTTCAAGGGACCCATATTTGACTTTGCTACTCTTTTTCCCTTAACATATCTAAATAAACTTTTACTGTCCTTCTTTATATTCCTGGCCAGCTTCCCCTCGTACTTCATCTGTTGTCCTACGAAAGTTTCCTAATCCTCTGGCTTCCGGCTACTCTTTGCTGTGTTATACATCTTTTCTTTTAGTTTTATTCTATCCCTAACTTCTCTTGTCAGCCACGGTTGCCTCCTACACCCCTTAGAATCTTTCTTCCTTTTTCGAATGAAATGATCCTGCATCTTCCGGATTATGCCCAGAAATTCCTGCCATTGCTGTTCCACCGTCATTCCTGCTAGGCTCCCTTTCCAGTTTATTTTGGCCAGCTCCCCTCTCATGCCTTCATAGTCCCCTTTGTTCAACTGCATCACTGCCACTTCTGATTTAACGTTCTCCTTCTCAAATTGCAGATTAAAACTAATCATATTATGATCACTACCTCCAAGCGGTTCCTTTACCTCGAGTTCGTTATCATATCTGGTTCATTGGACAACACTAAATCCAGAATTACCTTTTCTCTGGTCGGCTCCATTACGAGCTGCTCTAAGAATCCATCTTGGAGGCATTCTACAAACTCTCTTTCCTGGGGTCCTGAACCAACCTGATTTTCCCAGTGTACCTGCATATAGAAATCCCCCATCAGCACAGTGGCATTACCTTTGTTACATGCCAGTTTTTAACTCCTACTATTTGGAGGTCTGTAAATAACACCAATTGGTGTCTTCTTGCCTTTACAATTCCTCAAATCAATCCACAGTGACTCTACCTTGTCAGTCCATAGGTCTTCCCTTGTAAGTGACTGAATTCTATCCCTCACCAGCAGAGCTACCCCCTCTGCATGAGTTTGATTGGATTAATGCGCAAAAAATTGTCAATAATATAAACAATGTTGCAAGACAGTTACCCTGCTGTTTGTTGATTCGCCAAAGTGTTAAGCCCTGGCAGGATTGTTTTGAGTTAATGGGTAAATGTTGCATTATTCAGTTAGTTCGCTTCCTTCCAGAAGCTTCTCCAAGAAACAATGTATGGGGGACTCTGTAATTGGTTGGGGAACTGTCAATACTGTATTGATGTAATTAATATGTTTGATTGGACTATAAAGAGACCACCCCTAGGTAGTTCTGCCCCTCAAGGTTTGTGGACCTATAAAAGGTGACCTCCATTTTAGATCGAGGTCTATCTTCTGCAAGAGTGCTCTGGACTGTGTGAGCTTTTGGAGTGTCTGCTTGCACGAGGCTGAAGGGCTTGGCCGCTCTCGCTCTTTTCATTGTCCTCTCTGGGACACATGCCAATAAACTCTCTTGAATCTTGAATTACATTTTTTAGATGTGATAGAAAGGTGTACAAAATTGACGGAAGAGTTGCTACAACAATCAGGGTGAATATTACGACGGTATTGACCATTGCAAGATTACTTCACTGAGGCACAAATAACAAAATATAGTTAGTAATATAGAGATAAAATAAGAAAATATAGTTGGGTAATACTAATATGAGATGGCAGTTTGGCTTCAAGAATGTGGCATTGGGACTCTTGAAGAAGGATAAATGCGCAAAGCCCGATGGGGTCTATTCCATGTTATAGAGAACGGCGAGTGAACAGACTGCAGGACTTTAATGAAGATGCTCGCCAGACACAGGCGAGGTCTCTGAGGTCGAAGGAGCACCCAATGATATTCCTTTGTTTAAGAAGGAAAGTGAAGATAATCCAAGAAATGAATGGATCACATCACTGGCATGGAAACTATTTGAGAAGTTTCTCCGGGATAAGATTTACTCGGCATGGCTCAGTCGGCGGTAGATCATTTTAGATGGACCTGGTTCGGTATTCGGAAGGCCCTAACCCTCAGATTCAAATTACAGGGCAGGTGTCCATCTCCTGTGGTTGTTGGGGAACAGCCTGGGATGCATGCACGTTGAGTGCTATGGGATGAGCGATCCAAGTAGTTACTGAGACAATTATCTTCACGTGAAGTGAAAGGGGAAGTGATGGGGAAATATGATTGGTGGTGGAATCATGTAACGTAGGGGAATGATGTGTTGGTTGCGAAGGCTGCTGTGATGAGAGGCGAGGAGTAGGAGACCACTGGCCCTGTTCCATTTGTGACAAGGGGTAGTGAGTGCAGAACTACGGAAGATAGAGGAGACACGAGTTGGACTACATTTACAACAGCAGTGAAGTATCCACGTTTACTGAAGAAAGAGAATATCTACATTTCCTAGATTGGAAAGCCTCACGCTGATCACAGACACGGGGGTATTGATTAAGGTTCCACATCCTTGCAGAAGGCTGAGTGAGAGTATGGTCAACGCAGCTTGGGAGGCATTCCGTTTGTAATAGACATCAGGGAATTACGTGCTGAATCTTGCCCTTTCAGACCGCTTGTTTCAGTTTGTTTGTAGTATCCCTTTAGGAGGGGATTGAATTGCACAATGGCAAAATAAGAGCAACTTATAATAACGGGGTTTGGTTGTCTGTCCCACTTAGGCAAATCTTTGGGCAACTACAGGATACAATACCGTTGCCACATGGTCGCGGGTGGTTGCCGGGGAATCGCCTTCATCGTTGTGAGGCGTTCCCGCATTCTGTGAACTAGCCGTGGCCTCATTATGGTCACAGCAACATGTTGTAAAAGCAGCGGCCACCAGAATGCAGCCGCCATGGAGAGTAGCGAGAATTCTCGTGCCGTAGGTAGGTGGCCCGGAGCTCCTAGTGGGTTGCCAGAAGGTTGAAGGTTCCCATAGGTTGTAGCCGGTGCTGACCGGTGAATTTAATTCGCTCATTGGGGAAAAAACAAGGAGTCGTTTTCAGAACCAAGGAAGGATAAGTTCCATTTTATCCACGTTTATCCTTCTGTTAATTATCCTGTTGCACACGGAGCCAAATGCAACGGAATTTCGTTTGGAACTGAATATATCGATGTATTTCTAAATGACAATAAAGTTTGTTTGACTTTTGACTTTGTCTTTTGACTTTGAAAACCGACCAGTCATGTTAAATGTCCGCCGAGCTTCACAGCCGTGTAGCTCTGGATTCTTAAAAGTTGTCACCACTCCGTCTACCCCCTTCTCCCCTTCTCCCCTTCCCCCTGTACTCCCCACTTTTAAAGGACTTATCGTACACTATGCTTTAGGCATCTTAATTACACCGCCAACCTTCCTGCTCATCGCGGGGTGTGTGTGTGTCTGTATCACATTGGCATTGCATTATGTTGAATTTCACTCAGACAGCGCTCCCCCGGCTTGCCCTGTCCCCGCCTGCATAACAGGCTGGCGAAGGAAGCGACATGTTTTTCAGCGGACTGCCGGCAACTGTCTATTCGCTGGCAGTCGCCTGAAAAACCGGGAACTGGAACGGCGACTGTCAGAGTGGAACGAACGCACACGCACGTCGCACAAGCGGGGGCCAGGGCAAGCGGGGAGAGCACTGGTGACAAGGTGACAGACACACACCACAATGAACAGGAAGGTTGAGATGGCTGAAGCACAGCGTACAGTAAGTCCTTTAAAGGGGGGGGGGAAAGGAGTGGAGACACTTTTAAGAAGCCAAAGATACACAGGGCATGTCCCACTTAGGCAACTTTTTAGGCAAGTGCAGGAGACTAATGATCACCACATGTTCGCTGCTGGTCTCTGGTGAGTCCCCTTCACGGTCACGAGGAGTGCCCGCATTCTGGGAACTAGTCGCCACCTCAGTATGGTCGCCGCAATTTTTTTAACATGTTGAAAAATGTTCTGCGCCCAAAAATTTGTCGCCACGGAGAAAATGGATAATCCTGTAGTGGTAGGTGCAGTTGTAGTGGGGGTCGCCATGCAGTTATACGTAGTCAAGGTAGTCGTACGGAGTTTTGGTTAATTGCCTTTGTTAACCGGTCATTTTCATTCGCTCGTGGGGGAAAAAAATGTAAGCACGGGTTTTCTCACCTTCCCCTCCCCCTCTTTTAAGGGACTTACCGTACACAGTGCTAGCCATCTTAACCGTCCTGTTCATAGCGGTGAGTGTCTGCATCACCTTGGTTTTGCACTGTGTGAATTTCAGACAGCGCTCCCCCCGCTTGCCCTGGCCCCTGCCTTTACGATGTGTTTGTGTGTGTGTGTGTGTGTGTGTGTGTGTGTTCCACTCTGTCAGTCGCCTTTCCAGTTCCCGGTTTTTCAGGCCAGTGCCGGCCGTCCGCTGAAAAATCGGCTCGCGGACAGGAAGTGGGACAGGTGTGCATCTCACATGCGATCGTCTCCTGCAGCTCGGCGGTCTGCATGCGACCTGTTCCCTGCACTGACTGCCATCTGGTTTGTGCTGGGAACGTCGGCGTACTGCCATTTTAACAACGGACTGCTGGAGGATTAGTTCGGAATGTTCTGGGCACCCTGAAGGAGGGAGTGTGAAGATTTCTCCTCCTTGGCTTTGAGGAGGGATAGTCATACAGTGTCGAAACATACCCTTCCGCCTTTGTTCCAGCAACACTAGTCCCACCTGCCCACGTTTGGCCCACATCCATCCAAACCTGTCCTGTCCAGGTTCCTGTCTCACTGTTTCGAGAACTTTCGGATAACCATCTCACAGCTCGTTCCATCCACCCACCGCCCTTTGTGTGAAGAAGGTCCCTCTCAGATTCCTAATAATTATTTCCCCTTCACCTTGAACCTATGTCTTCTGGTCCTCGATTCACCTACCCTGGGCAAGAAAATGTGCATCTATCTGATCTTTTCTCTCATGCTTTTATACACCTGTGTAAGATCTTCCCTCATCCTCCTGCGCTCCAATGAATTGAGTCCCAGCCTCCTTGACCTCCCCCTGTAGCTCAGACCCTCTAGTACGGGCAACATCCTCGTAAATCTTCACTGTACACTTTCCAGCTTGACGACAACTTTCCTATAACATGGTGCCAAGAAGTGAACACGATTCTCTAAATGCGGCCTCATCCACGTTTATACAACTGCAATGATGACCTCTCAACTTTTGCACTCAATACTCAAAGGTCAATGTGCAAAACGCCTTTTTGACCACCCTATCTACCGGCGACTCCACCTTCAAGGAACCATGCACCTGTACTCCTCGATCCCTCCGCTCTACAACACTACCCAGAGACCTGCCATTCGCTGTGTAGGTCCTTCCCATGTTGGACTTCCCAAATCCAACACATCACATTTCTGGAAGTCAAGCCACATCCACTCAGATTGCTCACTGTGTTGTGTTGGGTTTGTAACGGCCTTTCTCCTTACAGGACAGCACTGCAAATGTGTTGAACTGAGTCCATGATCCATGGTGAATCTATGATGAAGGCTTAAGACGTTTGGCATGTCCCTAACAACTCTCACCAACTTTTACAGATGCAAAATAGAAAACATTTTATCAGCATGCATCACAGCTTGGTTTGGGAACAGCTCCATCCAAGACCATGAAAAATTGCAGCGCATTGTGGATGCAGCCCAGACCATCACTCAAACCAACCTCCCTTCTATTGACTCCAGTTATAGTAACATAGAAAATAGGTGCAGGAGTAGGCCATTCAGCCCTTCGAGCCTGCACCGCCATTCAATATGATCATGGCTGATCATCCAACTCAGTATCCTGTACCTGCCTTCTCTCCATACCCCCACAAGGGCCACATCTAACTCCCTCTTAAATATAGCCAATGAACTGGCCTCAACTACCTTCTGTGGCAGAGAATTCCAGAGACTCACCACTCTCTGTGTGAAAAATGTTTTCTTCATCTCGGTCCTAAAGGAATTCCCCCTTATCCTTAAACTATGACCCTTTGTTCTGGACTTCCCCAACATCGGGAACAATCTTCCTGCCAGTCCAACCCCTTATAGCTCACGGTGCCTCGGCAAGACTAGCACAATATTCAAGGACCAGTTGCACCCTGACCACCTCCCTCCTCTCATCTCCCATCAGGCACTGTTTGAAGTGTGAAAACGCACACCTCAAGATTCTAGGATTGTTTATTGCCAGCTGTTATCAGGCAACTGAATCACCCCATCACACCCAGAAAGGTTTTGGTTTGACCTTGCATTAAATGTTGCTCCCCAATCATCTATGTGCCGGCCCTCTAGTTTGCTTCCTTCCAGTTAGTTAGACCTCCCTGCATCCCACGCGGGTTACCTTTCAGAGCAGCTGCCCGCTGGGAAGCTTCTCATAGACATTGCTGATACCCGTGTAGACTGCACTGTTACACATGAGGCGATGGAGCGTTTCAAGTCGGCCTTTATCAAAGTGGAGTTTGGGGGAGGGCGTTGAATTGGGAGATGGAATGCCACTCTCTCTCTCTAGATCTACCTCTCTTTCGCTCTCTGTACATTTCCCAATAATCAGAGGCGCAAACACGGCGACCGAGATACGCCTCAGTCAATGGGGAGTCCGGAATCAGGCTCGGGCTCGGGCTCAGGATCGCCTCCAAGCTCCGGCTCGATCCTCATGGAAAAGTCGAGGGCGGCGAAGTTCTGCGTGAAGGAGCCCAGGGAGATCACGTCGACAAAGGGGCAGAGATAAAGAGGGAGCGTTTCCTCGGTGATTCCTCCGCTCGCTTCAATCAGCAGGGTCGGGAACTCTTCCTTCAGAGCCCGGGCCGTCTCCCGGACGCCCTGTTGACAAAAAGACCACAGTTGTCAGCGCTGGAGCGGGCGTTGGAACCCGCAATCACACTGGCGAAGATGACGCCAAGTGGGACTGATCTGCTTTGCCTGCACGTGAGACGTGGCCCTCAGTACCCCAAAGCCTCAGCAACGCTGCTGTTGTATCTATCTGCCACCAAAATATTCCCCGACACGGCCTTACAGGCACTTACGCAAAATAAACTGCCCCGTAGACTTAGCTTTCAGGCTCATTGGTAAAATTGCCAATTGTCCGTAGTGTGTGTAGGATAGTGTCATCCATCCCTGGTTGGTGCAGACTCGCCTGGCCGAAAGGCATGTTGTCACGCTCTATCACTAAACTATACGAAACTAAACTCAATAAACTAAACAAAATCAACAAAACTAAATAAACTAAACTAAGCGTTGGCCCTCTCGCCCGAGAGTCTCTGACAGCCTGACTGTCTCCTGCGTGTCTGCGCCCCTCCCACTTGTGTATAGTTGTATAAGGTCCCCGCTCAACCACCGACCCTCCAGAGAAAACTTACTAACCACGTTTGTCCAAACACCCCCCCCCCCACCTCTCTCTCTCTCTATCCCTCTCCCACCCCCCTCTCTCACTCTCTCTCACCCACACACAGACTCAGTCTCTCTCCATCTCTCTCACCCACACACAGACTCAGTCTCTCTCCATCTCTCTCACCCACACACTCACACACTCTTTCTCTCTCTGACGAACACACACTCACAGTCTATCTCTCTCTCTCTCCACCCACCCCACCCCACCCCCCCCTCTCTCTTTTTTTTTTTTTTCATTTCAAAAACTTTATTCAACACAAATCATAAAATACAACACATCAAAACACAATCAAAAATCACACTATAATGAACAGATCATTGTAGTACAGCAGTACATTCATTTATAATCGCCTCAACCCCACGCGGTGACCAGCGCTGACGGAAGGCCTCCAGCGTCCCCGTGAACACCGCGTGTTCCCTCTCCAGGGACACACGTGCACGGACGTAGGCCCGAAAGAGGGGCAGGCAGCCGACTCTCGCCTGACCGTCGACCGCCCGCTGCCTGGACCCACGAATGGCCATCTTGGCCAGGCCAAGGAGCAAACCGACAGGTAAGTCCCCCCCCCACACTCGGCTCTCCCCACTCCCCGCCTTGTGTCCAAACACCAGGATTGTGGGGCTAAAATGCAGCCAGAACTTGAGGAACAGCCCCTTCAGATATTGGTACAGGGGCAGTAACCTCACACACTCCATATACACATGGAATACGGTCTCCTCCTCTCCGCAGAAAATACATGCGGCAGACGAGCCCGTGAACCGACTCAAAAGTTTATTACAAACCACCGCTCCATGCAGCACTCTCCACCCCAGGTCCCCAATATAAAGGGGTACAACTCCCTTATAGAAGGACCCCCACTGGGGCCCCCCGCCGCCTTCGGATGGTAACACCGTCCTCCATGGTGAGTCAGGACGGGAGACGAAGGCACGGTGGTTCAGAATGTGCAGGAGCATCCTGTACAGTGCGCGTCTCCTTGCATCACAAAATGGCATGCTGGTCATCTCAGAAAGGCAGCTCAGATTATGCGGAGCCGGAGGCCGAGAAATATCCCGAAGCCTAGGCCCGATGAGCAGATCTGACGGAGCAGGGGTAAGCTCTATCTGAACCACTCTAGGCTCGCGCCTCTCCTCGACAACCACCATGACAGGATGAGGACCAGCCACACCCGCAGCCACAACATCCCCCTCTCCTCGTGGAACAACACTCTGGCTGAACACCACCAAATTCCTCACTCTTAACACATCCCTATAGAAAACAGGCAAGCCCCTTAGAGCGGGTCGACTGACACCCGCCACCGGGAGCCGCGAGACCCCCCTTAGGCAACGACCCTGACGAAAAAAATACGTGGCCAGAGCGTGCCATCTGGGAGGGTTCTCTACATACATGTATCTCCGCAGAGTCCTGAGACGGAGAGCCGCCACCTGGGTGCGCACGCACACCAAGGACTGGCCGCCCTCCTCTAACGGAAGACTCAGGACCGCCGCGGAAATCCAATGCTTCCTATTTCCCCAAAAGAAATCCACCAGCTTCTTCTGTATAGCAGTTACAAATATAGAGGGCGGGACAAGAGTAGCCAGCCGGTACCATAACATAGAGGCCACCAGCTGGTTTATGACCAGCACCCTCCCCCGAAAGGAGAGAACTCCAAGCAGGCCTGACCAGCGCCCCAGCCGAGCAACCACCTTCGTCTCCAACTCTTGCCAGTTTGCCGGCCAAACATCCTCAGTGGGACTCAGGTACACCCCCAGATAGAGGAGGTGCGTGGTACTCCACGCATACAATGCCATCTCCTCCGGCAGGGAGTCTACCCGCCACTGACCCACCAAAAGTCCAGAGCACTTACTCCAGTTAATCCTAGCAGAAGATGCAGCCGAGAATATCTCCTGGCAGTCACGCATCCTCCGCAGGTCACCAGGATCAGTGAACATAAGAAGTACGTCATCGGCATACGCCGATAGAATCACCTCAACCCGCGGGCCAGGTAGGGCCAGGCCTGTCAACCTCCTCCGAAGAAGACACAGGAACGGCTCCACACAGACCGAATACAACTGGCCCGACATAGGGCACCCCTGGCGGACCCCCCTCCCAAAATGAAAAGGAGATAGCACCGCGCCATTAACCTTTACAAGACACTCCGCAGCAGCGTACAAAAGCCGGACCCGGGCCACGAAGTGTGGTGCAAACCCAAACGCTTGCAACGTCCCAAATAGGTATTCATGCTCTACCCTATCAAAAGCCTTCTCCTGATCAAGAGACAGAAAAGCAGCTGACTCACCAGTACCCTGGACTAAATGAATCAGGTCCCTAACCAGGTGGATGTTATCCCGGATGGATCGGCCAGGGACTGTATAAGATTGATCAGGATGAATCACTTGATGCAGCACGGAGCCCAGGCGATTTGCCATTGCCCGTGCAAAAATTTTATATTCTGTGCAAAGGAGAGAGACTGGACGCCAGTTCTTCAACAAACGGAGTTCGCCCTTCTTAGGCAGCAAGACAACAACCGTCCTACGCCACGAGAGAGGCATCACTCCAGTCGCCAGGCCCTCCCCCAGAACCAACATATAGTCACCCCCTAGGACGTCCCAGAATGCTCTAACAAACTCCACCGTCAACCCATCCAGCCCGGGGGACTTACCCCTCCTGAGCTGATGCAAGGCGCGAGTCACTTCCTCCAAAGAGAAGGGGCCATCAAGAAGATCAGCCTCCCCCCTATCTACGGTCGGTAGACCCTCCCACAGATCTTGCTGAGCCTCCACACTGAATCCTTCCGCAGAGAACAGGGTCCCATAAAAGGACCTAACCAAGGCATTAATCCTCTCTGGAACAGTGACAGAGGAGCCGTCATCTGCAAGCAACTCCACGAGCTGTTTTCGAGCTCCCCGCCCCTTCTCCAAAGAGAAAAAGAAAGGCGACGCTTGGTCCAGCTCGTGCAGCATCTGGACCCGAGACCTCACGTAAGCTCCTCGGGACCGTTCAAGCAGCAGACTCCTCAAAACCTCCTTCTTCCTCTGAAACTCACCCCATTCGCTGGAGTCTTCACCAAACTGACCCAGGCGAGACTCAGCGTCCTGTATCTCCCTCTCCAGCTTCTCGACCGCTGAGTCCCGCCTCCCAGTCGACCCCCATGTATATTCCTTACAAAAGAGACGGATGTGAGCTTTACCCACATCCCACCACTGCCTAAGGGAAGAGAAGCACCTCTGCCTCTCTCTCCACTTCACCCAAAACCGAGTGAATGACTCCCGGAAACACCGATCCTCCAGCAGCCTGTTGTTAAAGTGCCAGTACGCGGACCCAGCCCGAGCGCACGCTGGATTGAAATCCACACGCACCAGACAATGGTCCAAGCACGGCACCAGCCGCATTGAGGCCGCTGAGACACGGGAAACAAACGCTCGGGAAATATAAAACCGATCAATGCGGGAACCACCGCCCTCAGACCTCCGCGAAAAAGCAGTGGAATCAGGGTGAAGGTCCCTCCAAACATCAACCAACTCAAAGGAGTCAATCAAGCCTCTCAGCTTCTTCGCTACAGCAGGCGCACACTGAGTACCAGAACGGTCCCGCACCTCAAGTGTGCAATTAAAGTCCCCACCAAGGAAGACACACTCTCCCCTATCAATAGTGCCCAACAGAGCATTCACCTCCCGAAGCAGGCCGGCCTGCATCGTGCCGGAGCTAGGGGCATACACGTTAATGAAATGCAACGGCATGCCATCCAGGCTCACGGCCAGATGGAGCAAACGTCCTGGCACCACTTCCTGCACTTTTAAAATGCTTGGCAGAAAATTTGGGGCCAACAGAAAAGCCACCCCACTCGAATTTGAGCTGAGATGGCTCATATAAACCCTCCCTTCCCACTCCAGTTGCCAGGTAGGTTCATCACTAGCAACGGTATGTGTCTCTTGCAGAAAACAAACCGCAAATCTCCCCTCCCTTAGGGCTGATAAGAGCTGAAATCTTCGAAAACTCGCTCTACTCCCATTTAAATTTAATGTAGCTACTGTGAATGTGTAGACACATTAGATTGTGACCCTCACACTCCCTGTAGTCACAGGAGGTCCTTTTCTGAGGACCTTCAACAAACCCCAAAACTGCCCCAAATCCGAGTCAGAAAGACCACTATCCTTGTTACTAAGGATAGCCTCGAGACTCGCCTGCACATCTAGCCAATCCTCCCACCGCCTTGTAGCGGCAAACCATAATGTTTTGGGAGCACGGCTTATTTTTAAGAACTCTCGCACCTCAACAATAAGCTTCGCCTCAGACACGGCCTTGGAGTCTGGGCTCGCAGCCAACCCGCTCGCACCTGAATCAACAACCTCAGAAAGACCAGAACTGTCTGACAAATCACTCTCTGTGCCCCCCCCACTGGCCGCATCGCTGTCCTCCTCCACAGCCATGACACGACCACCCGGATCAATGCTGGGGGTGGGTCCCAACACCCCTGCCTGAGACTCGCAGCCCTCTGAATGGCTGGGCTCCTGCACGCTACCATCACCCTCCTCCTCTGGGCCTGGGGAAGCAACAACAAGAGGCATCCCCAGGGCCTGTGGAACACTGGCACCCTCGGAGTCTGAAAGAGGATCACGTCCCATAACAGCCCTGACCTCCACATCATCCAGAGTGCCCTCTCCACAGGCATCACCCAGAGAATCACCACCTGCCATTAACCTCACCCCAGACAACTCATCCGGTGAGGCATCCCGCCCCCCAGCACCTCCACTGGCACTGATATGGAGCACAGACTTGAACGACAACACCCCCGAAACTCCCCCCTCAGCCTGACTCTGCGCATCCCCCGTCACAGAGGGCACACTACCAGAGGAGCCAACCACATCACCTAACGTGCTAGCACCCTCAGTAGGCCTCTGAAACGAGGGGACCTCATCCGACCCAGAGGGTACACCCCCAAGGGAGCTAACCACAGCACCCGCCGAGATAACTCCCTCAGAGGGCCCCTGAGATGAAGGGACAGACTCCCGCCCAGTGGACCTACCTCCACCGGAATCAACTTCAGCACCCAGTCCGGTGACACCCGCTGTAGATCCATGAAGAGAAGGCCCAACCACCGACCCAGAAGACACCGGGTCAAGACCACTTTCAGCCACCTCAGTGGTGGAAAGCCCGGAGAAAGACATCCCCTTCGCTCTGGACCCACGCCCTTCCTCATCTTCACCAGGCAGATGCCTCCTTTTAGTCCCACTCGCATGCGGAGGTGCGGTAACCTCCATAAGGGAAGGGTCATCCGCCTCCACATTACCCCCAACCACTTTGCTACCCACACGTTTAGGCTTCTTTCCCCCCTTCCGAGCCACCACAACTCCCCCCTGGGCCCCAGCAGGTGCAGTCTGCACCACACTGGAGCTAAACTCACCCGATTGCACTTTCTTCGCTCGGGCGGCCCTATCCCTCTCCTTCTTCTTATTGTGCTTCCCCTGCTTCTCCCAAAACCCCCCCTCAACACTCCCCTCCTCCTGCGCCCCACCTCCATCCACCGCCACAGGCGCAAGACGTAGGGGACGTGGGGGGCTTGGGCTCTCACTGCCCAGGGTCCCCAAAGCGGAACCTCTGGACCCAGAAGGCTTAGCACTGCCGCCCCGGGTCACCAAGGCAGAACTGGCAACCTCAGCCGGGTCAGCAGTACCACCCCGCGCCGCTGAGGTTTGACAAGCCACCCCAGATGGGCCAGCAGTGCTTTCCTGGGCCACTGCACTAGAACCTCTAGCAGTGCCCCCGCGAAAAAGACACTCCCTACGGAGATGTCCAAATTCGCCGCACGCATGACACCGTGCCTTGCCCCAACTCCAACGCACGGTTCTGGGTACACCCTTATACACCACCTCAAAACTCCCCTCGGCACCATCCCCCTCACCCACCTTCATGAACACCCTCCTCTTGAAACTGAAGACCCCTTTTTCCTCCGGGTCCCCCCCGGGATGCAAGAGACGAAAACATTTAGACCGCACCTCCCCGAACTTGGACAGGTGTGGAATAAGCACTGCATCCGAAAAATAAGTGGGGCAGCTCCGCAGGAGAACCGGTCTCACCCTGGATACCCACGGATCCACCTGTACGTGGACCCCCCCCACTGAGATCCCCTCCTCCAACGCTCGGGCCACACACTCCCGGGTCTTAAGTATCATCTCCACCTTTCCCCTTTCGAGCTCAGAAGAGACAATAGCCCCCCTCCCAAGAAGTTCATTCATGGCCTTCGTAATTACCCCCCTCGACATCTGAGCAAAATGACTTTAGGGCAGAGAAGCAGTGCCAAAAACGACAAAGACACCGCACAACTTCAGCCCACTGAGATCACAGGCACTCTTGGCAATCCGCCAACGCCAACCGCACCCTCGACAATGTGGAGAAACTCAGGAATCTTCACACAGATGGAGGCTCCCCAGACCAGAGAAAAGCTTCAACAGCCCAACAATAAGTTGAACTATGAAGCCCCCCTGGGTCTGTGCCCTCTCCAACGGCAAAATCCTGGAAAGGCTGCTCCAATCCTTCTCAACTGCAGAGATGAGAAGAAAACACGACCTCTCTCTCTCTCTCTCTCTCTCTCTCTCACACACTCTCTCTATCTTTCTATCTCTCTCTCACCCACACACATACATACTCAGTCTCTCTCTCTCACACACACACACACACACGGACTCACTCTCAGACACGCAGTCTCTGTCTCTCTCACACACACACAGTCTCTCTCTTTCACACACAGACGGACACGCACACAGTATGTATCTCTCTCTCACACACAGACTCTCACACACACAGTATCTCTCTTCACACACACATGTACACACAGCGACACACAGACACACACAGTATGCATCTCTCTCACACACGTAGACTCACACACACACACTGGTACACAGTCTCACACACATGTACACACAGTGACACACAGACACAGATAGCCTCTCCCTCACCCTCAACCAAGGTTCGGCCTCCTGACAGTGAGGCAGGGACCCAGACCCACAGCACGGTCCCGCCACGACATGGGCAATCTCCGGCCGCCACACGCGAGTCTAACCCGCCAGCGCGGACAGGATGCTCCTGTACACATGGAAGGAAGGGGCGAGGCGGGCCACGTACCTGGGGAGTGAAGTTGTCCAACATTACGATGTCGGCCCGGGCTCGTGCGGCCTGACGCGCTTCTTCGAGTGAACTCGCCTCCACTTCCACCTTGCAGAAGATGCCGGCGAAGGCTCGGGCATCCCTGACAGCCTGAGAATACAGGGGGGTCATAGAGTCATCCAGCGTACCAGCCCACACCGGCCACCATGGCCCAGCTACTCTAGTGCCACCAGCCTGCGTTTGGCCGGCCACACCTCCAAACCTGTCCTGTCCCTGTACTTGTCTGGGGCGAGGGTTGTATATCTGACGCACCGTGACGCCTGGCCCCGGACGCTTGTCGCCCCAATATTTCCCGTCTCCTTTTTCTCCACCCTCACCCCCCCGGCCCCGTGCCCCCTCTCCCGTCTCCTCTCCCATCTTCCTTCTTCCCTCCCCTTGCTAGTCATAGAGATAGAGTGTACAGCGTGGAAACAGGCCCTTCGGCCCATCCTGCCCACACTGACCAACATGTCCCAGCTACACCAGTCACGTCTGCCCGCATTTGGCGCATATCCCTCCAAAGCTGTCCCATCCATGTACCTGTGTAACGTTGGGATAGTCCCAGCCTCAACTATCCCCTCTGGTAGCTCGGTCCATACACCCGCCACCCTTTGCGTGAAAAAGTTCTACCTCAGAGTTCTATTCAATGTTTGTCCCTTCACCATAACCCACCCTCTCCTCTCCAGCATTTCTCCACACTTTCCCCTGTTCTCTATTTTAATGTTCTGCTCCCGACCCATTCCCCTTTCTCCATCCTACATTTCCATCTAACCATATAACAATTACAGCACGGAAACAGGCCTTCTCGTCCCTTCCAGTCCGTGCCGACCATTTATTTTCCTCTAGTCCTATCTACCTGCACTCAGACCATACCCCTCCATTCCCTTCCCGTCCATATACCTATCCACTTTACTTTTAAATGTTAAAATCGATCCTGCCTCCACCACTTCTGCAGGAAGATCATTCCACACAGCCACCACTCTCTGAGTAAAGAAGTTCCCCCTCATGTTACCCCTAAACTTCTGTCCCTTAATTCTCGTGTCATGCCCTCTTGTTTGAATCTTCCCTACCCTCAATGGGAAAAGCTTATCCACGTCTACTCTGTCTATCCCTTTCATCATTTTAAAGACCTCAATCAAGTCCCCCCTTAACCTTCTGCGCTCCAAAGAATAAAGACCTAACTTGTTCAACCTTTCTGTGTAATTTAGTTGCTGGAACCCAGGCACCATTCTAGTAAATCCCCTGTGTTGTCTCTCTCGCTTACCTTAGCCACGTCCCCCACCACGGCCAGGTGGTTGTCCTTCACCATGACGAGGTCTCCCAGCCCCAGCCGGTGCGGTATAACGCCGCCCACAGCCATGGCGTGTTTCTCCAGCAAGCGGAGCCCCGGCGCCGTCTTCCTGGTGCCGGCCAGCGCTCCCCGCCACCCCAGGGACGCGGCCCGCTCCGTGGCCCTCCTGCAGACGCTGGCCACTGCCCCCGCCCGTGCGAGGAGGTTGAGAACGGGCCTCTCGGCTAACAGGAGGTGCCGGGCTGGTCCCCCAGATCTGGGCCACGGGACACACGTCGCCGATCCACTCGCCCTCCCTCCGCAGCCAGTTTGCCCTCAGTCCCAGCTCCTGCAAGACTGCCGCCGCGAAGGGGGTCCCGGCCAGCACCCCCCGTAGACTTGAGCACGATCGTGGCCAGTCGCCGCCCCTCTCCCACCACCGCCCCAGCCCAGTCGAAGTGTGGACAGTCCTCCAGCAGGCAGGAACGGGCCAAACGGCGAAGGGCCGCGGGGGAGAGGAGGTGAGACGGGTCCGGAGAGGGGTCCATGGCCATTCTGGGGAACAGAAGGAAAATAGGGGAGGGGGGTGAATGGGTTAACATGATGAGCGCTTGACAACACTTGACCAATACTCGCTGGAGCTTAGAGGGATGGCTCATTGAAACTTGCCGAATAGTCAAATCCTTGGATAGAGGCGATGTAGATGGATGTTTCCAATGGGAGTCCAGGACCAGAGCGCGTTCCTTCAGGAAGGAGATGAGCAGCAGTTTCTTTAGTCTGAGGGCGGTGAATCTGTGGAATTCTTAAGAAGGCTTTGGAGGCCACCAATTCATATGTTGAAGGCAGAGATAGATGCATTCTTGATTAGTACAGGTGTTATGGGGTGAAGGCGGGACAATTTGGTGGAGGGAGAGATAGATCGGCCACGCTAGAATGGCGGAGTAGACTAGATGGGTCGAATGGCCGAATCCTGCTCCTATCCCACGACTTATGAAGAGTGAGGGAGGGAGACGATCGGTGCTGAAGGGAGGACAGGAGATGGATTGAGCGAGAGGGGGTGGGGAGAGATCGAAAAGGGAGGGGTGTTAATCATGGAGGGAGAATGTGATGTAGAGAGAGTTGGTTACTAATAGGAACGAGAGAGGGAGAGAGAGGGAGAGAGAGTGGGGAGAGAGGGAAGGTCAGTGAAGGAGAGGGGGGGAGAGAAGGTGGGCGGGGGGGGGGGGGTTAGAGAGCAAGAGGGGGCAGTCAAGAACTACGAGCATTTTTACTATCACACGTCCCGAAACAAACCAATTCCATTGCTCCTTGCAGCAAACATGGTTCTCAAATGACACCATGATCAATAAGAACAGGGTCCGTAGATAACACAAAGCTGACAGACACAATAATGCAAAGACTGAAGCAATGTTCCAAGTCCCTAGTGCAATCAAAGCTGCTCGCAGTTGGTCGGGGAGAAGTTAGCGATTGAGGATTGACGATGGAGAGCGGTGGAAGTTCATATAAGGAGTGAGAGGGAGAGGGGTTGGTGATTGGAGAGAGTGGGGAGAGGGAAGGGGTTGTAAGGGGGAGAACACGGAGAGAGGGGGTAGTCAGCGATGGAGAGGACAAAGGGGGAGAGAGGAGAGGAGAGGAAGGGCGAGGAGTGTTGGAGGAGTACGTTTGTGGGAAGGGAGAGAGGGAGAGGTGGATGAATGAAGGACAGATAGAGGGGGAGACAATGGGAAGGGGGCGAGAGGGATAATGTGGGAGCGGGATTGGGGAAATGGGGAATGAAGGGGTGGAAAGAGGGAGAGGGGAGAGAGGAGGAGGCAGATGGAGGGATGGAGAGAGGGAGAGTAGCACAGAGACAGAGAGAGAGAGAGAGAGAGAGGAAAGCAAAGATGGGTAGCGGATACAGAGAGCTCATCAATGCAAGATTATAGGAGCAGAATTAGGCCGTTGGACCCATCAATTCTATTCCGCCCATCAATCATGGCTACTCTGTCTTTCCTCTCGACCCCATTCCCCGCCTTATCCCCGTAACCGCTGACACTCGTACTAATCAGTATAAGGATGGAGAGAGAAAGAGTGGGACGAGAGGGGGGTATCTAATGTGAGCAAATCTGGGCACCAATCTGGGGAAGAATCTGGAGAGGAACCAGAGGGGGTTGACAAGAATGATCCCAGGAATTAGCGGTTGACACATGATGAGCGTTTTTTACGGCACTGCGCCTATATTGTCTGGAGGTTAGAAGAATGAGGGGGGGGGGGGGGGGGGACCTAATTGAAAGGTAGAGAATAGTGAAAGGCTTGGGTAGAGTGGATGTGGAGATATGTCTTCACCATTGGTAGAGTGTAGGGCTGGTGGCCACAGCCTCAGGATTCTGTCCATGACCACCAGGGAGCACGGACTGGTGCTGCTCTTACACAATCTGAGATGATCAAATCACGTGACAGGAGCAGAATTCGGCCACTCGGCCCATCAAGTCTACTCCGCCATTCAGTCATTGCTGATCTATCTCTCCCTCCTAACCCCATTCTCCTGCCTTCTCCCCACAACCCCTGACCCCTATCCCAATGAAGAATCTATCTATCTCAGCCTTAAAAATACCCATTGTCTAGCCCTCCGCAGGCTTCTGTGGCAAAGAATTACGCAGATTTACCAGCCATGATTTAAAAAAATCCCCTCATCTGCTTCTTAAAGGTCCTTTAATTCTGTGGCTCATACCTGTAGTCCTGAGTGGGAGCTTTCTCTCTCTCTATCTCTCTCGCTCGGTGAGAGAGGGAGACGGGAGTGGGGGGAGAGAGAGGGAGAGTGGGACGGTGAGGGAGGTCGGAAAAGGAAATATAGATAATGGATAGAGGGAATGGGGGGGGAGCGGCTAGAGGGGAGAGTGGGCAGAGATGGCCGAGAGAGGGGGAACCAGGGCGACAGAGAAGGAGGAGGAGGGGTCAGAGAGAAAGGGAGAGAGAGGGGGAGAAAGAGGGGGGGGAGAACGACTCGACTCCATCTGTGGTTGAGAAAGGGTGTAAGTGGAAGAGATAGAGACAGTGAGAGAGAGGCAAAGAGAGTGGGGTAGAGGGGGAGTGTGGATAGATAGAGGGGGGAGGAGCGAATGGGAGATGGAGAAAGTTCGGGTGACGGGGGAGATGGGAGAGAGATGGGGAACAGGAGAGGGGGAGGGGAGATGGGGGGGGTGGGAGGGAGAGAGGGGGGAAAAGGAGAGAGAGGAGAGGAGGAGGGGGAAGGGAAGGGGGTGAGAGAGGGGGAGGGGGAGAGAGTGTGGGGATAGAGGGGCGGGGAGGGTGAGAGTGAGGGTGAGGTGGGGAGAGAACAGGGAGACTGGGAGAGAGGGG
>OY740803.1:1721167-2101154 GCA_963514005.1 Raja brachyura | reverse complement strand
CCTATTTTACTGTCATTATTATAACAAATCCTAGTTCTATGATGACATAAACAAGATGACAAATCACATTTTGAATTCTCAAACATAATGTGACTGTGAATAATTGCAGAGCTGCCAAGTTTCACCGAGCATTTCCGTATTTTATTGGGGAAATCAGTATTTTTTTGAAAATCAGTGTTTTGCTGATTGTGCAACCTCATGTATTCTCAAATATCATTATGGAACACCGAAAATCAGTTCCACCTTGCTCCATTCCTACTCTCACTGTCGCGTGGCACAGGAAGTAATCCGGAGATTGTTATTTTTTGCGGTCCTTTTCCTTAACTCTCTTCCTAACTCCCTAAATTCTCCTTTCAGGATCTCTTCTCTTTTCTTATCTATGTCATTGGTACCAATGTGTACCCCGACCTCAGGCTCCTCTCCCTCCCTTTTCAGGATATCTTGGACACGTTCAGACACATCCGAGACCCTGGCACCAGGGAGGCAAACTACCATCCGGGTCTCCTGACTGCATCCACAGAATCACCAATCTGACCCCCTAACTGTGGAGACCCCTATTACTACTGCGCTCCTCTTCTTTCCATTACCCTTCTGAGCAACAGGGCCGGTGTCTGTACCGCAGGCCAGGTCGCTGTTGCTACCCCCAGGTAGGCTGTCCCCCCCAACAGGAGTACTTATTTCCAAGGTGTACAGTCATCGGGGTACTCTCTAGCGCCCGCCTCTGCCCCTTGCCTCTCCTAACCGTGACCCACGTGTCTGCCTCCTGTGGTTTTGGAGAGACCACCTCCCTGTAACTCCTCTCTATGACCTCCTCACTCTCCCTGACCAGACGGAGGTCCTCGAGCTGCTGCTCCAAGTTCCTAACACAGTCCTTTAGGAGCCCCATCTCGACATACCTGGCGCAGATGTGGACGTCTGGAGGGCGACCCGACTCCATGACCTCCCACATCTGACATCCAGAACAGTAAGCTGCCCTGGCACTCATACTTCCCTTACCCTAGATACAACACAAAATACAATATACAATACACTACAAACTGCTGGAATCTGACTGCCAATCAGAGGCTTCCTCAAGCCCAGTTAATTGAATGGACCGTTACGGACGTCCCTCACCGCTCGGACGTCACTCACCAACGGCTCCTGGGCCTCTGCGTTGAGTCGGTGCCAGCCGCTCCAACAGGGCTACACGACTTTTGTGCGGTTTTGCCACTGGTCCGTCCTCTTGCGAACTGATGTGGTGGTGAGTTGGGGTGTCCCTTAACCTGGCCTAGTCGTCCGCACTTTTTTGCCGCTGGTCTGTTTTCGTACAGACTGAAGCGGAGGGGAGTCGGGGTCTTAGCTACCCTGATCCCGTGCGGTCCTACCGCCAGTATGCAGCGCCCTGGACTGCTGCGGTGGAGAGTTGGGTCACGACTGTGCGGGGCTCCCCGACTTCTGCGCTGTCTTCCCGGCCCGAGGCACGGGTGCTGCCGGGAATGTTGGCTGCCGAGCTTGCTCAGATGTCTCGCGGTCTTCAATGGCGTGCTTGAAGCAGCCTTCTTACTGCTTGCTTTCTGCATTACGAAGTTTCTGTAAGGGATTTAAACAATACAGAAACCCAGCCAACTCAAGGTTAGTACAACTTACCTGTTGGTCATATTTCCGCCAGGTTTGACCAGACGTTGCGTAATGCGATTCGCTCCTTCAGAGTCAGCCTAGGCCTGACTCCTTATGCTCCCCTGCGAAGAGGGTGAGCATTTGGCAGCCCTGTAAAGGGTACTGCCATGGGACTGCTTAGAGACCCATGGTGACCGCACTCCTGCTGGAGCGGGTCACGTTGGAGGTAGTGCTCCCCACCTGCTCATGGGGGAATATAGACTGCCCCAACGGCTAGTCTGTGAGCCCGAACCCCGCCGGGTCCACTTCCAGGCGTTGTGCCGCCTGCGTTTGAGTCGGGGGCCTGACTTCCGGGTAGCGTAGCTGTCAGTCTGCGGTGACCCTGCGGGTTGCGGTGTTAAAGTCGGGCTGCCGCTCTGCCGTCGCTACCTGCGAATGGGGAGTCTGTGCGCCTGGACCCTGCTGGATCAACGGGCTGCCCAACTTCTGTGGCGACTTCTGCCGCCGCTGACTGCCCGCGGCCCGTGGTCCGCAGTCAGTCTCTCGAGGCGGCCCGTTGGTGGGGTACTCTGTCCCACAGAGTCCCTGAAAGAAAAACTGTAAATAAGCAATTTACAAACTCTAAAAGTGTTCAACACATTTTAATGATAGCACAAGGTATTACATACATCCTCAAATACTGGCTACATTCTTCTAGTGAACCGTATCCAGGAAGGGGAAGGCGTTATGATTGATGATAACTAGGCGGGGTTAATGGTACTGAGGTAACTATGTTATTGGTTGCATGCAAAACCATCTACATCCTTCCCCTTAGAAAATTTAAAAGAAACAGACCGTTGTCACTACAACAGAATTAAACAGAATTAAACAGAATCGCCATAACGAACAGGTGGCTTGCTGATCCGGCCCGAGCGCGTACGGATGCCTCCCCCTTCCCCCGGAGGAGCAGAAAAAACAGGGGGACCCGAGACAGCAGGGGAACCAGGGAAGGGCGGTGGGGTTGGAGGAACAGGAGAGGGAGAAACGCGACCGCCAACAGGTGACCCGCGCAGAGGGGAACCGGGCGCTCGATATGGGGACCGAGGCATGCAGGGAACGCTGGCTGGGACAGGAGCCGGCTGCTGGTATGAGAGCGGCGGGGCATAGGGGCCCGGGGCCTGCGGCTTCGGCTCATTAACCGCAAGCAGGTGTTGTCGGCTTCTACGGTAGATGGTTCCCTCATAGACGACCAGATACGAACGAGGTGAGTCGGCCACCCCAACCACAGTAGCCAGACGGGAGTGACCACTGGCGGTTTGCAATCGAACAACCTGTCCAGGCAACAGAGGATCGAGCGGTCTGCACGACCGATCGTGGGAACGCCGCTGGCTGTCATGTTTCTCTTGAATTCGCCTCTGCACAGAGGCAGGCTCCAGCACCCGAGGTATCAGCTGGCGCTGGGCAATCGGGATGGTAGATCTGGTTGTTCTGGACATCAGACGCTGAGCAGGGGACCCCATGGCCGGATCTCTGGAAACATTCCTGAGGTTCAGGAGATCCAAATACAAATCAGAGTTAGACAGTCTCGCTTGTTCCATCAGAAGCTTGGCGCTGCGGACGGCCCGTTCAGCAAGGCCGTTGCTCTGTGGGTACTCCGGGCTGCTGGTGAAATGCACAAAATTCCATTTGTCAGCAAAACTTTTGAACTCACGGCTGGTAAACTGCCTGCCATTGTCAGTCTGCAGCCTGACAGGGGACCCAAACGTGGAGAAGTGTTTCCGCAGCTTCCGGATCACCATCTCCGACGTGAGGGATGTCAGCAAATCCACCTCGAACCAGTTTGAGTACGAGTCGACCAGGACAAGGTAGTGGTTACCACGCCACTCGAAGATGTCGGCAGCCAGCGAGGACCAGGCCAAGGCAGGAGCGGGCTGTTGCAGCAGGGGCTGTCGCTGCTGATGTGGAGCAAGACTGTTGCACGTGGAGCAGGCAGAAACACGGTCTCGAATATATTTGGCCATTCCAGGCCAGTAGGATTGGCACTGAGCGTGGGCGAGTGTTGCATCGACCCCGGGGTGTCCGCTGTGGGCTGCGCAGTAGTAAGAATCGAACAGGGAGGACGGGACCACCACTTTATGTCCCTTAACGATAACGCCATTCTGGAGCACCAGTTCGTCACGGACCAGGAAGAAGGGCTGTGTTTCAGGCGGTGCAGCGGAGCGCTTTGTTGGCCACCCTGATTTAATCACAGACGCAAGCCGTTGCAAAACTGGATCGGCAGCGGTGTGCTCGGCGAAAAGCTGCAGCTGCTTGGTGGGAATAAAATTGACGCCCAGTACGAGCAAGTCCTCTGTTTCGTAGGGGTGGCGAGCACAGGAGGCCCGCGGGGCGCGCGATAACGTGTCCGCGATGTGCATCTCGGTGCCTTTCTTGTAGACGATGTCGAAATCAAAGCGCTGGAGCTGCAGCATCATACGCTGCAGCCTGGCAGGGGCAGCATGAATCGGCTTGTTCAGGATTGTCACCAGTGGCTGGTGGTCGGTTTCGACTGTAAATCTGCTGCCAAACAGGAAGTCTCCGAACTTGGAGCAGGCAAACACCACCGCAAGCAGCTCCTTCTCGATCTGAGCGTACCGCTGCTCGGTGTCCGTCATGGTGCGGGAGGCATAGGAGACAGGATGTAACGATCCATCGACAGATTGGAGGCATGCCGCGCCCAGGCCGAACTTAGAAGCGTCACATGTGACGGTGATGGGGCGACTCGCATCAAAAAATCGCAACGTCGGAGTGTTAATCAGTTTCGACTTGAGACAGTCAAACGCCTGCTGGTGCTGTGGGAGCCAGACCCAGGCGATATCCTTTTTTGTCAGCTGCCGCAGGGGAGCACTCAGCTCACTGAGATGTGGTACAAACTTCCCAAGGTAGTTCACCATGCCCAAGAAACGTTGTAGACCTGGCACGTCGGTGGGGGCTGCCATCTCAGAGATGGCCGCTGCCTTCAAAGGGTCGGGTTTTAGTCCGTTAGAGGTGAAAACGTGTCCAACATACGTGACTTCTGAGACACGAAACCGGCACTTCCTTGGGTTCAGCTTCAGGTTGGCCTTTCGCGCCCGATCCAGGACGCGGCGGAGGTTCCGGTCATGTTCGGCAATGTCCTTCCCATAGACTAAGATGTCATCCACGATGATGGCACATGGCAGGCCCGAGAATATCTGCTCCATCGTTCGCTGGAACACCTCACTAGCGGAATTGATGCCGAATGGCATTCGCAGGAATTTGAATCTGCCGAATGGTGTGGCGAAGGTTGTCAGGTTGGAAGATGCTTTGTCCAACGGGATCTGCCAGAACGAGTTCTTAGCGTCTAGGACCGAAAAGACGGTGGCTTGCCCGACCTGAGCCGCCACGTCCTCAACAGACCGCATGGGGTAGAAGTTTCTTTCCCTGAAAGAAAAACCTTACCTGCAGGTCCGTTCCGGTGGAGGAGCGACCCTCCTCCCTGCCTGTCACTTCGCATGCGGTCGGCGATATAATCGCGCATGCGCATGTCACGTGACTCCGAAGTAAAATAGTAAGATTAATCGAAAACTTACCAGTTTGAAGTTTGATCTTGATTTTATGAGGAGTTACGTGGGTGATTACGTGCCCGCTACGCCCAACCCTCTCTCATAAAGGATCATATGGTAGTTCTCAAGTCACTCATCTTACTGTGTACTTCCGTGTTGTTTATTTGTGATTTCATACCGCTGCTTTGACGTTTGCTGCGCATGCGGCCGGCGGGCCTTCTTCACGTAATCGCCAACGTAACTCCTCATAAAATCAAGATCAAACTTCAAACTGGTAAGTTCTCATTTAACCTTACTATCATTTTACAATGTTCTACACAGACTGGGTCAGCTCCAGTGGATCGGGGGGTAGCTAATGGTATCCCACTTTTTAAGAAAGGAGGGAGAGAGAAAGCAGGGAATTATAGACCAGTCAGCTTGACATCAGTGGTGGGGAAGATGCTGGAGTCAATTATTAAATATGAAATAGCGCCGCATGTGGACCGCAGTAAGATGCGAGTCAGCATGGGGAACATTTCTGGAATTTTTGGAGGCTGTAACAAGTAAAATGGATAAGGGACAGCCAGTAGCTTTCAGAAAGCCTTTGATAAGGTCCCACGCTGGAGATGAGTGGGCAACATTAGAGCACGTGGTATTGGGGGTAGGGTACTGTCATGGATAGAGAACTGGTTATCAGACAGGAACTAATAGTAGGACTAAATGGGTCCCTGTCAGAATGGCAGGTAGTGACTAGTGGGGAGCACAAGGCTCGATGCTGGGACCCCATACAATATATATTAATTATTTAGATGAAGGAATTAAAAGTGACAATATCAAATTTGTAAATGACACAGAACTTGGTGGCACTGTGGACTGTGAAGAGGATGCTATGAGGAAGCAGGGTAACTTGAATAGGTTGGGTGAGTGGGCAGATGCATGGCAGATGCAGTATAATGTAGATAAATGTGAGGTTATCCACTTTGGTGGCAAGAACAAGAAGACAGATTATTATCTGAATGGTATCAGACTAGGAGAAGGGGAAGTGCAACAAGACCTGGGTGTCTTTGTCACCAGTCACTGAAATTAAGCATGCAGGTATAGCAGGCAGGCAAAAAAGCTAAAGGCCTTCATGATGGACAGTAGACAATAGGGGCAGGAGTAGGCCATTCGGCCCTCCATTGACTGGCCCATGAACATTCAATGTGTTCATGGCTGATCATCCACAATCAGTACCCTGTTCCTTCCTTCTCACGATATCCCCTGACTCCGCTATCTTTAAGAGCCCTAACTAGCTCTCTCTTGAAAGTATCCAGAGAACCGGCCTCCACTGCCCTCTGAGGCAGAGAATTCCGGACTCCCAACTCTGTGTGAAAAAATAGCAATGTTACAAAATTTTGAGATTTAAAAAATCAAGTCTGCAATTTATCCCATCAGATAAAGCATAAAAAGAAGTTTAATTTGACACCTAATTCACTTTCATATCTTCAGTATTAAGAAAGTTATGGCCATTTTCATACTCGGAAATTAGCATCTTGTTCCCCATTGCCTTTCAATTGACTTAACTCAAAAGCTGTGATCTAGAACAGTTAAAAGCCCATAACTTTCTTACAAATTAAGAGAACTCAATGAAATTTTCAGTTATTATAGATTGAAGCATTCTGAAACAAATATGAAACAATCTTACTTGGATGACCTGAAATTAAAGCATATAATTAGTTAGTTATCTAATTGTAGCTAATTACAAAATTCAATGAGTAGATCTAAACATCTATCCATTTCTTAAGAAAAGATAAACTTTTTTTAAATTGCCTAAGTGTCCAAATAACATTCACACAATAATCCACAATATAACATAATTTTTAAATCTCATTTTCATGAATTTCTGGGCCAAATGGAAGGAATTTAGTGTTTGATTCCTGTAAATTAATGGCCATTTAAATCAACTAGCGAGTGGGTTTTAGTGGAATGCGGTGGATTGGAACGTTGCGGTTAGCGGTGAAGTCGTGAGGAAAAATATTGTTTGTTCATACATTTTTTTGGACCCCATTTCGCAACATAAAAATATTATTAAAGCCTCCCGAAAAAACAACTTTTAATATAAAAATAAACTATTTACCCTATTTTTTCTCCCCTACGGAAAATCCTTCCGGTTGTCGGGTCTCACGGCTTTTGAAGGTGATTTTTAAATTACTCTAGTTAATAAATAATTTAGAGTAATTTAAAAATACCTTCATTCATGAAATGTCGGAGCGATTTTTCTTCCGCAACGAAATCGCCCGACATGGATCGATTTTCCAGGTCTGTTGAAAAACGGCACTTTAAGCCCGTCCCCCCTCTGAAAGGCGCCAAAGTCGCGCACACGGGGAGCGGCAGAACTGCAGCACTGCTCAAGGTAAGTTTTGCAACATACCTAGAAAAAGTGTTTCCTCTTCTCCATTCTAAATGGCTTACCCCTTATTCTTAAACTGTGGCCCCTGGTTCTGGACTCCCCCAACATCGAGAACATGTTTCATGCATGTTCAAACGCTTAATAATCTTATATGCTTCAGTAAGATTCTCATCCTTCTAAATTCCTGAGTATATGTGACAATATCCATGTAATTTATACATATCAGCTGTACTCATTCTCGCACATGCTCAGACTCTCGCATATCATGAGTCAAGAGAGTTTATTGTCATGTGTCCCAGATAGGACAATGACATTCTTGCTTGCCGCAGCACAACAGAATACTGTAAGCATAAATACAGAACAGATTAGTGTGTCTATATGGCATAGACCAGATATATATACACACATCAATAAACAGATAAAGTGCAATAGGCTGATATAGTTCCGAGTGTGTTTGATGGTGAGTTTAATAGCCTAATGGCTGTAGGGAAGAAGCTGTTCCTGAATCTGGATGTACCAGATTTCAGGCTCCTGTACCTTCTACCTGTTGGCAGCGGAGAGATGAGTGTGTGGCCAGGATGGTGTGGGTCCTTGATAATTTGCAGCCTTTTTGAGGCAGCGACTGCGATAGATCCCTTCGATGGTGGGGAAGTCAGAGCCGATGATGGACTGGGCAGTGGTCACAACTTCCTGCAGTCTTTTCCGCTCCTTGACGCTCAAGCCGCCGAACCAAGCCACGATGCAGCCAGTCACTATGGTCTCTACTGTGCACCTGCAGAAGTTAGAGGGAGTCCTCTTTGATAAACCGACTCTCCTTAATCTTCTCAGGAAGTAAAGGCGCTGACGTGCTTTCTTTATAATTGCATCAGTGTTCTGGGACCAGGACAGATCTTTGGAAATATGCACGCCCAGGAATTTGAAGTTATTGACCCTTTCCACCTTCGTCCTGTTGATATAAATGGGATTGTGGGTCCCCATCCTACCCCTTCCAAAGTCCACAATCAGTTCCTTGGTTTTGCTGGTGTTAAGAGCCAGGTTATTGTGCTGGCACCATATGGACAGTTGCTCGATCTCTCTTCTATACTCTGACTCATCCCCATCAGTGATACGTCCCACAACAGTGGTGTCGTCAGCGAACTTGATGATGGAGTTCGCGCTATGACTGGCTACGCAGTCATGAGTATAGAGTGAGTACAGCAGGGGGCTGAGCACGTAGCCCTGAGGTGCTCCCGTGCTGATTGTTATCGAGTCTGACACATTTCCACCAATATGAACAGACTGTGGTCTGTGGATGAGGAAGTCGAGGATCCAATTGCAGAGGGATGCGCAAAGACCCAGTTCTGCGAGTTTTGTAACCAGCTTGGAGGGGATGATTGTGTTCAATGCCGAGCTATAGTCAATGAATAACAGCCTGACATATGAGTTTTTGTTGTCCAAGTGGTCCAGAGCGGAGTGGAGGGCCAGCAAGATCGCGTCCACTGTTGATCTGTTGTGGCGGTAAGCGAACTACAGTGGGTCCAGGTTTTTGTCGAGGTAGGAGTTGATTTGTGCCATGATCAACCTCTCGAAGCACTTCATCACCACGTTAGTGCCACAGGTCGATAGTCATTGAGGCACGTCACCTTGCTCTTCTTGGGCACCGGTATTATTGATGCCCTTTTGAAGCAGGTGGGAACCTCAGACCTCAGAAGTGACAGGTTGAAAATGTCCGTAAAAACTCCAGCCAGTTGGTCTGCACAGGTTTTTAGAACACAACCGGGTATGCCAGGCTTTCCGAGGGTCACCCCCCTGAAGGATCTTCTGACGTCAGTGTGTAAATCGGTACCCGGACGGGGTGTCGAAGGACGGGAATCTCCCTCTCTCCGTCTCTAAAACATTATTCAGCATAATCGCATGATACATTGTAATTACTGATTGTTTTTGATGTGATGTATCAAATGATCATTATATTACAACAATTAGGTGCAGGAGTAGGCCATTCGGCCCTTCGAGCCTGCAACGCCATTCAATGTGATCATGGCTGATCATCAGAGTATTTACAATACTCTCAACCCCACGCGGTGACCAGCGTTGACGGAAGGCCTCCAGAGTCCCCGTGGACACCGTGTGTTCCCACTCCAGGGACACACGTGCATGGACGTAGGCCCGAAAGAGGGGCAGGCAGCCGACTCTCGCCTGACCATCGACCGCCCGTTGCCTGGACCTGCGAATGGCCCAGGAGCAAACCGACAGGGAGATCCCACCCCCCCCCCCCCCAAACGTGGAACATGGCCTCCTCCTCTCCGCAGAAAATACTGCGGCGGACGAGCCCGTGAACTGACTCAAAGGTTTATTACACGCCACCGCTCCATGCAACACTCTCCACCCCAGGTCCCCAATGTAAAGGGGGCCAACTCCCTTATAGAAGGACCCCCACTGGGGACCTCCCCCACATTCAGGTGGTAACACAGACCGCCAAGGTGTGTCGGGACGGGAGACGAAGGCACGGTGGTTCAGAATGTGCAGGAGCATCCTATACAGTGCGCGTCTCTTCGCCTCATGAAATGGCATGCTGGTCATCTCAGAAAGGCAGCTCAGATTATGTGGAGCCGGAGGCCGAGAAATATCCCGGAGCCTAGGCCCGATGAGCAGATCTGACGGAGCGGGGGTAAGCTCTATCTGAACCACTCTAGGCCCGCGCCTCTCTTCGACACCCACCATGACAGGATGAAGACCAGCCACACCCGCAGCCACAACATCCCCCTCTCCTCGTGGAGCAACACTCTGGCTGAAAACAGCCAAATTCCTCACTCTTAGCACATCCCGGTTGAAGACAGGCAAGCCCCTTAGAGCGGGTCGACTGATGCCCGCCACCGGGAGCCGCGAGACCCCCCTTAGGCAACGACCCTGACGGAAAAAATACGTGGCCAGAGCGTGCCATCTGGGAGGGTTCTCTACATACATGTATCTCCGCAGAGTCCTGAGTCGGAGAGCCGCCACCTGGGTACGCACGCATACCAAGGACTGGCCCCCCTCCTCTAACGGGAGACTCAGGACCGCCGCGGAAATCCAGTGCTTCCTATTTCCCCAAAAGAAATCTACCAGCTTCTTCTGTAAAGCAGTTACAAATATAGAGGGCGGGACAAGAGTAGCCAGCCGGTACCATAACATAGAGGCCACCAGCTGGTTTATGACCAGCACCCTCCCCCCGAAAGGAGAGAACTCCAAGCAGGCCTGACCAGCGCCCCAGCCGGGCAACCACTTTCGTCTCCAACTCTTGCCAGTTTGCCGGCCAAGCATCCTCAGTGGGACTCAGGTACACCCCCGGATAGAGGAGGTGCGTGGTGCTTCACGCATACAATGCCATCTCCTCCGGCAGAGAGTCTACCTGCCACTGACCCACTAAAAGTCCAGAGCACTTACTCCAGTTAATCCTAGCAGAAGATGCAGCCGAGAAAATCTCCTGGCAGTCACGCATCCTCCGCAGGTCACCAGGATCAGTGAACATAAGAAGTACGTCATCGGCATACGCCGATAAAATCACCTCAACCCGCGGGCCAGGTAGGGCCAGGCCTGTCAACCTCCTCCGAAGAAGACACAGGAACGGCTCCACACAGACCGAGTACAACTGGCCCGACATAGGGCACCCCTGGCGGACCCCCCTCCCAAAATGAAAAGGAGACAACAACGCGCCATTAACCTTCACAAGACATTCCGCTGCAGCATACAAGAGCTGGACCCGGGCCACAAAATGCGGTCCAAATCCGAACGCTTGCAAGGTTCCAATGAGGTATTCATGCTCTACCCTGTCAAAGGTCTTCTCCTGATCAAGAGACAGAAAAGCAGCCTAGGCTTGATGAATCAGGTCCCTAACCAGCTGGATGTTATCCTCAATGGACCGGCCAGGGACTGTATAGGACTGGTCAGGATGAATCATTTGAGACAGCACGGAGCCCGTGCAAAAACTTATACTCTGCACATAGGAGAGAGGCCGGGCGCCAGGTCTTCAACAAGCAGAGTTCGCCCGTCTTGGGCAGCAAGACGACAACTGCCCTACGCCACGAGAGGGGCATCTCCCTGGTCACCAGGCTCTCTCCCAGAACCCACATGTAATCACCCCCCAGGATATCCAAGAAAGCGCCGGGGTTATAGCCTAAAGCTTAGACCACACCTCACCAAACTTGGACCGTATGGAAGAAGTTTTGCATCCCGAATACACATGGGGCAATTCTGTAGGAGAACTGGTCTGACAGTGGACACCACGGTTCCACCTGTATGTAGACCCCCCCCCCCCCCCCCCCCCCCACCCACCGAGAGCCCTCTCTCCAACTCTAGGGCCACATCCTCCTGGGACTTTAGCATCAACTCAACCTTTCCTCCTGCAAGCTCGGAAGAGGCAATGACATCCCCCTTGCAAAGGTCATACAAGCCCTTCCCAATTGCACCCCTCTCCAACAGAGCGCCCGTTTGGCCCGAGATCCAGAATCTGTCCCAATCCAAGTCAACATGAGGCTCGTCCTCAAAATAGCCCCGAACCCACGCCTGAAAGTGCAGCTGCGTAACTCTGGTCCTTCGCCGAGGCCACTCCAGGAACCCCAGCAACTCAGCTGAAAGAGAATCTCAGAGACAGTCACAGTCTAGATAAGCAGCAGAAGCAGTTTCCTCCAGCCGAATGAGGGAAAGTTCCCCAAGCTCATCCACAGCCGACAGCAGCTTTTGGGAAGCTTTCTAAAGCCCTGCCGGAAGCAGAAGTACCTTCTTCACATGAAGCCAGGCAGCCGCACTGAGCAAAGCGGTGTTGGGGCATATAATCGGTGCTAGAACGTCAAAGACACCAAAATCTTTCCTACCCTCGATCTCCAGGCCCTCTTGGCAATCCGCCAGCCATGCCAGCACCCACAGCGGTGCAGGAAAACTTAGGAATTTCACACGATTGGAGGAATCCTTAAGCAAAGGAAAGTTTCAACAGTCCAACGATGAGACAAACTATGAAGCCCCACTGCCTCTGTTCCTCCTCCTTCAATAAGATCCTTGAAAGGCTGCTTCAAAACTTCCCCGCCACCAGAGCTGAGAAAACACTGCCTCTCTCTATCTCTCTCTCTCTCTCTAGAGGGCGAGAGAAAGAAGGGAGAGCGAGAGATGGCGGAGAGAGAGAGTGGAGAATGAGGGGGGGGGGGGGAGGAGGGAGGGGGAGAGAGGGAGGGGGAGAGAGGAAGGGGGAGAGAGGAAGGGGGAGGAGGGAGGGGGAGAGAGGGAGGGGGAGAGAGGGAGGGGGAGAGAGGGAGGGGGAGAGAGGAAGGGGGAGAGAGGAAGGGGGAGAGAGGAAGGGGGAAGAGGGAGGGGGGGAAGAGGGAGGGGGAGAGAGGAAGGGGGAGAGAGGAAGGGGGAGAGAGGAAGGGGGAGAGAGGGAGGGGGAGAGAGGAAGGAGGAGAGAGGGAGGGGGAGAGAGGGAGGGGGAGAGAGGGAGGGGGAGAGAGGGAGGGGGAGAGAGGAAGGAGGAGAGAGGGAGGGGGAGAGAGGGAGGGGGAGAGAGGGAGGGGGAGAGAGGGAGGGGGAGAGAGGAAGGGGGAGAGAGGGAGGGGGAGAGAGGGAGGGGGAGAGAGGGAGGGGGAGAGAGGAAGGGGGAGAGAGGAAGGGGGAGAGAGGAAGGGGGAAGAGGGAGGGGGGGAAGAGGGAGGGGGAGAGAGGGAGGGGGAGAGAGGAAGGGGGAGGGAGAGAGGGGAGAATGAGAGGGGGGGGAAGAGGGAGGGGGACAGAGGGAGGGGAAAAGTGTGGAGAGAGGGGGTAAAAAGAGGGGGGAGAATGAGAGGGGAGATGTAGAGGGGAAGAGAGTGAGAGGACGGAGAGGGAGGGGGGAGAGAGTGAGGGGGAGGGGGGGAGAGAGGGGGAGAGAGAGAAGTGAGAGGGGGAGAGAGAAGTGAGAGAAAGGTTGCAGGAGAGAGAGGCGGGGTCGAAGACAGGGGGAGAGAGAGGGGTGAGAGAGGGGAGAGGGGGAGATAGAGGGAGAGAGAGTGAAAGAGAGAGAGAAAGAGAGAGAGGGGGAGAGAGAGTGAGGGCAGAGTGAGAATGAGGGGAGAGCAAGAGTGGGGAGAGAGAGAGAGATGGGGAGAGAGAGATGGGGAGAGAGAGAGTGTTGAAAGAGTTGAGAGAGAGAAGGGAGAGAGATAGGGAAGGAGAGAGGGGGGTGGGAGAGAGAGGGAGAAAGAGAGGGGAGTGTGAGAGAGAGGTGGAGCGAGAGAGGGGGGAGATGGAGAGGGCATGGAAGAAAGTGTGGACAGAGAGGGGAAGAGAGAGTGAGGGCAGAGTGACTGATGTACCAGACACCCAGGTCTCGTTGTACTTTCTTTTTACGAACCTGACACCATTCAGATAATAATCTGCCTTCCTGTTCTTGCCACCAAAGTGGATAACCTCACATTTATCCACATTGAACTGCATCTGCCATGCATCCGCCCACTCACCCAACCTGTCCAGGTCACCTTACATACTCATAGCATCATCCTCACCACCCGGCTCTGGGTCATCTGCAAATTTGCTAATGTTACTTTAATTCCTTGATCTTAATCATTAATATAGATTGTAAATAGCTGCAGTCCCAGATCTGAGCCTTGCGGTACCCCACTAGTCACTGCTGGTCCCAGCTCGAGCCTTGCGGTACCCCACTAGTCACTGCCTGCCATTCTGAAAGGGACCCGTTAATCCCTAGTCTTCATTTACTGTCTGCCAACCAATTTACTATCCATGTCAATACCCTACCACCAGTACCATGTGCTCTAATTTTGCCCACTAATCCCAAATTCAAAGGCTTTCTGATACATTCATTTTACTTTTTACATCCTCAAAACATTCCAGAAGTTTAGTCTAGCATGGTTTCCCCTTTGTAAATCCATGCTGACTTGGACTGATCCTGTTACTGCCATCCAAATGCGCCACTCTTTCTTTTTTAATAATAGACTCCAGCATCTTCCTCAACATTGATGTCAGGCTAACTAGTCTATCTGCCTTCTCTCTCACTACTTTCATGAAAAGTGGGATAACACTAGCTACCCTCCAATCCACAGGAAATGATCCAGGTCTATAGAACTTTGGAAAATGATCACCAATGCATCCACAATTTCTAGAACCACTTCCTTAAGTACCCTGGGGTACAGACCATCAGGCCCTAGGAATTTATCAGCCTTCAGTCCCATCAGTCTACCCAACACCATTTCCTGAATAATGGAATTTCCTTCAGTTCCTCTGTCACCCTAGGGATTCTATCCCCTAGTACATCTGGGAGATTCTTTATGTCTTCCTTTAGTGCAGACAGAACCAAAGTGTATTCTCTCCACTCTGTTCCCTGAAAAGGCACTTCATAGAAACATAGAAAACCTAGAAAATAGGTGCAGGAGTAGGCCATTCGGCCCTTCAAGCCTGCACAGCCATTTAATATGATCATCCAACTCAGTATCCCGTACATGCCTCCTCTCCATACCCCCTGATCCCCTTAGCCAGAAGGGCCACATCTAACTCCCTCTTAAATATAGCCAATCAACTGGCCTCAACTACCTTCTGTGGCAGAGAATTCCACAGATTCACCACTCTCTGTGTGAAAAATGGTTTTCTCATCTCGGTCCTACAAGACTTCCCCCTTATCCTTAAACTGTAACCCCTTGTTCTGGACTTCCTCAACATTGGGAACAAAGTTCCTGCATCTAGCCTGTCCAACCCTTTAAGAATTTTGTAAGTTTCTGTAAGATCCCCCCTCAATCTTCTAAATTCTAGCGAGTACAAGCCGTGTCTATCCAGTCTTTCTTCATATGAAAGTCCTGATATCCCAGGAATCAGTCTGGTTCATAAAGTACTTTGTTATACAAAAGAGAGGGTATTCCTCTCAAATGTAACTTTATTCATATAACTATTAGCTTACCAACAACTAGGCTTTCATCAGATTTGACCTGTTTCTGATAAGTTTTTGGAACAATTATAACAATTACAGCACGGAAACAGGCCTTCTCGGCCCTTCCAGTCCGTGCCGACCATTTATTTTCCCCAGTCCCATCTACCTGCACTCAGACCATACCCCTCCATTCCCTTCCCGTCCATATACCTATCCACTTTACTTTTAAATGTTAAAATCGATCCTGCCTCCACCACTTCTGCTGGAAGATCATTCCACACAGCCACCACTCTCTGAGTAAAGAAGTTCCCCCTCATGTTACCCCTAAACGTCTGTCCCTTAATTCTCATGTCATGCCCTCTTGTTTGAATCTTCCCTACCCTCAATGGGAAAAGCTTATCCACGTCAACTCTGTCTATCCCTTTCATCATTTTAAAGACCTCAATCAAGTCCCCCATTAACCTTCAGCGCTCCAAAGAATAAAGACCTAACTTGTTCAACCTTTCTCTGTAACTTAGTTGCTGGAACCCAGGCAACATCCTAGTAAATCTCCTCTGTACTCTCTCTATTTTGTTGACATCCTTCCTATAATTACATCTCCAGTGTTTCAGGACCCATGAGTGTACGGGTAGAATTAATGTGCCAGTGCTAGTAATCTTGCTACCTCATGTAAAAGTTATGGACTGAAGCTTTGCATCAGTGCAACACATACACTTCTTGTTTTACAATAGTTGTGTGTACAACCATGAATGTTGGAATAAAAAAATACAAGTACAACTTTCTTAGAATAAAGGGGAGGCCATTTAAGACTGAGGTGAGAAAAATCTTTTTCACGCAGAGAGTTGTGAATTTATGGAATTCCCTGCCACAGAGGGCAGTGGAGGCCAAATCACTGGATGGATTTAAGAGAGAGTTAGATAGAGCTCTAGGGGCTAGTGGAGTCAAGGAATGTTGAGGCCAGTTCATTGGCTATATTTAAGAGGGCGTTAGATGTGGCACTTGTGGCTAAAGGGATCAGGGGGTATGGAGAGAAGGCAGGTACGGGATACTGAGTTGGATGATCAGCCATGATCACATTGAATGGCGGTGCAGGCTCGAAGGGCCGAATGGCCTACTCCTGCACCTATTTTCTATGTTTCTATGTTTCTAATGTGGGGAGAAGGCAGGCACGGGTTATTGATTGTGGACGATCATCCATGATCACAATGAATGGCGGTGCAGGCTCGAAAGGCAGAATGGCCTTCTCCTGCACCTATTTTCCATGTTTCTATGTTGCAAAGTACCTGTTCAACTCATTTGCCATTTCCTTTTTCCCCATAATAAATTCACCTGTTTCTGTCCTCAAGGGACCCACATTTGTCTTAACTAATTTTTTCTTCTTTATATGAAGAAGGCCATTTGGTCCTTTGAGCCAGCACCGCCACTCATTGTGATCATGGCTGATCATCCACAATCAGTAACCTGTGCCTGCCTTCTCCCCATAGCCCTTGATTCCGCTAGCCCCTAGAGCTCTATCTAACTCTCTTTGAAATTCATTCAGTGAATTGGCCTCCACTGTCCTCTGTGGCAGAAAATTCCACAAATTCACAATTCAATGGGTGAAAAAGTGTTTTTCTCATTTCAGTTTTAAATGGCCTCCCCTTTCATCTTTGACTGGGGCCCTTGGTTCTGGACTCCCCCAACATGGGGAACATTTTTCCTGCATCTAGCTTGTCCAGTCCTGTTATAAATTTTTACATTTCCATAAGATCCACTCTCATCCTTCTAAATTCCTGTGAACACAAGCCCAGTCCTTCTTTCCTCACATGACAGTCCTGCCATCCTGGGGATTAAACTCGTGAACCTACACTGCACTGCCTCAATCACAAGGATGTCCTTCCTCAAGTTAGGAGATCAAAACTGCACACAATACTCCAGATGTGGTCTCACCTGGGCCCTGTACAAGGACAGAAGGACCTCTTTGCTCCTATACTCAAATCCTCTTGTTATGACATGCCATTAGCTTTCTTCACAGCCTGCTATACCTGCATGTTTACTTTCAGTGACTGGTGTACAAGGACACCCAGGTCTTGTTGCACTTATAATAATCTGTCTTCTTGTTCTTGCCGCCAAAGTGGATAACCCCACATTTATCTACATTATACTGCATCTGTCATGCATCAGCCCACTCACTCAACCTGTCCAAGTCACCCTGCAACCTCCTAGAATCCTCTTCGCATTTCACACTGCCACCCAGCTTTGTGTCATCTGCAAATTTGCTAGTGTTACTTTTAATCTCTTCATTTAAACCATTAATATATATTGTAAATAGTTGCGGCCCCGAGCCCTGCGGCACTCCACTCACCACTGCCTGCCATTCTGACAGGGACCCGTTTATTTCTACCCTTTGGTTCCTCTGCAAACCAATCCTTTATCCATGTCAATACCCTACCCACAATACCATGTGCTCTAACTTTACCCACCATTCTCCTGCGGGACCTTCTCGAAGGCTTTCTGAAAGTCCAAATACACAACATCCATTTTTGTTTTTCATCCATTTTACTTGTCACGTCCTGAAAAAATTCCAGAAGATTAGTCAAGCAGGATTTCCTCATCATAAATCCATGCTGACTTAGACCCATCCTTTTACCGCTATCCAAATGCACTGTTATTACTTCTTTAATAATTGTTCCAGCATCTTCCCCACCACTGATGTCAGGCGAACTATAACCATATAACAATTACAGCACGGAAACAGGCCTTCTCGGCCCTTCCAGTCCATGCCGACCATTTATTTTCCCCTAGTCCCATCCACCTGCACTCAGACCATACCCCTCCATTCCCTTCCTGTCCATATACCTATCCACTTTACTTTTAAACTAGTCTATAATACCCTGTTTTCTCTCTCGCTCATTTCTTGAAAAGTGGGATAACATTAGCTACCCACCAATCCACAAGAACTGATCCTGAATCTATAGAACATTGGAAAATTATTACCAATGTGCACACGATTTCTAGAGCCACCTCCTTGAGTGGTACCTGGGAGTACCCTGGGATGCAGACCATCAGGCTCTGGGGATTTATCAGCCTTCAGTCCCATCAGTCATCCCAATACTATCTCCTGCCTAATGAAAATTTCTTTCAGTTCTTCTGTCTGCCTAGGTCCTCTGTCCTCTAGTACACCTGTGAGATTGTCTCTGTCTTCCTTAGTGAAGACCGAATCAAAGCACCGGTTCAACTCTTCTGCCATTCCCCATAATAAGTTCACCTGTTTCTGCCTTCAAGGGACCCACATTTGTCTTTTTCTGTTAACATGCCTAAAGAATTTTCTTGGCCAGCTTCCCCTCGTACTTCATCTTTTCAGCCCATATTGCCCTTTTTGTTATCTTCTGTTGTCCTTTGAAAGTTTCCCAATCCTTTGGCTACTCTTTGATATGTTACACACCTTTTCTTTTAGTTTTATTCCATCCCTAACTCCCCTTTCCACCACGGTTGCCTCTTACTCCCCTTAGAATCTTTCTTCCTCTTTGGAATGAAATGATCCTGCATCTTCTGGAATATGCCCAGAAATTCTTGCCATTGCTGTTCCACCGTCATTCCTTCTATGATCCTTTTCCAGTCGACCTTGGCCAGCTCCCCTCTCATGCCTCCACACTCCCCTTTGTTCAACTGCATCACTGACACCTGATTTAACCTTCTCCCTCTCAAATTGCATGTTAAAACTTATCATATTATGCTGACTACCTCCTAGCGGTTCCTTTACCTTGAGTTCCCTTATGAAATCTGGTTCATGAGACAACACTAAATCCAGAATTGCCTTCTCACTGGTAGGCTCCAGTAAAAGCTGCTCCAAGAATCCATCTCGGAAGCACTCAACAAACTCCCTTTCTTGGGGTTCAGCACCAACCTGATTTCCCCGTCTACCCGCATGTTGAAATCTCCCATAACCACTGTAGAATGACCTTTGTTGCATGCTAATTCCTGATGCAACTTGCACTCTATCTCCAGGCTACTGTTTGGGGGCCTGTATATAACTCTACATCTTCTGATTATTTAACAGGTACATGGATAGGACAGGTTTGGTGGGATATGGACCAAGCACAGGCAGGTGGCACTAGTGTTGGCCGGTGTGGGTGTGGATATGCAGGGAATTGGGTCCTTTGGACAGTGGCAGGTTTCTGTGAAAACATGGCACTGTAGCAGCGCCTGCTGGCGCACGCTGGTATCGAACCTGGCGTTAGGAAGCCGCGGTCACCTGACTCGGGAGGGGCTGCTGGTTTTCGTGTGGTTTTGCTTTCGAGCGGCAGTTGAGCGCTGACCACCGTTGTGGTCAGACGTGCTGTAAGGACCTGTGAGCTAAATAGCTGTTTTGTGAATAAAACCAGTTATCAAAACTTAGTTGTCGTTCTTGCAACTGCCAAATTGGTGACCCTGACCTGTCTAGCCATCGTTAGACAAATAGATCCTGCACGAAGACTACGTTCCCGCAGAATCGGCCGGCACACGGCAGGGCTCACCGGGCTTCAAATTGCCATCGTTTTGGCCCGATCACAACGTTCCCCCACGTTGAGGCACAGTTTCATCAGCACCGCATCATTGCTGATGATACGATGTATTTCCATGTGGTGGGAGCTTTGCCACTGGACTGCGCCTCGAGGCTGTTGCCTACATCAGGGACCCGCCGGCGATTGCCACGTACGAGGGGCTGAAAGCCCTCCTGCTCCACACCTTCGGTCTCAGTCGCAGAGAAAGGCGGCGAAGATATTGCACACGGACAGTGTCGGCGGTCGACGGCCACCCACCATCATGGCAAAGATGTTAGCCCTGATGGACGGGCACCGTCCGTGTCTGCTCTTCCAACAGGGGCTCTTGGAGCAGATGCCCGATGAAATCCGACTGATGCTCGCCGCATCTGACTTCAGCGACCCCCAGCACCTCGTGGAGAGAGCCGACGAATTGTGGGCACACAGACGGCGGGACGATTGTGCCTTCATGCGCTCCCCTGTCACGGCGCGGGTGCAACCGAGACGACAGCAGGAGGTAGAAGAAGCCCAGCCCAGCGCTGAAGAGGAATCGCCGCTTCCGGTGGTTTACACCAGACGTCGTTGGTGCAACTACCATCAGCGCTACGGCCCCCAAGCCCGAAGATGCCGGAGCCCCTGCTCGTTTCAGGGAAATGCCTCAGCCGGTCGTCCATGGAGGCGAACGTGGTCGGCCCAAATGAACGCCTCTACGTCCATGATCGCTATTCCGGCCACCGTTTCCTGGTGGACTCCAGTGCCATCGCGAGCATCCTGCCGTCAAGCGCGTGAGATACTCGCGTCGGTGAGGTCGAACCCGTCCTCTCAGCTGTTCATGGGAGCGACATTCGCACTTATGGTATGCGGACCCTGGACTTCCATTTAGACTCTCGCCCGTATAGGTGGAAGTTCACCATTGCTGACATCGCCCAACCGATCCTGGGGGGCAATTTCTTGCGCGCGTTCTCCTTGTTAGTTGTTGTGCGAGGTCACATGGTCATTGTGTTGGCCCTGTGCCCTGCCAAGCCGCATAATCCGTCCACGCCCCTACAGCAACTCAACGAGGTAGCAGAGATCCAGCAACTTTTCGCAGCCCTGCTCGCCAATTTCCCAGGGTTGCTCACGCCCCGGTGCGACTGGGCCGCGCCCCTTCATGGTGTGGTCCGCCACATTCCCACCGAGGCCACCATCACCCCTTTCGGCTTTTTTGAATGTCTAAGAATGCCTTTTGGCCTGAAGAACACTGCTATGGATCAGGTCAGGCGGGGTTTGCCGTTTATATTCATCTACCTCGATGATATTCTGGTGGCCAGCAGCTCGCAGACAGAGCACGTTAGGCACCTCCACCTGCTTTTCGAATGGCTGCGCAAACACGCGTTGGTAAACATGAAGTGAAGTGCCAGTTCGGATTGCGTTCCATTTCCTTTTTGGGGTCACAGCATCACCTCCCACGGCACACAACCCGCTGCCCAAAATGGTCGACACTATCCAACGCTTCCTGAGCCTATATCCATGAAAGGCCTGCAACAATTTATCGGAATAGTCAATTTCTACCAACAATCCGTCACGTCAGCAGCCGCCATCACGTGGCCGTTGTTCCAGTGTCTGGCCGGTAAGCTGGTCTGGACCTGGTCTGGTCCAAGGAAGCCGAGACAGTTTTCGAGGGGGCTAAGACAGCATTGGCCAACGCCACTATGTTAGTTCACCCAAGGGCATCAGCCCCAGTGGCCCTCACCATGCACGTATCCGACGTCACGGTGGGCGCTGTCCTTCAAGAACGAGTAGGTAGCCACTGGGTGCCGCTGGCATTTTTCAGCAGGCAGCTGCGAGCCCCAAGGTTAAGTACAGCGCTTTAGATCGGGAACTCCTCGCGCTCTACCTAGTGATCCACCAATTCCGTTATTTCCTGGAGGGGTGCACATTCACTGCATGCACGGATCACAAGCCACTCACGTTTGTTTTGACCAAGGTGTCCGATCCCTGGTCCGCCAGGCAGCAGAGGCACCTCACCTATATATCCAAATTCACTTCTGATATTCGACATGTGGCAGGGAAGCTGAACGTCGTGGCTGATGCGTTGTCCCATCTGGCAGCCCCAGGGGTTTCCGCTTTAAGCCTAGGTGTGGATTATGAGGAGCTAGCCGCTGACCAACAGGTAGACGCTGGCATGGAGGTTTACTGCAACGCTGAGTCGGGCCTGAAGCTGGCCAAGGTGCCCCGCGGTGCCGCCGGCGTGCGGGTTCTTTGCGATGTCTCCACGGGCAAAGCTCGCCCCATTGTCCCGATTGCCTGGAGGCATGGGATTTGCGACACCATCCACAGCCTAGTGCACCCGTCTATTCACGCCACCTTTGTGCTGGTCGCGGCCAAGTTCGTCTGGCATGGGTTACGGAAGCAGGTCGCAGTGTGGGCCTGCTCCTGGATTCCTTGTCAGACTTCTAAGGTGCAGAGGCACGTGCGTCCACCGTGCAGGATTTCGCTGTTCCAGACGGCAGCTTCCTGCACATCCATGTCGACCTGGTGGGTCCCTTGTCGTGTTCGTGCGGGGCTATTCACCTACTGACTACCGCGGACGGGTTACCAGGTGGGCGGAGGTGATACCGTTAACTGATACCCCCGCTGAGGCTTGTGTGCGGGCTATCATCTCTAATTGGATCGCTTGTTTTGGGGTTCCTTCCAATATCACTGCTGATCGAGTTCACGGCCTCCCTGTGGAGCGGTATGGCACAGCTGTACGGGGCGAAGCTGCGCCAGACCACCGCGTATCACCCAGAGTCCAACGGGTTGGTTGAGCGTTTCTACAGGCACCTTAAGTCGGCGTTGAAGGCCCGGCTCACCGGCCCAGATTGGGTCGACCCAGTTCCCTTGGGTTCTCCTAGGTACCAGAACCATGCCTAAGGAGGACCTCACTGCCTCCTCAGCAGAGCTGATTTATGGCTCGGTTTTGCGGGTGCCCAGGGGATTTTCTACCTGTCCCCCGGGATCAGGAGGTCCCGGCTTCGGCTTTGTTAGCTGACATTCGCGAGCGGGCACGCGCTTTGATCCCAGGTCCCACTTCTCGACACAGATCGTCTGCGGTGCATGTACCTAGTATTTTCAAAAAGATTGTCAGTCGGTATGGGTACCAGACATTGATCTGTTTGCATCCAGATCAAATCACTAGTTGCCTAAATACGTCTCATGGGAGCCTGACCCAGGAGCAGCAGTGTTGGATGCATTCTTTTTTTTTTAAATATTTTTTTATTTGAAGTAACCAGTTTACAATGTATAACACACATTTAAAACTATCATCTTAATTCAAAATTTCTACAAATAGCACATCGATAATTAATATCGTCTGTTTTTTTGGAAATAAAGATAGAAAAAGATATATAATAAAGAGGAAAAGAAAAAAAAAAGATAGAAATAGAAAACAATCTACAAATACAAATTAAAATATATATATATTATATATATATAAATCAAAAACTACTAAGTACATTATACATTAAATTATTTCAAACAATAATATCAATGGGACATGCGCATTAATCCCATATGTAAATAAGTTATTCTCATCGGATTCCGTAGGGTGCCCGTCGAGCCGTGATGCCAAGAACAGCTACTTCTCTAGATACTGTATATATGGAGACCATATCAGTTCAAAAGAATTATACCTGTCCAATAGGACAAATCTAATTCTTTCCAAATATAACGTCTCCTGCATCTCTGCTGCCCACATTTTAATTGTTGGGGATAATGTTCCCTTCCAAAATTTCAATATGATTTTTTTCCCTATTATCAAACAGTAATCAAAGAAATTTCTTTGATCTACTGTCAAAACCAAACTTGATTCCGGAATTCCAAATATTATTAATTTTGGGTCAGGGTCCAGTTTAACTTTAAGAACTTCAGAAATTACTTTAAAAATTTCTGTCCAGTAATAATTCAACTTAGGGCATGTTACAAAACTATGTATTAAGTTTGCTTCTAGATTCTTACATTTATCACAAATAGCGGAGAGATTGGGAAAAATACTATTTCATTTGGTTTTCGAATAATGTAATCTATATAATACTTTAAATTGTATCATAGAAACATAGAAAATAGGTGCAGGAGTAGGCCATTCGGCCCTTCGAGCCTGCACCGCCATTCAATGTGATCATGGCTGATCATCCAACTCAGTATCCCGTACCTGCCTTCTCTCCATACCCCCTGATCCCTTTAGCCACAAGTGCCACATCTAACGCCCTCTTAAATATAGCCAATGAACTGGCCTCAACTACCTTCTGTGGCAGAGAATTCCAGAGACTCACCACTCTCTGTGTAAAGAATGTTTTCCTCATTTCGGTCCTAAAGGAATTCCCCCTTATCCTTAGATTGTGACCCCTTGTTCTGGAACTGTGACCCCTTGTTCTGGAACTGTGACCCCTTGTTCTGGAACTGTGACCCCTTGTTCTGGATCAATATATGTCTAGCATTTAAAGAACACCGATTTATTCTCTGTAAGCTTTCTTTCCAAATTTCTTTTGTTATAGGTAATCCAATTTCATTTTCCCATGCTTGGCGATATGTTTCAGTTATTGGGGTCTCTTTATCTAGAATAATATTATATATATGAGCTATTAACTTTTCCGTATTTGGATGTAAATTAAACAAACCATCTAATAAGCCTGGTTCTTTATTTTTATAATCTTGTGTATTACATTTAATGTAATCTCTAATTTGTAAATATCTAAACAAATGTTGTGAAGGCAATCCAAAAATATCTTGCAACTCTTCAAATAATAAAAATTTTCCATTTCTATAAAGGTGTCCTATCCTTTTAATTCCTAAATCCTCCCAGAGTCTAAACCCCGCATCTAATATTGAGGGTTTAAACAATGGGTTATTCCTAATTGGTAACCTGAAGGAAAGATTATCCAGATGTAAAGTCTTAACTATCTGTTTCCATATACGCCTATTATTATAAATTATAGGGTTATCCCTATAAATCTTTTTTTGTACTTCCTTTGGGGCAAAGAGAATCGAGCCTATATTAAAAGGTAAACAGTCTTCCTTTTCCATCTTTAACCACATTGGTTCATTATCCAGATTTATCCACCAAAAATTCATATTCTTAATCTGCACTGCCCAGAAGTAATATAAAAAATTTGGAAGTGCTAACCCTCCATTTATCTTAGACTTACATAAGTGTTTTTTACTTATTCTATGACTTTTATAATCCCAAATAAAACTATTAACAATATTATCAATTTTCTTAAAAAAAATTTCGGGAGAAAAAAAGGAATAGCCTGAAACAAATATAACAATTGTGGTAAAAAAATCATTTTTATAGCATTAATTCTACCAACCATAGATATAGGAAGTGTTTTCCAATATGAAATATTTTTTATAAGTTTATCTAATAATTGAGGATAATTAGATTTAATTAATAATTTATAGGATTTAGGTACATTAATTCCTAAATATTTAAATTTATCTGTAACTATTTTTAATGGATATTGTTGCAATATATTTACATTTATGCCAGTTATAGGCATAATTTCACTTTTATTCCAGTTAATCCTATATCCTGAAAATATACTAAATTCATTTATAACATTAAATAACTTGGGAATACTGCATTCCGGTCTTGTAATATAAATCAAAACATCATCTGCATATAAAGATATTTTATTAATTGTTGTATCAGTATTATAACCATATATTTCAGGTTCAGATCTAATTCTTTCAGCCAAAGGCTCTATGACCAAGGCAAATAATAAAGGGGATAACGGACATCCCTGTCTGCATCCCCTAAATAGTTTAAATTTAGGTGATAGTATTTGATTAGTTAAAATTCTTGCAGTAGGATTAGAGTATAATATTCTTACCCATTTACAGAATCCATCCCCCAATTGAAACTTTTCCATTATATTAAATAAATATGACCATTCCACCTGATCGAATGCTTTTTCTGCATCCAACGATATAACTGCTAATTCTGTGTCTCTTTTTCTTTTCGAATATATGATATTAAACAGGCGCCTAAGATTGTGTGATGAATAACGTTTTGGAATAAAACCTGTTTGATCGTGATGTATTATTTTAGAAATCACTAAACTTAGCCTCCGAGATAGTACTTTAGTTAATATTTTTTGGTCAGTATTTAAAAGAGCAATCGCTCTATATGATCCAGGATCTTCCAGATCCTTGTCTAACTTAGGGATGAGTGTAATTGTAGATTCGTTTAAGGATTCCTAGTTCATATGCATATCTATACACTATCTGTAATCTTGGTGAGATTAGATCATTAAATTTTTTATAAAATTCTGCACTCAGGCCATCAGGGCCCGCGGTTTTTCCATTTTTTAACGAACCAATTGATTCTTCAATATCTCTTACTGATATTTCAGCATTTAACAATTGCCTACTTTCCAGATCTAGCCTATTAATATGACATTTGTCTAGAAATATTTCCATTTCATTTGTTTGCCCTGTTGATTTTGATGAATAAAGATTTTGATAATATTGTAAAAATGTGTCATTAATATCCTTTGGTATAGTCAGTATGTTTCCCTGCATAGATCTAATACTATGTATAGTTTTTTCATCGTCTAATTTTCTGAGTTGTCGTGCTAATAATTTTTGTGGCTTATCTCCAAATTCAAAATGTACTTGTTTGGTTTGTTGAAAAAGTTTAATAACTTGGTCAGAATATATTTTATTTAATCTATATTTTAATATTGCAATTTTATTAACTAACTCTTTAGAAGGATGTCTTATATTTTCACTATCTAATCGTTTTATCTCCTTTTCTAACTTTTGCTCCGTCTTTCGATTTTCTTTATTAAAATATGCTTGTGCTGATATTATTGCACCACGCATAAATGCTTTAAATGTATCCCATAATAATAATGGGGAAATCTCAGGTTTATCATTAGTTTCGAAAAATAATTTAATCTGTTCCTCCACATAATTACAACAGCCTTTGTCCTTCAATATTTGTGGGTTAAATCTCCAAGTGTCAGTTTTATTAACTATATCTTTTAATTTTATCTTGAATGTTAGCGGGGCATGATCTGAGATAATAATATTGTGGTATTTTGCATCATACGTGAAGGGAAGTAATTTTGAATCGACTAAAAAATAATCTATCCTCGAATAGGTTCCAAATACCGGTGAGAAAAATGAATATTCACGTCCAGTTGGATTATCCAATCTCCAAATATCCTTAACATTCGATGTATTAATAAAAGAATTTATAAATTTACTTGACTTAGAAAGAGCTTTCCTTTTCGTGGAAGATCTATCTAAATAATTATCTAAAGTACAATTTAAATCACCCCAATTGAGAAAATTCAATGTTTAAGCCCAGAGGATGCAGACTCCCCAAGCGGAATATGAGGTGCTGTTCCTCCAACTTGCGGCGTTGCTCACTCTGGCCGTGGAGGAGGCCCAGGACCGAGAGGTCGGATACGGAATGGGAGGGGAAGTTGAAGTGCTGAGCCACAGGGAGATCGGGTTGGTTATTGCGTACCAAGCGGTGGTGTTCGGCGAAACGATCGCCCAGCCTCCGCTTGGTCTCACCGATGTAGATCAGCTGGCATCTGGAGCCAGCTTGGGTCCCTGAAAGGAGTGTAGGGGGGAGGTGAAGGGACAAGTGTAGCATCTCTTGCGGTTGCAAGGGAAAGTGCCCGGGGAAGGGGTGGAGCGGGAGGGAAGGGAAGAATTGACAAGGGAGTTGCGGAGGGAGCGGTCTTTGCGGAAGGCAGACAGGGGGGGAGATGGGAAGATGTGGCGAGTGGAGGGGTCACGTTGGAGGTGGCGAAACTGGCGGAGGACTATGTGTTGTATGTGCCGGCTGGTGGGGTGAAAGGTGAGGACCAGGGGGACTCTGCCCTTGTTGTGAGTGGGGGAATGGGGAGCGAAGGCAGTGTTGCGGGGTATGGAGGAGACCCTGGTGCGAGCCTCATCTATAGTGGGGGAGGGGAAACTCCGTTCTCTGAAGAACGAGGACATTTGTGATGACCTGGTGTGGAACACCTCATCCTGGGAGCAGATGCGGTGTAGACGGAGGAATTGGGAATAGGGGATGGAGTCCTTACAGGAAGCAGGGTGGGAGGAAGAGTAGTCCAGGTAGCTGTGGGAGTCAGTTGGTTTGTAGTGGATGTCAGTCAGGAGTGTATCACCTGCAATAGAGATGGTGAGGTCAAGGAATGGTAGGGAAATGTCGGAAATGGTCCAAGTGTATTTGAGTGCCGGATGGAAGTTGGTGGTGAAATGGATGAAGTCAGTCAGTTGTGTGTGGGTGCAGGAGGTGACAGTAAAGCAGTCGTCAATGTAACGGAGGTAAAGGTCGGGGGTGGGGCCCTGGTACGCCGAGAACAAAGATTGTTTGACGTGCCCGACAAAGAGGCAAGCGTAGCTGGGGCCCATGCGTGTGCCCATAGCTACGCCTTGTGTTTGGAGGAAATGGGAGGAGTCAAAAGAGAAGTTGTTGAGGGTAAGGACCAACTCCGCTAGGCAGAGGAGGGTGTCAGTGGATGGGTATGGGTTGCTCCTCTGGTCGAGGAAGTACCGGAGGGCTTTGAGACCATCCTGGTGGGGAATGCAGGTGTATAGTGACTGGACGTCCATGGTGAAGATGAGAGGATGGGGGCCTGGGGAATGGAATGTGCGGAGCCGACGGAGAGTGTCTGAGGTGTCTTGAACATAGGTGGGGAGGGATTTAACAAAGGGGGATAGGACGGAGTCAAGGTATGTGGAAATGTGTAAATAAAGATCAAACTTCGAACAGGTAAGTTCGCATTTAATCTTACTATTATTTGTCACAGTTAGACGGGTACATGGATAGGACAGGTTTGGAGGGATATGGATCAAGCACAGGCAAGTGGCACTAATGTAGATGGGGCATGTTGGCCGGTGTGTGTGTGGATATGCAGGGAATTGGGTCCTTTGGACAATGGCCGGTTTCTGTGAAAACATGGCTTTACAGATAAGTGACAAAGTGCTGCTGGTGAACCAAGTGGCAGACAGGAAACACTAAGTCTGGGAGTTCATTGCAAATTCTTGAGCTCTTGGTTGCAAACTCTACCAGAGTTTGACTTAGTGTTTGACTAAAACAGACTAGGGAGAGAGGTTTAGGTGTGGCCAAATGGAAAGCGTTGAATCTGATCCCGACAGAGGAGAACAACCAGCGACCAGTGACCCAGGACCCAGCGACCGCTGTGAATCCGCTCCAACCCCTTCCTGTCTGGTCCTCCTTGCTGGATCCTGCCCCCCCTTCCCATGATACCCCCCACAACCCCCATATTTCCTCTGAGCTCTCCCCCACCCCCCCCCCCCCCCCGTGCAAACCTCCCTCCCCCACCCACATCCACCTATGACCACAAACCCTCCTCTCCCCGCCCACATCCCCCTCTACCATCACAACGGTCAATTTTGTAATTAACTACAATTTGGTAACTAACTAATTATATGCTTTAATTTCAGGTCATCCAAGTAAGATGTTTTATATTTGTGTCAGAATGCTTCAATCTATAATAACTGAAAATTTCATTCAGCTCTCTTAATTTTTAAGAAAGTTATGGGCTTTTGACTGTCCTTGATCACAGCTTTTGAGTTAAGTCAATGGAAAAGCAATAGGGAACAAGATGCTAATTTCCAAATATGAAAATGGCCATAACTTTTTTTTAATACTGAAGGTATGAAAGTGAATTAGGTGTCAAATTAAACTTCTTTTTATGCTTTATCTGATGGGATAAATTGCAGACTTGATTTTTAAAATCTCAAAATGTTGTTACATTGCTACAGTATTAAGGTAGAATAGGCAAAAACTGTAAAACATTAATACTGAGATTGGGAGAACACATCTGTGATAATTCTTGGAATGTGATTCAAATTTCTCAATTCCAAATTCTGCTAAATTCAAAAACTAAAAACAGAAATGCCGGAAAGAATCTGACATAAGGTTCTCCCCCCTGAAATGCTTATCCTGTATTTCTCTCCATAGATATTGCCTGACTTGCCGAGTTTCCCCCTGAAAATTCTGGCTTTGTTTCAGCCTTCTGGCATCTGCAGCTTTTGTGTTGCCCATTAACGATCTATCTTACAACTCTTTGGGTTTCCTGAATGTTGACTGGTTCAATACTTGTCCAACATTCTCTTCGCAACCTGAAACAGGTTTTAGCATCTGTTTCAATAGTTGTACATCCAATGCAGCAAATGACCAGACACTTGACTATTAACTCTGTCAATACTTCACACTGCCTCAGGAAAGGAAACACAATCAATGACCTTTCCCACCCAGACTCTTCTCCACACTCCTGTCGAACAGTCGACAGCGAAGCTTGAAAGTGCATACTATCAGACCGAGGAACAGATTCTTCCCCTTTGTTATCAGGTCCTTAAGTTAGGGTACAAGCTGATTCTCCTGTACATCATTGCGCACATTGGACTTGGTCTTTGGCAATATCGCACAATAGTGCTGAGAACTAAATTCTGCATTCTGTATCTTTTCCTTCACTTTACTTATTGTACATGAGGGCTTGATTATATTTATGTATACTATTATCTGACTTGATTAAACAGCATGCAAAATAAATATTTTCACTATACACGCATCCACAATAAACCTAAATCTAATCTTCCCCTAAAAGGTTGGGGCCGAGATCCGCTCTTACTCCTCACTTGTTAATTCATAATGTGCAACCCTCTTTTATTTAAATCTTTCCATTTAGTGAGTTTTTGGATGGACTACTTTGGATGTTCTCCATGCTCTTCATAATGGAGGATAATGGAGCATGTGGGCATTAGGTAATCTCCAGACCAAAGGATTGGTTAAATGTGTCAACAATTCTGCACTTCATCATGGAATAATTTATGTTATATACACAACCATATAACATCGCCTGAGTGACGAGGAGGGTTTTCTTAAATTATAGAGCAGCAGAACAAAATGTTATAATCGCTACTTTACTTTAGAAAATCCTTTATTAACTTTACTGATCATTGCTGAAAAATATACAGTTGTACAGAAGAACATTGACATTTTGATCCTGAATGTTTATGCAGTTACAATGACATGTAGAACTCCAGTAATCAGATATAAACTTTTAAATATTTAAAAAGTACATGCCATCATTTAAGCCCATACATTTATGCATTGCTATGCAAATTCCAAAATATGACAATTAAATATATTTTGTTGATTAATATAATTATCTTTTTATTAATTAAGGAATGACATTATAATGCAAGATGCCTAATATTCATGATGTTTGCTTGTTCTACCATCTCACTACAGTGATGAGGAATAGAATGTGCATCATCCAGTTCCAGTAAAGTGAGATTTTCCAAATTTGACCTGGTGTTGAGGGGGGGGGGGGGGGGGGGTCTCTCTCTCTCCCTCTGTCTCTTGTTGAAACCAGGATGACTGTGATAAATGCCATTGGCAATTATGTTATAGCTTTAAACAGACCGCTTCATCCACAGCTAATCACATTATTGGCCTTTGTCACCCTGTTGGTTATAATTTCTTTAACCTATCCACACGTTCCCAATCTCTGTGCAAGTCAAAACAAGTATTTTCTTGTCTCAGTTCTGAACACAGGGTGGCTGAACTAAAACATTAACTTTGCTTCTCCTTCCACAGATGTTGCCTGCCCTGCCGGGTATCTCCTAATTATAGTATGTGCTTCGGTTTCAGATTATCAATTTGTTCATCAGACTGTAATGTTCTCAATATCTTTTACCATCTTTTTTACTGGAAATGTGAAGAACAAAGTTATATTTTATAACACTAAACACAACCATGTGGCCCAAAACATACCATATGTTCAAATATTGACTCCCTTCTAATGTAGCAATCAGCACAGGTGGAAATATATAAACATCATTCTGAAACTTCTCAGGTCAGCTTTAGAGTTATGAGTTGAGGAATAAAAATAACCCTGATGACCAAGAGACTTCCTGCTCCTCTTTACATTTTGGTGTGAGATCATGTGGTACGAGGTACCGCAAGGCTCGCTACTGGGGCCGCAGCTATTTACAATATATATTAATGATTTAGATGAAGGGATTAAAAGTAACATTAGCAAATTTGCAGATGACACAAAGCTGGGTGGCAGTGTGAACCGTGAGGAGGATGCTATGAGAATGCAGGGCGGCTTGGACAGCTTGGGTGAGTGGGCAGATGCATGGCATATGCTGTTTAATGTGGATAAATGCGAGGTTATCGAATGGAGGCAAAAGCAGGAAGGCAGATTATTATCTAAATGGTGTCAAATTGGGAAAAGGGGAAGTACAATGGGATCTGGGGGTCCTTCTTCATCAGTCTCTGAAAGTAAGCATGCAGGTGCAGCAGGCAGTGAAGAAAGCAAATGGCATGTTGGCCTTCATAACAAGAGGAGTTGAGTGTAGGAGCAAAGAGGTCTTCCTGCCATTGTACAGGGTCTGAATGAGACCACACCTGGAATATTGTGTGTAGTTTTGGTCTCCAAATTTGAGGAAGGACATTCCTGCTATTAAGCAAGTGCAGCATAGGTTCACAAGGTTAATTCACGGGATGGAGGGACTGTCATATGTTGATAGCATGGAGCAGCTAGGCTTGAATACTCTGGAATTTAGAAGGATGAGGGGGGATTTTATTGAAATATAAGATTATAAAGGGTTTGGACATGCTAGAGGGAGGAAACATGTTCCCCATGTTGGGGGGGGGGGGGGGGGGGGGGGGGGGGGGGGGGGAGGCGGGCAAGACCCAGGGGGCACAGTTTAAGAATGAGGGTTAAGCCATTTAGAACAGAAATGATGAAATACTTTTTCACACAAAGTTGTGAGTCTGTGGAATTCACTAACTCAGAGAGCGGTGGAGGCTGGTTCTCTGGATGCTTTCAAGAGAGAGTTAGATAGACCTCTTAAAGATAGTGGGGATATGGGGAGAAGGGTATTGATTGTGGATGATCAGCCATGATCACATTGAAGGGCCAAATGGCCTACTCCTGCACCTATTGTCATCTACACTCACTTGTGAAGGTAAAACAGGACTTAAATTAATTCTCCAGCTGAAAGCTGGCACCTCTGACAGTGCACTCAGAGTTCCAGCTTAGAATTTTGTGCCCAATTTTGAGGCTTCAACTCAGAACCTTCATACTGGAAGATGTGTGTTAACTGTGAGCAATGATTAATGTCAGAACATTGTCTTTTTAATTTCACGAATGCAGTTACAATAGAAGAGGGCTCCTATCCTGGTCTCGACCCAAAACGTTACCCACGACTTCTCTCCCGAGATACTGAGTTACTCCAGCATTTTGTGTCTACCTTCAATTTAAACCCACATCTGCAGTTCTTTCCTACACATATCCTGACAGTGTGATGTAACTTCAATTCAATCTTCAGCAAGCACTTGTAGCTGGAGGCATACTTGCATACTCCTTATTTAGTAACTCTAAAAGAGCAGTGATGCCATGAAGAAAGCTATCTTCCCCACTTCACACGCATGACAATGTAAATAATAATAATAACGATGTTTCCAGAATAGAACTGTGCAAGAACAGTAACACTCACATTTTAAAATAATGAAAACTAGCAAACGCATGGGAATTGCACAGATCTACTGTTCTTTAAATGCATCACACTGTCACTATTTCTACTGATATTAATTTAGACTGACATGCTGCAGGTGCATAACTATCAGAAGCTAGGATTGAATGAGAATGCATTTCAAGGATAACAAAATCAAAGAAATTCCAGACTTTCACATGGTAAAATAACATGATGCATTTCTGACGATTTAACATAAAGGTACAAGCTAATTTGTACTACCAATTATATATGCCTCTTAGAATTATATGCAGTGCATTCAGAAAGTATTCAGACCCCTTCACTTTTTCCACATTTTGTTACATTACAGCCTTATTCTAAAATTGACTAAATTATTTATTTTTTATCATCAATCTACACACAATACCCCATAATAAAAAAAGCAAAAACAGGGGTTTAGAAATTTTTGAGAAGTAATTAAAAATAAATCTGAAATATCACATTTACATAAGTATTCAGACCCTTTACTCAGTGCTTTGTTGAGGCTATATTGGCAGCGATTGCAGCCTCAAGTCTTCTTGGGTCTGACACTACAAGCTTGGCACACCTGTATTTGGGTAATTTCTCCCATTCTTCTCTGCAGATCCTCTCAAGCTCTGTCAAGTTGGACGGGGAGCGTCGAGGTTCAGGTTCCTTCAGAGATATTCGATCGGGTTCAATGGCAGGCTCTGGCTTGGCCACTCAAGGACATTCACAGGCTTGTCCCAAAGCCAATCCTGTTGGAAGGTAAAGATCCTCCCCAGCCTGAGGTCCAGAATGCTCTGGAGCAGGTCTTCATCAAGGATCTCTCTGAACTTTGCTCCATTCAACTCTCCTTCGATCCTAACTAGTCTCCCAGTTCCTGCCGCTGAAAAACATCCCCACAGCATAATGCTGCCACCACCATGCTTCACTGTAGCTATGGTATTGGCCAGGTAATTAGCTGTACCTGGCTTCTTCCAGACTTGGTTTCATCAGACCAGAGAATATTGGTTTCTCATGCCTTTTGGCAAAATCCAACCAGGCTGTCATGTGCTTTTTACTGAGGAGTAGCTTCCATCTGGCCACTCTACCATAAAGGCCTGATTGGTGGAGTGCTGCAGATATAGTTGTCCTTCTGGAAGGTTCTCCCATCGCCCATCTGACAGAGTAACCATCCATGTGACCGAGGCCCTTCTACCCCAATTGCTCCATTTGGCCGGGCAGCCAGCTCTATGAAGAGTCCTGGTAGTTTCAAAGTCCTTCCATTTAAGAATGACAGAGGCCATTGTGCTCTTCAGGACCAGCAATGCTGTAGAAATTGTTTTATACCCTTCCCCAGATCTGTGTCTTGACACAATCCTGTCTTGGAGGTCTACAGACAATTTCTTTGTGGCTTGGTTATTGCACTATCAACTGTGGGACCTTATATAGACAGGTGTGTGCCTTTCCAAATCATGTCCAATCAATTTAATTGACCACTGGTGGACTCCAATCAAGTTGTAGAAACATCTCAAGGATAATCAATGGAAACAGCATGAACCTAAGCTCAATTTTGAGTGTCATAGCAAAGGGTCTGAATATTTATGTAAGTGTAATATTTTTGTTATTTATTTTTAAGAAATGTAGCTGCTTGCAGTGTAGCTGCTGCTGGCGCTGACGATGGCTGCCACAGTGCACTGCTCCTTGCTGTTTTGTATGTGTTTGTTCGTTTGTGTCGTCTGTGAAAACCCTACAAAGATTAGATTCACGAGAGAAGTACACATTAACATCGGACATACGGTACCTCCAAACATTGTTCCGGATTTCTCTCACTCGCTGGATTATTTGGACATACTTGTCAGCGGGGCTGTGGCTGCGTTCAAGGTCTTGATACGGAGGAGGACCCGTGGGAAGCGCTCTGGAGAACTCACCCGACTCCGGCGATGAGGATCACGCACGCCACTCCCGAACATATTCCTGGCAAACGTACGTTCCCTCAATAACAAAGTGGACGAACTGCAACTCCTGCGCCGGACAAACAAGGACTTCTCTTGAGCTGCTGCCCTGTGTTCCACCGAGACCTGGCTTTGTGAGTCGACCCCGGACAGCGCGCTGCAACTGGCTGGCTTCCAACTTCACAGAGTGGACCACGAAGTGGAGGCAGCGGGGAAATCAAGAGGCGGTGGAATATGCTTCTATACCAACCAGGACTGGTGCAGCGGCATCACGGTACCGTCAAATTTCTGCTCTCCAACCTAGAATCCCTCTTTATAAACTGCAAACCCTTCTACTCTTCGAAGGAATTTAACTCCTTTATTCTCACTGGAGTTTACATTCCCCCCAAGCCTGCGTACGTGAGGCGCAAACGTAACTCGTTGGCCAGCTAATGAGGGTAGAGAGTGACTTCCCGGACTCCATGGCCATTGTTTCAGCCGTGACCTTCCAAAATACAGACTTCATGTTACCTGCCCACCAGAGGGGACAGGTAACCAGAGCCCAACAGATCAGTGTTATACAGCAATCAGGAACGCATATCGCTCTGTTCCCCGGGCGGGTCTGGGTCTCTCTGATCATTGTCTAGTTCACCTTATTCTGACCTACAGGCAGAAACTAAAAGCTGCTAAGCCTGTGGTCAGAACAAGAAAAGGTGGACAAGCGAGGGCATTGGGAACCTACAATCCTGCTTTGACTGCACGGATTGGAATGTGTTCAGGGAAGCAACCACAAGCCTTGATGAGTATATGGACACTGTATCATCATATGTCAGCTTTTGTGAGGACAGTTACATTCCCACCAGGACCCAGACATGGTTCAACAACAACAAGCCCTGGTTCACTGCAGAACTCAGACAGCTCCGCCGGTCTAAAGAGGAGACCTACAGGAGCGGGGATGCAGACCTCTACAGGCAGGCCAAGTACAAGCTGAGAAGAGGAATCAGAGCTGCCAAGGAAAGGTCCTCTGAGAAGTTGAGGAGCAGATTCTCAGCTGGTGACTCTTCTTCAGTTTGGAAGGGTTTGCAAGAAATCACCAGCTACAAGAGGAAAGCCCCCGCTCTCTGGACAATCATCAGCTGACCAACGACCTGAATGAGTTTTACTGCAGGTTTGAACATCAGAAACATAACCCTGGTACCCCCTCCCCCCCTCCACAACCAACACAGCCAGACCCCAGTCTACAAAGAATGGATCCTGCACCCTATCCTTCCCATTCACCACTTCACACCCAATCACCCAATTCAATTCAATTCAATTCAACTTTAATGTCATTGCACAAATACAAGTATAGGTACAACGAAATGCAGTTTAGCGTCAGTTCGTAGTGATAGCAATATAGAAAATAAATACAGAATGTAGACAATGTGGACGGAGAGCCTGGAGAAATCTATCGGCGGGACTCCGAGTTCAGCAGTCTGATGGTGTTGTTGTAGAAGCTGTTCCTCATCCTACTAGTGCGGGACCTGAGGCTCCTGTACCGCCTCCCTGATGGTAGGAGGGCAAACAGTCCATGGTTAGGGTGTGAGGGGTCTTTGATGATCTTTCCTGCCCATTTCAAACACCATTGTCGGTGGAGGGCATCCGTGGCAGGGAGCCGGGCACCGATGATGTACTGGCCAGTTTTCACCACCCATTGTAGTGCCTTCCTATCTGCCACGGTGCAACTGCTGTACCATACCGTAAAGCAGGTGGTCAGGATGCTTTCGATGGTACAGCGGAGGTACCAGGACAGATCCTCCGAGATGTGTACCCTGAGGAATTTGTAGTTGGAGACCCGCTCCACCTCAGTCCCATTTATATGGATGGGGGGTTGTCTGCCCCCTCTGTTCTTCCTAAAGTCAACAATCTTCTGGGAGTTGAAGATGAGGTTATTGTTGGCACACCAGGTAGTCAGGTGCTGGACCTCCTCCCTGTAGGCTGACTCGTCGTTGTCACTGATCAGTCCTACCACCGTGGTGTCGTCGGCAAATTTTATGATGGCGTTGGAGCCATACTTAGGGATGCAGTCATGGGTGAAGAGGGAGTAGAGGAGAGGGCTGAGCACACAGCCCTGTGGCACGCCGGTGTTCAGTGTTATAGTGGAGGAGGTGAGGTTGTTGACCCTAACAGACTGTGGTCTGTTAGTGAGGAAATCCAGTGTCCAATTGCAGAGGGAGGTGGAGATGCCAAGACCGGTGAGTTTGGTGATCAAGCTAGCGGGTATGACAGTGTTAAAGGCGGAGCTGAAGTCAATAAACAGTAGCCTGATGTAGGTGTTGTTGCTGTCCAGGTGGGTCAGGGCAGAGTGTAGGGTCGCCGATATGGCGTCCTCTGTAGACCTGTTTGTCCGGTAGGCGGACAAGTGTGGGGGGGAGGCTGGCTTTGAGGTGAGCCAAGATCAGCCGCTCAAAGCACTTGGCGATGACAGGGGTGAGTGCCACTGGCCGGAAGTCGTTGAGACTCCCTGTCGCTGATTGTTTGGGCACTGGCACACCCTCTGTGCTGCAAAACATCACTTATAAAATATCAACAATAAAAATAGAGGAGGTGGAGAGGCTTTTCAGAGGACAAAAAAGCCGGAAATCTCCAGGACCTGACAATGTTTCCCCCTCTACTCTTAAGCTCCGTGCCAAACAGCTGGCACCGGTCTATACAGTCATTTTTAACCAGTCCCTGCAAACATGTACTGTCCCTGCCTGATTCAAAGTCTCCACTATTGTCCCTGTACCCCAAAAGGCAAGGATTACTGGTCTTAACGACTACAGGCCTGTCGCACTGACCCCTGTAGTCATGAAGACACTCGAAAGGCTTGTGTTGGCTGAAAAATATCACAAACTGCAGTTTGCATATCGGGACAATCGATCTGTGGATGATGCAGTCAACCTGGGCCTGCACTTCATCCTACAGCACCTAGACCGCCAGGGGACCTATGCGAGGATCCTGTTTGTTGATTTTACCTCTGCATTCAACACCATTGTGCCAGACCTACAACCTAATTCCCCCTCTCCCTCTCCCTTGCTCCCTTTTCCTATCCCTCCCTCTCCCCTCTTCCCTTCCCTCTCTCCGAAAAATTTCCAAAACGTTCTCAAACTTTCTCCCACATTCATTCCCTGTCACCCCCTCTCCCTCTTTCTCTCTCTCTCTCTCTCTCTCTCTCTCTCTCTCTCTCTCTCTCTGTCTCTATCTCTCAAGTTCTCTGTTTTGACATATTAACCAACTCTAAGTCAGTAGTATTATAACAACACATTAATTATAAACACAGTATAAACCTCTTGATTATCATCACGGTATAAACTCAGTAGAGCAATTACTTATCCCTTGACAGATCCCGCAGTGACACCAGCTGGGTGGGTGGAGTCCCTACCTGCAGCGGTGGGGCAAGGCCCGTCGATGCCAGCGGCCCCGCATGCATCAGCAGTGAAAATGGCCGCCGCGGCCTACTGCCACATGGCCACCGCGGCCTACTGCCACCACCGCGGCCTACTGCCACATGGCCACCGCAGCCTACTGCCACATGGCCACCGCGGCCTACTGCCACAAGGCCACCGCGGCCTACTGCCACCACCGCGGCCTACTGCCACATGCCCACCGCGGCCTACTGCCACTACCGCGGCCTACTGCCACATGGCCACCGCGGCCTACTGCCACATGCCCACCGCGGCCTACTGCCACATGGCCACCGCGGCCTACTGCCACATGGCCACCGCGGCCTACTGCCACATGGCCACCACAGCCTACTGCCACATGCCCACCGCGGCCTACTGCCACATGCCCACCGCGGCCTACTGCCACCACCGCGGCCTACTGCCACATGCCCACTGCGGCCTACTGGCACCACTGCGGCCTACTGCCACCACCGTGGCCTACTGCCACATGCCCACCGCGGCTTACTGCCACATGGCCACCGCGGCCTACTGCCACTACCGCGGCCTACTGCCACATGCCCACCGCGGCCTACTGCCACATGGCCACTGCGGCCTACTGCCACATGGCCACCGTGGCCTACTGCCACATGGCCACCGCGGCCTACTGCCACATGCCCACCGTGGCCTACTGCCACCACTGAGGCCTACTGCCACCACTGCGGCCTACTGCCACATGCCCAACGCGGCCTACTGCCACATGCCCAACGCGGCCTACTGCCACATGCCCAACGCGGCCTACTGCCACATGCCCACCACGGCCTACTGCCACCACCGCGGCCTACTGCCACATGGCCACCGCGGCCTACTGCCACATGGCCACCGCGGCCTACTGCCACATGGCCAGCACAGCCTACTGCCACATGGCCACCGCGGCCTACTGCCACTACCGCGGCCTACTGCCACATGCCCACCGCGGCCTACTCCACATGCCCACCGCGGCCTACTGCCACATGGCCACCGCGGCCTACTGCCACATGGCCACCGCGGCCTACTGCCACATGCCCACCGCGGCCTACTGCCACATGCCCACCGTGGCCTACTGCCACTACTGCGGCCTACTGACACATGCCCACCGCGGCCTACTGCCACATGGCCACCGCGGCCTACTGCCACAAGGCCCACCGCGGCCTACTGCCACATGCCCACCGTGGCCTAGTGCCACATGGCCACCGTGGCCTACTGCCACATGGCCACCGCGGCCTACTGCCACATGGCCGCCGGAAGCGACGCTCGGCCTGTTCTGACCGCCGTGAACAGTGCCACCTCAAGTCAGATGGTGTGACTGCGTCCTCCAGCTTACAGCTTCACATCAGACACTGGACAATTTGAACTTACAGTTTCCTACCACTTTGGACTTGTTTGCTCACTGTAGTTTGTTTTGTTTCTTTTCACTTTTTTACACTGTAATGACCTCGCCTGGTTTACCTATTAGTTTAATCTTATTTCTTTGTTGTATTTTATTTGGTTTGCATTGTTGCCGATGCATCACAGCCGGTGCTGGGTGCCGTATTTCTTGGGACATTTCTTGGGCTGTTGCAGACATCAGCTCTCCCGAGGCTGCGTGCGTCGGGAGAAATCCAAAATCCCAATTTGGTCACCAATATAGCGGCACCAAACGTGGGGAACAAACCGTTGCTTAATTCAGACATTACATGGTTGGTGTACGTGCTCTAGCATATTGTCATTGCTGCGGCTGCTGCTGCTACTGCAGCTGAGCGAGGGCGTTGTCTCGAGCTCAGCTACCTGTCCACTCATGATCTCCAGGTGAGATCTGCTTAAGTGGCCGGACACTCTCCTTCACCGATGATGTCACGTGTCAGGTCAGATGAGGGTAAGTTGTCTGACCATCAGCTGACGCCACACTATACTAATTTCCGTAAACTCCAGCAGACCCAGCCGACAGACACCAACACATGTGTAACTGTGATACGTGATTTGGAAACTGCGTTTTCTTCATGTTTGGCTGACGGTTGCTCACATACAAGCGGATTCAGGTTGTTTGCCACTCCATTTGGCCAGGACATCGACATCGCACCAGAAAATGTTCAAATGGAACTTATTGTGAGGCAGTGCAGCGATGTATTAAGATCTAAATTTAATGCAACGGACATATCTCACCTAGAGTTCTAAAAGAAATACCTTCTTGAAACTGGTATGTATACCAACTTGGTAGATCACGCCAAGAAAATGACATCAATGTTCGACGGTACTTACATTTGTTAGCAACTGTTCTCAAAAATGAAATACACAAAGAGTAAATGAAGCAACCAGACTGATGTCCATTCACATCTCGCCTCTTCCAGCCAGTCACCTAATATTGAGAGACTGTTGAGTGAAAAACAACACCAAGTGTCACACTAACTGCTATGAGACGGAAAAACAGACAGATAGAGAGGGGTGAGAGTAGTTTCAATACCAGTGTCTGAAACAAACTGCTGTGTTCAGTAGACATAATATTGCTTAAATGTATAAATATAAGTCGAAGTTTAGTTAGTATGCATTATTATTACCTCCATTTATTAACTACAAGATCAGGTACCCGTCCCCCAGAGGTAATATTCCACCACAGACCCATAGCCCACAACTGCACCGGCGTGGCTGAGGGGCTCCCGTTGTGACGCACGTCACGGTAACCCTCCCCCTACTGCGTCTCGCGATCCCTCTTCCTACCCCTATGCTCCTCCATACCCCCTCATCCTCCTGCACTCCCTCACCCTCCTCCACCCTCCCTCTTCTTTCCCCTCTCCTCCTCCTCTCCCCCACTCCCTCCCTCACCACTTCCTCCCTCTCCTTTCCCCAAGCCGATCACTCCCTCCCTCCATAACCCCTCTACCCTCCCTACTCTCCTCCTCTCCCTCTATCTCCCTGCTCCCCATTCCTCACCTCCTCCTATCCCACCATCCCCCCCACAATAAAAATCGTGTTTTTTTTAATTATAAATTCTCAATGAAAATCACATTTTTTCTTTAAAATAACCTAAACACAATGTTAGCTGTTAATGAAAATGGAAGAATTTGGTTTCAAACTGAGGGTTTTTTTTAATTGCAATTTTTAATGTAAATGCGATTCGGGATCCCATTGTGACGTCAATGTGATGTAGAACGTGGCTAATGGGCAGGGCAAGTGGTAAAGTGGTTTGAAAAGTGATTTTTGTAAAGTTTAAAATGTCAATAACTTGTAAAATATACCATCAATCTGAGCTAAACTTGTTTCATTTACAGCACCGGACAATGGTGATTAAGGTGGGCCAATAATTGCAGCGCTTTTGGTGGAGTTTCGGGATCTCACACATACAAACAAAGAAACAAGATGAGAGTTTGTGACTTGTGAGTTATAGCACTGATTTGTGATGTTTCTTTTGTCCAAGTAAGTTCAGAAATGCTATATTTAATTTTTGCTGTTGTGCTGCTTGCAAGGCCATCGCATAAAGGTACCATTCATTTTGGTGGAAATAGTATCCATGGACAATAGACAAAAGACAATAGGAGCAGGAGTAGGCCATTTGGCCCTTCAAGGCAGCACCGTCATTCACTGTGATCATGGTTGATCATCTACAATCAGTTCCTGCCTTCTCCCCATATCCCTTGACTCTGCTATCTTTAAGAGCTCTATCTAACACTCTCTTGAAAGCATCCAGAGAATTGGCCTCCACTGCCTTCTGAGGCTGAGAATTCCACAGATTCACAACTCTCTGGGTGAAAACGTTTTTCCTCATCTCCATTCTAAATGGCTTACTCCTTATTCTTAAACCATGGTCTCTGGTTCTGGACTCCCCCAACATCGGGAACATGTTTCCTGCCTCTAGTGTGTCCAATCCCTTAATAATCTTACATGTTTCAATAAGATCCACTCTCATCCTTCTAAATTCCAGAGTGTACACAAGCCCAGTTGCTCCATTGATTCAATATATGACAGGCCCGCCATCCCGGGCATTAACCTCGTGAGCCCACGCTTCACTCCCTCAATAGCAAGAATGGTCTTCCTCAAATTTGGAGATCAAAACTGCACACAATACTCCAGGTGTGGTCTCACTAGGGCCCTGTACAACTGCAGAAGGACTTCTTTCCTCCTATACTCAACTCTTCTTGATATGAAGGCCAACATACTGTACCTGCTGTACCTGCATGCTTACTTTCAGTGACCGATGAACAAGGGCATCCAGATCCTGTTGTACTTCGCCATTTCCCAACTTGACACCATTCAGATAATAATCTGCCTTCCTGCTTTTGCCACCAAAGTGGATAACCTCAAATGTATCCACATTTAACTGCATCTGCCCACTCACCCACGCTGTCCAAGTCACCCTGCATCGTCATAGCATCCTCCTCACAGTTCACACTGCTACCCAGCTTTGTGTCATCTGCAAATGTGCGAATGTTACTTTTAATCCCTTCATCTAAATCATTAATGTATATTTGAAAATAGCTGCAGTCCCAGCATGGAGCCTGTGACACCCCACTGCCTGCCCTTCTGAAATGGACCCGTTAATTCCTACTCTTTGTTTCCTGTCTGCCAACCAATTTTCGATCCATGTCAATACCTACTCCCAACTCCATGTGCTCTAATTTTGACCACTAATCCCCTGTGTGGGACCTTATCGAAGACTTTCTGTAAGTGCAGATCCACTAAATTCACTGGCTCCCCATTATCCCTTTTACTTGTTACATCCTCAAAAAATTCCAGCAGAGTAGTCAAGCAAGATTTCCCCTTCATAAATCCATGCTGACTTGGGCTGGTCCTGTTATTGCCATCCAAAAGCGCCGCTATTACATCCAAATAATTGACTCCAGCATCATCCCCACCACCGACGTCAGGCTAACTGGTTTAAAATTCCATGCTTTTTCCCTCGTTCCTTTCTTAAAAAAGTGTGATAACATTTGCTATCCTCCAATCAACAGGAACTGATTCAGAATCTATAGAACATTGGAAAATGATCAGCAATGCATCTGAGATTTCTAGAGCCACCTCCTTGAGTACCCGGGGATGCAGATCATCAGGCCTTGGGGAGTTATCAGCCTTCAGTCCCATCAGTCTACCCAACATCATTTCCTGACTAATGTGAATTTCCTTCAGTTCCTCCGTCACCCGAGATCCTCTGTCCCCTGGTATTTCATGGAGATTGTGTCCTCCTTTGTGAAGACACAAGCAAAGAACCAAAGTACCTGTTCAACTCATTTGTCATATCCTTGGTCCCCATAATAAATTCACCTGTTTCTGTCTTCAAGGAACCCATATTTTTTTATAACTAATCTTTTCCTGTTCACATGCCTGAAGAAGCTTTTGCTATCCTCTATATTCTTGGCTAGCTGACCTTCGTACTTCATCTTTTCCCCCGTATTGGCTTTTTAGTTACGTTCTGTTGTTCCTTAAAAGTTCCCAATCCTCTGGCTTCTCTCTCATCTTTGCTATGCTAGACGCCTTCTCTTTTGCTGTTGTACTGTCCTTGACTTCCCTTGTCAGCCACGGTCGCCTCTTATTCCACTTAGAATATTTCTTCCTCTTTGGAATGAATTAATCCTGCATCTTCTGGATTATTTCCCATTGCTTTTCCACCCTCATCCCTGCCATGGTCCCTTTCCAATCATCTTTGGCCAGCTCCACCCTCATGCCTCCATAGTCCCCTTTGTTCAACTGCAATATTGATACTGAATTTTCCCTTTTCCCTCTCCAATTGTAGATTAAAACTTCATATATTGGTCACTACCTCCTAATGGTTGCTTTACCTTGAGTTCCCTTATCAAATCCAAGTCATTCCTCACAGTTCCTGCTTCCACAACACTACCTGCCCCTCCACCTGTCTTTGTATCATCCACAAACTTGGCCACAAAGCTATGGATTCCATGGTCTAAATCATTAACTTGAAAAGTAGCAGACCAAATGCAACCTCTGCAAAACACCGCTCATCACTGGCAGCCAGTCAGAAAAGTCTCCCTTGTTCCCACTCTTTGCCTGTTGTCATTCAGCCAATCTTCTATCCATGCTAGTGTCTTCCCTCTAATACCGTCGGCTCTCATCTTGTTTACTTGCCTCACATGGGGCACCTTATCAAAGACCTTCTGAAAGTACAAGGCATTGGTGAGGCCACATTTGGAGTATGGTGTTCAGTTTTGGTCACCCTGCGTTAGGAAAGATGTTGCAAGAGTGCAGAGAAGGTTTACAAAGATAGGGCGATGTTGGGCAGATGAGGATTTTACTCCTCAGAGGCAAAGGAGGATGAGGGTTGATCTTATGGAGGTGTATAAGATCATGATGGTATTATAGAGGGTGAGGCACACCCTACTCTAGTCTTTTACTCAGAATAGAGGAATCAAGAACCAGTGAACATAGGTTTAAGGTGAGAAAATAAAGATTTTATCAGAAACCGAGGGGTAACATCTTCACACATTCAAGGAAGCATCTGTGGGAGGAATAGACATTTGACGTTTTGGGTCAGGACCATTCTCACATCTTTTTTTCTTTGTAATTGTAAGTTTAGAAAAAAATTGTAGATTTCCTGTAGGAGATCATGCAAAGTCCTCAGTGCAAGTGTTAAGCAGCAAATGCAATCAGAATCCCATCAGGACAGTGCCACACTAGACATCCAAGAACACGGTCACGGTAGAGTTGCTGCCTTACAGCGAATGCAGTGCCGGAGACCGGGGTTCCAGCCCGACTACGGGAGCTGTCTGTGCGGAGTTTGTACATTCTCCCCATGAACTGCGTGGGTTTTCTCTAAGCTCTTTGGTTTCCTCCCACACCCCAAAGCCTTAAAGGTTTGTAGGTTAATTAGCTTGGTAAATGAAAAAATTGTCCCTAGTGGGTGTAGGATAGTGTTAATGTGTGGGGATCGCTGGTTGGACGCGGTGGGCCGAAGGGCCTGTTTCCGCGCTGTATCACTAAAGTAAACTAGACAGAAATTTCCAATTGATCTATTGTGACTAATAAGTCTTTAAACCCCACCTCAGCCTCTAACTAGGTCCGCACTTGCAATTGACTGCCTTGTTTGTTTTCCAGCATCGATCTCCTTACGTGTCCCTTTGATTCTAACTATGGCAAAGCTGTACCATTTCTGTCCATTCATGCCACTATCCACTAATAAGAAATCTAGGATTGAGATCCTTATAAGGTCGAAAGATAAATGCAGTCTCTGGGTAATTGCAACAAGACCAATGTTTGAAGGCATTTTCATGTCTTTGCAACAAAATTCTCCAAAAGTCCACATGTGTTTCCTTTCATTAGACTTTAGAGACACAGCGATCGCCCTTCCATGGAATTTTTCGGTCCACCAAGTCCACACTGACCAATGATCACCTCGAACACTAGCACTAGTGTTGCATACATTAGGGACAATTAACCCATAAACCTGCATGTCTTTGGAGTGTGGGAGGAAACCGGAGCACCCGGAGAAAACCCACGAGGTCACAGGGTGAACGTACAAACTCTGCGCTGACAGCACCCGTAGTGAAGATTGAACCCAGGACTGTGACTCTCTACCGCTGTGCTACCGTGCTGCCCACATGATCTATGTCTGCATGGATCCATGTATGTATAGGATGAACAATGTTAGTGCTGAGGAATGAGACTATTTTAGTGGTGCAGGAACGATGACGAGTTGATTTAAACAGATTTTATTAAGAAATCATTTTATGGTCAACAGCTCTACACACATGCTCAACTGCCACGCGAAAGCAAAAACCACGTGAAAACAGCAGCTGCTCCCGAGTCACGTGACCGCAGCTTCCGAACGCCAGGTCCGATACCAGTGTGCGCTAGCAGGAGCCGATACATGGCCACCCCCCAGCATCTGCGGTACCCCCAGCATCTGCGGGTCCGACCAGAACACGTATTCGAGGTCGCGGGGCGAGCATAACGTTTGGGGCCGTCAAAACAGAACTGGAGGGGCTCGACACACGCGTACGAGGGACGGGCGTAACCGAAGGGACCGGTGAAACATAACCGGGGGTAACTGGTACAGAGGGCGGCAGAACGATTGGCGGACGCCCTCTACACAGGGCTATCCTCGTCGATGTAGGCTGGCTTAAGGCGGCTGACAGAGACGAACCTCTCCCTGCCACCCATGTCCAACGTGAACGTCGAGGTACCAGTCCCTAACACCTTGTACGGTCCTTTGTACCCCCGCTGTAACGGCGAGCAGTGAGCATCCCTCTACGAAGGTAAACATCAGCACAATCCCGTAACACAGTGGCACATGCACCGCGGACGACCCATGTCGGGAGGTGGGGACTGGGACCAACGCGCGCGCCCACTCGCGAAGGTCAGCTAACACCGCCAAAGCCGGGACATCCTGATCACGGGAGGCGGGCAGAAAATCCCCAGGTACCTGCAAAACCAAGCCATAAACCAGCTCGGCCGAGGAGGCGTCGAGGTCTTCCTTAGGCGTAGTTCTGATGCCCAGGAGAACCCAGGGCAACTGGTCAAACTAATCGGGGCCGGTGAGCCGGGCCTTCAACGCCGACTTAAGGTGTCTGTGAAACCGCTCGACTAACCCATTCAACTCTGGATGATACGTGGCAGTTTGCTGCAGCTTCGCGCCGTACAGCTGCGCCATATCACACCGCAGGGAGGACGGGAAATGGGACCCACGACCTGTAGTGATATCCGCAGGGACCCCGAAACGAGCGATCCAATTGGAGACAATAGCGCGGGCACGAGCCTCAGCGGAGGTATCGGTTAACGGTATTGCCTCCGCCCACCTGGTGAACCTGTCCACGGTAGTGAGTACGTGCGTGGCCCCACGCGACCACGGCAACGGATCCACCAGGTCAACGTGGATGTGCAGGAACCTTGCATCTGGAACAGCGAAATCCTGCACGGGCGGGCGCTCATGCCTCTGCACCTTGGAATTCTGACAGGGGATACAAGCGCGGGCCCACGCTGCGACCTGCTTTCGTAACCCGTGCCAGACGAACTTGGAAGCAACCAGGGCAGAGGTGGCGCGGATGGACGGGTGAGAAAATTCAACGCCTCCAAGCAATCGGGACGATCAGGCGGGCTTTACCCGTTGACTCGCACGTCCATGGGCTTGCCCGGCAGACATTGGAACAACGGCCGCATGATGGCGGTCGCTGACGGGACGAATCGGTGGTTGAAATTGACCATTCCGATGAACTCATGCAGGCCCTTGATGGATAGTGGCCTCGGGAAATGACGGATTGCGTCGACCTTCTCAGGCAGCGGTTGTGCGCCTTGGCAGGTTACCCTGTGACCTAAAATGGAGATGGAGCGCAATCCGAACTGGCACTTCGCCGGGTTGATCACCAACCCGTGCTTACGCAGTCGTTCAAAGAGCAGGCGGAGGTGTCTAATGTGTTCAGCCTGCGAGCTGCTGGCCACCAGAATATCATCAAGATAATGAATATGAACTGCAAACCTCACCCGACCTGATCCGTTAACCTTTCGAATGCTTGAGCGCCGCCGGACAATCCCCATGTCTTCCATAAGCCGGAACTCGTCTCGTGCGATGCGCAATTTATCGTGCCTGGGCATGAACCGGCGGGCCCTCGGCAGATCTCCCCTCTGCCTCAGCACAACACCCCAGTGAAGATCTTCAAAGAGACATCCATTCATCAATAGAATCCTAGTCATACTGCATGGAAACAGGCCATTCAGCCTAACTTTCCCATGCTGACAGATGCCCCATATATACTAGTCCGACCTTCCCGCGATTGGCCCACATTCCTCTAACCCTTTTGTACCTACTAATCCAGTGCTCTTCAACCTTTAATACTTTTGTAACTATCGTGAGGGTAACATTTCCGTACCACCCATTAATATTTAAATTGAAAAAAAAGGTTACATGCCCAGAATAAAACAATAAAATTAATTGAAATTACCTTTAATTTAATGAGGTCGTTGAGCCTGTTGCTGAGAACTAAATGTTGGATATCTGGTTCGATTTTCGTAAGGAACAAGCGAAGGTCTCCTCTTTCAGTGATTTTCAGACAGTTTCTCTGATTGGTGACAATACAGGGGGAGGGCAACCCCTACAAACCCAATCAGAAAAGATACATGGAGTGACTACTCCTTCACCCAATCACATAACAATACCTGCAAATATCGTCACACATAGCGACAAAGTAGAAACATCTTAGTACATAGAAAAACATATCATTGAAGGCAACAAATCACGGGTGACGGTAGGGAGACACAGAAACATCATTAGGGCAATAAGACACTTCCAGGTGCAGGCCACCCTTCTGGCCCAATCACAAGCATTAAGCGTCAGTGTTTTGGAGCTCCTGCACAAGCCCAGACTTTGTGGCAACCAGTGGGTCACAGGTACAGAAGCTTCCTGGAACTTCTGCAAAGTTCCAGACTTAGTGGAGCCAGGTCCAGCAGCTTGCAAAGTGATGTCATCAGCCCACTCTCACAGACACCCACTTGCCATTTCCCAAGTACTCAAATCCCTGCATATCTACATGTGCACCGGTGAGCCAATGTTGTGGCGTGTTGAATGAAAACGTTTTGGCACAATCTTGTTTTTTGTATGGTCAATACCAGTGGAAGTGATGGCGGCAGGTTCGTTGGTATCATTTAAAAATAAATTGGATAGGCATATGGATGAGAAGGGTATGGAGGGTTATGGTATGAGTGCAGGCAGGTGGGACTAAGGGAAAAAAGTTGTTCAGCATGGACTTGAAGGGCCGAGATGGCCTGTTTCCGTGCTGTAATTGTTATATGGTTATATGGTTAATACCCATATAAGTGAGTTCGGTATTCCGACTGCGCATGCCCAGGTCATAGGTCACTGGAGATAAACATTGGATTGAACCGGGTCTCCTGCCATCTATCCGGTTAACTGCTGCTCAGCGGTTCCCGTTGCTGCACCAACTGAGGTCGGAGCTCCGGGTCTGTGGAGAATTGCACCTGCCCTCCCCCACAGTGAGTGGGACCTGGATCCCTCAGCATCTTTACAGGTGAAAGAGCGACCTCGGCGGGCCGGTGACGGTCTCGTGCGGCTCTCGCTTTTTCCGGTGGCTGTCGTTTGGCCCCCTCGGTGCCGGAGCAGCTGCCGGGGGGGGGGGGCAGGTGCAATTCTCCACAGACCCGGAGTTCCGGCCTCAGTCGGTGGAATCTCTGAGCAGCGGTTTCCGCAAAGGAACGGCGGTCAACGGGATAGATGGCAGAAGAGAAGAGGCAGGGACTGGAGAACGGGGCAGTGGCTTTTATTGGGCAAGTGTCTGCAGGAGAGTTCCGCTGTCCTGTCACCCCTGTGGCTGTCGGTTGTCCCACAGACAGGACGGAGAAGCAACGCCGCCCCACCGGGCCAGCCGACAGCTCCGGAGCTGGTGAGGGTCTCCGGCGCTGGGCCGTCCCCGTCCGGAGGCGGCCGGAGGTGTCGGCTCGGGCCGGACTCGCAGCCGGGGTGGAGGGGGCTCGGCGCTGGCTTCAGCCTGGCTCCACTCCAGATCCTGGGGGTTTGGTGGCATTACAATATTTTACATAGTTAAAAATTAATGCTGCATCATTCAAATACTTTTCTCTGAAATGATAGTAATTTTTTCTTTTCACATACTTTCTCTCACAGATTTGAGTTTGTATATTTTGGATGTTTTGAATAGGGGGGTTGCACGTCAGGTCACTGGGTCATAGGGCTCGACGCACGGAGCCCCTCAATCCATCTGGAGGACATCCGTAACTTCCGGTACATGTTATTAATACAAGAAACGCATACTTTCCTACATGTTAAAAAACGCCAAAATGTTGGATTTTTGCGCTGTAAAAAATTGTGGAAGTTGGGGTCAACGTGAGAGACACGTACCCAACTTCTGAATTCCAAAAGTGAAGCGAAATGAAGGTAAAGAGAAGCGAGAGCTGAAGGGACAACAACAGCTAAAGTGCTTGGCGAACATTGGCCGTGCAGATATCGGAATTCGAAACATTAGGAATGATCGCGTTTGCTCTCTGCATTTCATCAACAGTAAGGCATTATTTGTGTTTTTCTTGATTCCTTTGGTATCTAAAAACTCTGCAAAGTGATAAATCTGGCTGTAAATTTTGCTTCGGAGGCGTTTTCTTTTTGTGTGTAAAAACCCACTGGAGAACCGTGGGCGATTTTTACGGCCAGATTTACCTCTTCTGAAACTTTTTAGATGCCAAAGGAATCAAGAAAAACACAAATAATGCCTACGTTGATGAACTGCAGTGAGCAAACGGCCAATGTTTGCCAAACACTCTGGCTGTTGTTGTCCCTTCAGCTCTCGCTTCTATCTACCGTCATTTCTCCTCGCTTTTGGAATTCTGAAGTAGGCTAAATGTCTCTCACGCTTATCCCGATTTCCATAATTATTTACAGCGCAAAAAGTGACAATTTTGGCGGTCGGGTTTTAACGGGCCCGCTAGGCTGGAAACAATGGTCAGTGCTTACCTGCAGTTCATCGCGTGTACTCCACTTGGCGTAGCGTAGCAACAGTATGGGTCATCGGTTGTGACCCCACTGCCATGAAACCTCCCTATACAGCATGTAATTGGTTGGAGTATGGGGCGCCCTCGAGTATGGCCGCCCTGCCAGCAGCTGTTAGTCTTTTCATTCTTTTTAAAAAATTTTTAGTTAGTTAAAGTGTTTGTTTTTGGAGGTATTTTAATCTTTTTATGTAGGGGGGGGAAGGGGGAAACTATTTTCTCAGTACCTACCTGGTCGGAGATGCGGCTTTTCTCCGGGCCGTATTTTCGCCCCTTCCTCGCAGCCTACCGGCAGTCTGGAGCGGCGGTTCCTGCCGGGACCGGCCGGGACTTCAGCTTTGGCGGCGGTACACAGCGCTGGGGTGCCATCGTGGAGCGGGCGATGCCTTGCCCTGGTCACCGTGCGGTGGAGCTCCGGAGGGGCTGGGACCGCCGACTGCAACATCGCGGAGCTGCGGTCTGTGGTCTGTGGAGCTTCCAGCCACGGGCGGGCGGTCGGCGCTGAGCTTTAAAAACCGCGGAGCCTGGGATCTCACGCCAAGATCGCCAGAGTCGGAGCTCCGACCGACGCGGCCCGTGGACTACGGGAGCTGCGAACTCCGGGGAGAAGCGGCCGCTCCAGACACTCTGGGCCGCTGAGAGTGTTCACCCGACGCCAGAACTCCATCATCCGGCGAGTGGGCCTGAAGCATCGGGCTGTCGTAGCAGCAGCTGCAGAGGCCTCAATAGGCCTGACTATGGGTGAACTGGGGATGGGACTAGACTTTGCTGCCTTCCCCCACAGTGGGGACCATCGTGGGGGGATGTTTTTATGTTTATTGTTAAATACTCTATTGTTGTGTATTATCTTTATTCATGTGCTGCATTGGCAAGTCAAATCTCACTGCACCAATTGGTGTATGTGACAATAAATGTCCTTTGTCCTTTGTAATTATCTTGCCACCAACCTGAAATCTTTAATTGCCCACTAGTGGGTGCTACCGCCCAGGTTGAAGAGCATTGCACTAATCCAAGATAGACAAAAATGCTGGAGAAATGCCCCTGTCCCACTTAGGAAACCTGAACGGAATCCTCTGGAGGCCTTGCACCCCACCCAAGGTTTCCGTGAGGTTCCCGGAGGTTCCGGTCACTCTCCATGAGGCACCAGAGGTTTTGGTCACTTGCCTGAAAGCCTCAACCGAAGCATGAGCTGCATCAACTGATCAAAGATCCCATAGGATCTTTTCTACCAACCGCACACACACACACACACACACATCGCAAAGCTGGGGGCCAGGGACAGCAGGGGAGCGTTGAAGAGGAAAGTAAACGGCTACCACAGAGCACGGTAAGTCCTTTAGAGAGCGCGGGAGGGAGGGAGAGAAAGACAGAGAAAGGGAGAGAGAAGGGGAAAGAGAAGGGGAGAGAAGGTGGAGAAGGGGAGAGAACGGGGGCGACAAAGAGTGGAGACAGTTTTAAGAAGTTTAATAAAGTTAGCGGGCATTTTACCTTCCGGCAGATCTTCCAGGTCCTGTAACATAGACATAGAAACATAGAAATTAGGTGCAGGAATAGGCCATTCGGCCCTTCGAGCCTGCACCGCCATTCAATATGATCATGGCTGATCATCCAACTCAGTATCCCGTACCTGCCTTCTCTCCATACCCTCTGATCTCCTTAGCCACAAGGGCCACATCTAACGCCCTCTTAAATACATCCAATGAACTGGCCTCAACTACCCTCTGTGGCAGAGAATTCCAGAGACCCACCACTCTCTGTGTGAAAAAATTCCTTCTCATCTCGGTCCTAAAGGATTTCCCCCTTATCCTTAAGCTGTGACCCCTTGTCCTGGACCTCCCCAACATCGGGAACAATCTTCCTGCATCTAGCCTGTCCAACCCCTTAAGAATCTTGTAAGTTTCTATAAGATCCCCTCTCAATCTCCTAAATTCTAGAGAGTATAAACCGAGTCTATGCAGTCTTTGTTCATAAGACAGTCCTGACATCCCAGGAATAGATCCGACAGGATCTTTGCTGAAAACTCCAATGAGCCAATCAAAATGGACGGCCAGCGAAGGAGATTGCCTTCGACTGCCTGTAAGTAAATAGCGACCCCACTCCACTGGCTTCAACCAAACGGCAACCTATTTTTAGTCTAGGCCGGTTTTGTTTTATTTTAAATATTCGCAGGAACATAGAAAAAGCCTCGACTACGCGGAAACCACTTTCCATCATTCGGGAGAGTGGCAGGAACCTCCGGGAACCTCACGGAAACCTTGGGTGGGGCACAAGGTCTCCAGCGGTTTCCGTTCAGATTTCCTAAGTGGGACAGGTGCAAAACTCAGCTGGTGAGGCAGCATCTGTGTAGCGAAGGAAATAGGCAACGTTTCGGGTCGAGACCCTTCTTCAGACTGATGTGGGTGTGGGAGGGGGGGGGTAAGAAGGCAGAGACAGTGGGCTATTTGCCACCCTTCCCACCCAAACCACCCCCTCTCCTGGCACTTTTCCTTGCAACCGCAGGAAATGCTACACTTGTTGCTTTACCTCCTCCCTTGACTCCATCCAAGGACCCAATCAGTCGTTCCAGGTGCAGCAGAGGTTCATCTGCATCTCCTCCAACCTCATCTATTGTATCCACTGCTCTAGGTGTCAGCTGCTCCACATCAGTGAGATCCAGCGTAGGCTTGGCGATCGCTTCGCCCAACACCTCCGCTCAGTTCGCAATAGACATAGACATAGAAAATACAGCGATAACAGTGAAAAACAGCAATAACCAACCTGATCTCCCGGTGGCTCAGCACTTCAACTCCCCCTCCCATTCTGAATCAGACCTTTCTGTCCTGGGCCTCCTCCATGGCCAGAGTGCGTCCCACCATAAATTGGAGGAGCAGCACCTGATATTTCTCTTGGGTAGTTTACACCCCAGCGGTATGAACATTGACTTCTCCAATTTTTGGTCGTCCTTGCTTTCTCCTTTGTTCCCCTCCCCTTCCCAGCTCTCCCACAGCCCACTGTCTCCACCTCTTCCTTGCTTCTTACCGCCCCCCCCCCCCCCCACCCACACATGGGTCTGAAGAAGGTTCTCGATCTGAAACATCACCTATTTCCTTCGTTCCACAGATGCTGCCTCACCCGCTGAGTTTCTCCAGCATTTTTATCTACCTTCGATTTTCCAGCATCTGCAGTTCTTTCTTAAACACTTGTACTAATCCGTGTACTTTACTGTCATGTGGCCTCCATGGCGAAAGTAGTTATCTGGCTGGAGTTTTCACTTCTGAGGTCTGAGGTTCCCACCTGCTTCAAAAGGGCATCAATAATACCAGTGCCCAAGAAGAGCAAGGTGACGTGCCTCAATGACTATCGACCTGTGGCACTAACGCCTGTGGTGATGAAGTGCTTCGAGAGGTTGATCATGGCGCAAATCAGCTGAAGCTAGTTGTTGCAGTCTTCAGGCTCCTGTACCTTCTACCTGAAGGTAGCAGGGAGATGAGTGTGTGGCCAGGGTGGTGTGGGTCCTTGATGATGCTGCCAGCCTTTTTGAGGCAGCATCATCCTACCTCAACAAAAACCTGGACCCACTGCAGTTCGCTTATCGCCACAACAGATCAACGGTGGACGCGATCTCGCTGGCCCTCCACTCCTCTCTGGACCACTTGGACTACAAAAACTCATATGTCAGGCTGTTATTCATCGATTACATCTCGGCATTTAATACTATCATCCCCTCCAAGCTGGTTACCAAACTCTCAGAACTGGGTCTCTGCGCATCCCTCTGCAAATGAATCCTCGACTTCCTCATCCACAGACCACAGTCTGTTCGTATTGGTGGAAATGTGTCAGACTCGATAACAATCAGCACGGGAGCACCTTAAGGCTGCGTGCTCAGCCCCCTGCTGTACTCACTCTATACTCATGACTGCGTAGCCGGTCATAGTCCGAACTCCATCATCAAGTTCGCTGATGACATCACTGTTGTGGGACGTATCACTGATGGGGATGAGTCCGAGTATAGAAGAGAGATCGAGCAACTGTCCATATGGTGCCAGCACAACAACCTGGCCCTCAACACCAGCAAAACCAAGGAACTGATTGTGGACTTTGGAAAGAGTAGGATGGGGACCCACAGTCCCGTTTATATCAACAGGTCGATGGTTGAAAGGGTCAAGAGCTTCAAATTCCTGGGCGTGCACATCTCTGAAGATCTTTCCTGGTCCGAGAACACTGATGCAATTATCAAGAAAGCACATCAGCGCCTCTACTTCCTGAGAAGATTACGGAGAGTTGGTCTGTCAAGGAGGACTCTCTCTAACCTCTACAGGTGCACAGTAGAGAGCTTGCTGACCGGTTGCATCGTGGCTTGGTTTGGCAACTTGAGCACCCTGGAGAGGAAAAGACTACAAAAAGTAGTAAACACTGCCCAGTCCATCATCGGCTCTGACCTTCCTTCCATCGAGGGGATTTATCACAGTCGCTGCCTCAAAAAAGGCTGGCAGCATCATCAAGGACCCACACCACCCTGGCCACACACTCATCTCCCTGCTACCTTCAGGTAGAAGGTACAGGAGCCTGAAGACTGCAACAACTAGCTTCAGGAGTAGCTACTTCCCCACAGCCATCAGGTTATTAAACCTGGCTCGGACAAAACTCTGAACATTAATAATCCATTGTCTGTTATTTGCACTTTATCAGCTTATTTATTCATGTGTGTATTTACGTATCTAATGATATATGGACACACTGATCTGTCGTAGTCAATGCTTAGTATGTTCTGTTGTGCTGAAGCAAAGCAAGAATTTCATTGTCCTATCAGGGACACATGACAATAAACTTACTTGAACTTGAACTATCTTGGACTATTGCTTTCAATGATGGGTTAAAGGATCAATTTCTAAATGCCAGATTAAGATAATTTGTGCTTCAATGTATAGGCACTCCCAGACTTTTGTAATAGGTAACTTATGTAAACTTGCACTTATGAAAATGGTCCCATTTGCTGAATGACCTGTTATTACAACAGGAGTATGGTGAGGGCTTCCTGTCAGCTTCATAGATATAAAAGCGTAGCCTGGTCTCGCTGTCCTTCCAGTATTGACCACACTCCGTGTGACACTGGGAAGGCGAGTGGGAACGAGGCAGGCGGTGGAGAGCAACTCCCAGCACAGTTGCCGACATCATCCACAAGGTGTACAGGTGATCCCTTCTTTACCAGCTGCTGCACCATCCTTAGCTGCTGTTGCAGTTCATGTTGTAGCCGTTTGCCTTCGGGCCGCCACCACAGCGCTCGGTCACCCCGGGTCTCACTCCGCTCTCACCAGCTGTGCTTCTTCCTGTAGGCTATTGCTTTGTCTGCTCCACTACTCCACTCCCTTCTGCATCACAGTTGGTCACATGTTGCACGGTGGAACATGTCGCGACGTCGGGCAAGAAGGGGAGGAGGCGGCTGTTCAGGGAGAAGCAGCGGAGTTGACAAAGCACCAGCCAACAGGAAGAAGCAGCGGTTGTTGGGAGGGATGGAAGCCCCATGGTGCCCAATTGTGTCCTGTCAGTGGTGGCAGCTTGAAGAAAGTGTTGCTGGCCAGGGGCTACAGTGTGAACCCCTACAACAGACTCGCTGGTGCAGACCAGTGCCCAGTTTAAATGACTCCGCCTTGTGTAAAATCTGACTTTATGTATGGGTGTGAACCCTTACCTAAAGTGTCTGTAATAGTCAATTTATTTTTAAGTTATGACACACGCAGACAGCAAACCAAGTCATTTACTTTCTTTACATTCTAGCTCACAGTTATGGAAGGCTGGTGTCTAAACCTTTAATGCCTTGTGTATTTACAAAATAATTAATTCAAACACTTCCCATAAAGTGCTTGTTAGCTCTGTTTGCACAAAGATCGATTCGTACAGAGATCCCAATTATTGGAGTGAGTTGCAAAGCGTGATCTCATGTTTTGATGGGTTGTGGAACATGGAATCTGATATTGAAACAGAAGGCATGAGAACCACTTTTACGCTGTGTAGAAACAGCACAACAGCACAACAGTGTAATAATCATCAGTCAGATGTGAACAGAGCTTTTTCACAAAGTACAATACTACTGTTGATCGGAGAAGCACATTGTAACAGTGCATTCCATTGTGACACTATCTGATACATAGCATCATAAACATGTGGAAAAAGTAAACAATAGCGAGAAACCCATCCAGAACGTGCAAGTAATATCTATCTTGATGACATGATGTATGGATCGGACATGAAGTCCCGGGAATGTCAACAGTATTCTTCACCCTGTGCCTCCAAGATGTCATTCAGATCTGCAAAGACGGAGCCACTGGACATCTTGCGACCATTACTGGAGAAGTCGAGGAACTCCTCTGTTGAGCTGGGTACCGAGCTAATATACCTATCCCAGACTCGCTCTGATGGGACTTCATGCTCAATCAGCTTAGGGTTTGTCTTTAGACTTCTTTCCAAGTTCTTCCTTTTGTGCTTGAACTCGAGGATGGTCTTTGTATAAGTGTTTATTGTTGTCACTGAAGCAGCCATACAGCATGTAAATGATCCCCAAGCTAGACTGAGGGAAAACGTAAAATTAACAAATTAAAACTGAAATTGCATGTGCAGCATAAAATGTACAAGCTTTCCATGTCTAAAGCATAGTAAAGGATGATTTAAAGTATATATTATTGTTCATAGGTTGTGTAGACATTTTGACATTTGCCCAAATGCCCCGTAAAGTGATGACTTGTAAGGCAAATTCACAGGACCACAGGCGGCCTGAAATCACATATAGGCTGGTGTGGGAAACATTAGATTTCATTCCAGGATGTTAGCAAACCAAACTGTTTTTTACAACATTCCAGTAGTTTTGTAGCCCCCATTGTTGAAACTATCTTTAATGCCTGACTTTATTGAACTTGAATGTCAAACTTTCTGCTGTTGCACCAGGAATGAAATGTGATTCTGGATCAAAGGTCCGCATCCCTGGATATAAGAGCAGCACTACGCTGATCCGGATACAATTAACTGCAGAAGATAGAAATCTGAAATATAACAAAATATATTAGAATCATTCAGCAGGTCAGGCGGCAACTGTGGAAAGAGAAACAGTCAATGTTTAAAGTTTCAATATTCTTCACACTCTTTCAGTGAATACCCTTCACTGGTAAAGTTAGCTTCCAGTAGCAAATATGATGGGAGGGTTGGATAGAACAAAGGAATATTTCTCATAGCATGACAATGTAATTGTTAAAAATGCATTATTCATCTTTGTTTGTGTTATGTGTGTGTGTATATATACACACCAAACTTTTTATCTCTTATATTGTTTTACTGTTTCTGGGGTGCGGCAGCAAGTATGAATGGGGATGGTTATCTAAATATTTCCTTACCAGAAAATAACCCTTTGCATGGGGATGTACGTACGAGGTCCGGCCACCTCGTTCGGCTGCCTGTCCGTTTTTGTCCCTCCGGTTCTGGGGGTGGCGGCACTGGGTAATGGGCCACGCACTGTACATAACCTTCGGGTCTTGGGGGGGGTCACGTGTCCCGGTGACAAGAGATAGTTTGGACACGGGTGCCCCTGGAGAGTTAATGGGTTAGTAGTGCGCACACAGGTGTGGTGAGTAAGGAGAGTTAGTGTAGTATTACAGTCATGTTAAAGACTGTGAAAGACTCTGCAAGATCAGTGAAGACGTTGATCCGAAGTGTTCCCGTAACTTCTGCCTCCAAAATCTAAAAGGGTGGGGTCTGATGTCTTCCTCGACCTTCTCAACCTACACAATGTTTTGCGGGCCGCAGTGTTTGGTTCACCTGCACAGCATTTGTTGTCCAGACAAACCCGCACTACCCTTCCAGTAGCTAAGCAACTGCTAAAACCTCAGGTTCGTGTCCCACTTCTGACACCATATAAACAAGCGTAATTACTCAGGATCTGTGCATAAGTAGAAGTTGTTTAGTTTAGTAAACACACAGAGCTCAAATACATAGGTTGTAAACTCAAGCCCAGCAATTAATCTAACTGGAGGTTGGACTAACAGACCAGATAACATGAAGCAGTCAACTAGATGACTGTTTGAACACACAGCGGCATGCAGTAAAACATGACATGGACCAAGTCAACTAATGCTGACTGATCTCAACGCTGTACTCCCTCAATAGCAAGAATGTTGCAAGACCAAAACTGCACACAATACACCAGGTGTGGTCTCACTAGGGCCCTTTGCAACTGCAGAATTACTTCTTTGCTCCTATACGCAACGCCTCTTGTTATGAAGGCCAACATACCATTCACTTTCTTCACTGCCTGCTGTACCTGCATGCTTACTTTCAGTGACTGATGCATAAGGACCCCCAGATCCCGTTGTACTTCCCCTTTTCCCAACTTGAGATAATAATGATTCCTCTTTTTGCCACCAAAGTGGATAACCTCACATAACCTCACATAAACTGCATCTGCCATGCATCTGCCCACTCACCCAACCTGCCCAAGTCACCTGGCATACTCATAGCATCCTCCTCACACTTCACATTGCCACCCAACTTTGTGTCATCTGCAAATTTGTTAATGTTACTCGGAATCCCTTCATCTAAAACATTAATGTATATTGTAAATAGCTGTGGTTCCAGCACTGAGCCTTGCGGTACCCCACTAGTCACTGCCAGCCATTGTGAAAGGGACCCGTTAAACCCTACTCTTTGTTTCCTGTCTGCCAAACAATTTTCTATCCATGTCAGTACCCTACCCCCAATAACATGTGCCCTAATTTTGCCCACTAATCTCCTATGTGGGACCTTATCAAAGGCTTTCTGAAAGTCCAGGTACACCACATCCACTGTTTCTCCCTTGCCCATTTTCCTAGTTACATCCTCAAAAAATTCCAGATGATTAGTCAAGCATGATTTCCCCTTTGTAAATCCATGCTGACTCGGACCGATCCTGCTACTGCTATCCAAATGTGCCATTATTTCATCTTATATAAATGACTCCAGCATCTTCCCCACCACCGATGTCAGGCTAACTGGTCTATAATTAACTGTTTTCGCTTCCTGCCTTTCTTAAAAAGTGGGATAACATTAGCTACCCTCCAATCCACAGGAACTGATCCTGAATCTATGGAATATTGGAAAATTATCACAAACACATCCACGATTTCTAGAGCCACTTCCTTAAGTACCTTGGGATGCAGACTGTTAATCCTGGTACCTGGACGTGGCGTCGAAGGAAGAGAAGCTGAAGCAAAGACCAAATTAAAACAAAGCCGAAACGGCAAATAACCAAAAGCGTAAGAAGCCGATACGCCAACAAACCGAAAGGGTGGGATGCCTAAATGCAAACTTACCGAAAAAGCAGGACGCCAAAAAACCAACTAAACGAAAGGATGCGTCACCTAAATGCAAACGCACCAAATGGCCGCTCTGCTGAAATGGCACCTAACTGAAAAACCCCCAAAAGAAGGAGCAGGAGAGGCGGGAAGGGGAGAACGAGTGAGAGGCAGCAGCCATGAAGCAGCAGCAACAGCGGAGGAAGTGGGACCGCTATAGGGTCTTTAGCCTCAACCCCAAAGACGGAGGCGGAAGCAAAGGTAATATCTTTGGGCGGAAACAAGATGGCGGAGGCTGGTTGCTGAAACGGGTCCTATAATTTCCCATGAATCTGCCCATGCCCGTACTACACGGTTTTTGTGGGAGTTGTCCATCTTGCTCCGCTATAGGATCTTTGGTTGAGGCCAAAGATACTATAGCTGTCCCGCTTCCTCTGCTGTTGCCGCGGCTTCATGGCCGCCGCCTCTCACTACCTCTCGCTTTCCCGCCTCTTCACTGCAAAGCTCCTTCTTTTGGGTTTTTTTCAGGTCAAAGAATATCCGGTTTTATTTTTAAAAGGGCGAGGAGCGGAGAGGCGGCGAGACCACACTGGCGCTGCGAGGAGCGGGTGGGCAGATGGACGCTCCTTCACGGGCGGGCTTTGCGCTGCTGTGCGGTTCAGGCGCTCCTGTGCTGGGCTGAGCTGTGCGGGCGGGCGGGCGCTCTTGGGCTGTGCTATACTGTGCGGGCGGGCGCTGCGGATCCCGGGGCTCCGAGGCAAAGATCCTATAGCTCCGGTACAGGATCTTTGGTTTTTCCGGAGCTCCCGCGGCAACAGCTTCGTCCGCTGGACTGGAGGGCAGCAGCTTCGACTGCCCTGGGCCGTGGAGTTTGAACCGGCCCATGGCAATATTGGTGCCATATGCTGCTAATATGTCGTTACCAGAATCAAAGTTTATAAACATTTTATTCTTTAACAAGAATGAACAGAACTATGGATCTAATCCTATATCACACACACAAACTGTCCCCCCCGCAACGCTGATTACACTGAGAGTTGGGTCGGGTTGGGTCGGGTCGGGTAGGTTCCGGTTACTGAAATGGATGGATAAAATGCCCACGTTCCCCTCCGTTGCGTACTACACGTCAGCCCGTTGCAGTTCGCAGGAGTGGCCTATCTTGCTCCGCTACAGGATCTTTGGTTGTGGGCGCAAGCGGTACAATGTGTGGGTGGAGCCGTGGGAATGCAAGAGGACTAAGATGGAGGCTGTGAACTTCTCCTAATTCTAACACTTTCCTAATCTTCCAAATACTCGTCTTCTCCCCCTTCAAAGCCAATGCCAACCACCGCGTCCTTAAATTCAAAATCTACTGGTGCCAGTTAATCTTCAAAAGATTTCTTTCTCTCCCGCTCCTTCTGCTCTCTAGTACATCCACACTCCTTTCTCAAGGTGCCTGGAGGTCAGTTCACTTTATCATCTCTTAGTTCTATTCCAAGCTGAAGCTGCTTCATGCCAATTCGCCATTCTTACAGCCTCTCTATTCACTTTCTGCTCTTCATAATACTTTCTCCATGATCCTATCAACTCTATAGCTACATCACTATTGCTGCATTGCCAAATAATCTTTTCTATAGACTTCACTCCCTGCAATGTTCCGACCCCTCCCTGGGCCCATAAATCACTTCCTAATTTCCTATTCAACGCTCCCGAAAGATTCCTTAATCTCTCAGCCTTTTGTGGAAACTCGCTACACAATAATTGTAACGGGCTTTCAGGGTCTTCAAAGGTATCTCATTCGACCTGGTTTCCCATTCTTGCCAACAATGGACACAAACTCTCAACAATTCACACACTCTCCCAATCTTCTAGACTTGTCACACTCGCTCCCAAACAACGGGCAAAGGTTCCGCAGTGCATCAGCAACCTCGCACCTCTCACAACACAATCAAATCTCCTTTCCAGCAGGTACCCAAAAATGTACCCTTAACAAACTCACACAAACTCACACAAGCTTCCAATCCAGTAAACAATTTCAAGTACCAATCCCTGGTTGACAAACAAGTTAAGGTGCTTCAGCAGACAATCAAACACACTCTTTAGCAGCAAATCTCCTATGCTCAAAATACTTGAATCTCGGCACAGCCAAAAGAGCTCCAAACACGTAAGCAAAATCGTATTTAGACCAGAAACTATACCACTTATTATAATCATATAAAAACACACTAAAATGCAAAACACAAGCATTCACCTAATATCGCATTCGTAACAGTACAGTCCCAAAAACAAATCACAGTATATTTTTAAACCCTTGTCGTGCTGTTTTCAACCAATGTAACCCCTCCCTTAGATACAGGAGAATTTTCCATCAAAGTGCCCTTTTGCTGAGCGGTACTTCCACATCGAGTTACTCTTTTCTGTCAGGTATTCTTTCCTCGCACTAAATGCTTATAGGCTGTGGGACGGGCATCAAAAATGTGTCTAGAAATCAACTTTCATGACCTATGTCTTGGAACTACATGACATTTTACACAGATTTACATAAAATATATTTGAGAAGGAAGTCATAACTCGTCAGTGCCAAAAGTTGCACATTAATGTAGAAGAGAAATGGAGGACATTTAAAGGGGAAATTGTAAGAGTACAGAATCTTTATGTCCCTGTTCGGTTGAAAGGAAATAGTAAAAATCGGAAAGAGCCATGGTTTTCAAGGGAAATTGGACACTTGTTTCGAAAAAAGAGAGATATCTACAATAATTATAGGAGGCATGGAGTAAATGAGGTGCTAGAGGAGTATAAAGAATGTAAAAAGAATCTTGAGAAAGAAATTAGAAAGGCTAAAAGAAGATATGAGGTTGCTTTGGCAAGAAAGGTGAAAGTAAATCCAAAGGGTTTCTACAGCTATATTAATAGCAAAAGGATAACGAGGGATAAAATTGGACCATTAGAGAGCCAGAATGGACAGCTATCTGCAGAGCCAAACGAGATGGGGGAGATATTGAACAATTTATTTTCTTCGGTATTCACCTAGGAGAAGGATATTGAACTCTGTGAGGTAAGGGAAAAAAGTAGCTGTGGAAACTATGAGATTCAAAGAGGAGGAAGTACTGACACTTTTGAAAAATATAAAAGTGGATAAGTCTCCAGGTCCTGACAGGATATTTCCTAGGACATTGAGGGAAGTTTGTGTAGAATGTGTGTAGAAGTTTGTGTAGAAATAGCAGGAGCTATGACAGAAATATTTCAAATGTCATTAGAAACGGGAATAGTGCCGGAGGATTGGCACACTGTGCATGTTGATCCATTGTTTAAAAAGGGTTCAAAGAATAAACCAAGCAATTATAGACCTGTTAGTTTGACGTCAATGGTGGGCAAATTAATGGAAAGGATACTTAGAGATAATATATATAAGCATCTGGATAAACAGGGTCTGATCAGGAACAGTCAACATGGATTTGTGCCTGGAAGGTCATGTTTGACAAACCTTCTTAATAGGTTACTAGGGAAATTGATGAGGGTAAAGCAGTGGATGTTGTCTATATGGATTTCAGTAAGGCCTTTGACAAGGTTCCCCATGGAAGGTTGGTTAAGAAGGTTCAATCTTTGGGTGTTAATGGCGGAGTAGCAAGATGGATTCAACAGTGGCTGAATGGGAGATGCCAGAGAGTAATGGTGGATGGCTGTTTGTCAGGTTGGAAGCCGGTGACCAGTGGGGTGCCTCATGGATCTGTGTTGGGTCCACTGTTGTTTGTCATGTACATCAATGATCTAGATGATGGGGTGGAAAATTGAATAAGTAAGTATACAGATGATACTAAGATAGGTGGTGCTGTGGATAATTGAATTTCCCATTGAGGGTAGGGAAGATTCAAACAAGAGGGCATGACATGAGAATTAAGCGACAGAAGTTTAGGGGTAACATGAGGGGGAACTTCTTTACTCAGAGAGTGGTGGCTGTGTGGAATGAGCTTCCAGCAGAAGTGGTGGAGGCAGGATTGATTTTAACATTTAAAAGTAAAGTGGATAGGTATATGGACGGGAAGGGAATGGAGGGGTATGGTCTGAGAGCAGGTAGATGGGACTAGGGGAAAATAAATGGTCGGCATGGACTGGAAGGGCCGAGAGGGCCTGTTTCCGTGCTGTAATTGTTATATGGTTATATGGTTAATTAATTAAACTAATTAGAAAATGAGATTGAAAGAGTAAGCACCATCTAGTGTCCAATGCCCATATTACACCATGGGGAGCCTATTTCCGTGTTGCAGTCTCTTTAAACCATATATTATCATACCATCTATATATAGATGACGTGTGAATGTGACTGTAATCATATATTATTATGTATAATTATATTATATAAAAATAATATAATGAATATAATAGTGAGTTTTTTTCTGAATGAACTGCCGCAGTGTGCACAGGTCACGGCTACAGTGGCCTGAGAACAATGTCATATTTGAAGGCTCCCACGTTGATTCTTGCAACGATCAGATTATTGTGTAGTTTTTCCACAATCATCCTCGTTCCAAGTTCCAAGTTCCAAGTTTCTCATTAATATGATTGGAGATCCTTTTATCTGTGGTGGTAATCGAGAGAGCTTGACAGCATTGAAAGAAAAGTACTCCCGAACGATTCCAGGGAAGCATCTGATGCATGCGGAATTGATCCTTCTCATGGTATCCTTGTGCAGAACCAAGATACAATTGTTGGAGAATAATTCTGCAGGATTGTCAAAATGTGGGATAGATGAAATCAGTACAATCCTCGAGTGTTTCTGCTGATAGAAGCATGTCTTGTGGGATTTCAATTTCATCGTCTTCATCCTTTAAAATCTCGTCTTCTCCAACTTTCAACAAAAATTGCGAATAGTCGTCTTCTCCCTGTGTCAATTGCATATTTGTGTACATGGTGAAAAGTCTCCACAAGTAGGATTTCTTGATGCAGGCATTTTCAACATCAGCATCATTTCCCCTTTTCACCACAGGTAGGAGTTATCGAAAATTGCCACAACAAACGATAAGAATACCGCCAAAAGGATTAGCGTTACTGCGGATATCTTGAAGAGTTCTGTCCACCGCTTCAACGCTTTCCCGCCTAATCATTGGACATTCATCTCAAACAATGAGTTTCACTTGCCTCACGAAATGTGCCGTCTTAGAGCGCTTCTCGATGTTGCAGAATGTATCGTCGGCCACTTGGATGGGTATCTTGAATCGAGAATGTGCAGTTCTTCCACCAGGCATTAATGTAGCCGCTATCCCAGCAATAGCCACATCACCTTGACCTCTAACTTTGGAGGGGATCAAATTGGTGATAAATGTTTTTCCTGTTCCTCCTGGTGAATAAATGAAAAACATTGAAGGAAGCTTCCTGTTCAAGCAGTTGCACACCTGGTCATACACTGCTCTCTGCTCAGCATTCAGCAGAGGCTCATTCTCCTCAACAAACTGCTGTTGTTCAGTTCTATGGTATTGCAATTCCTGCGGCAATTCTGGATTGTCATCATCAAGGTGCATGCTTCCATTTCTTGGTTGTGGCAAATTAAAGAATTCCATTGTTTTGTTGTAATTTTCAATCCTATGGAATTTGTGCAAAACATTTTTTTGAGGCAGGGGCTGTCGGGGTGGGGTGAGGGGTGGGGTGAGGGGTGGCAAACGTCCTGCAGACGAGGGAGGGGACAGCTTCAGGCGGGGGCTCTTGTGGGCTGATGAGGGAGGGGGTGTCCTGCAGCGGGGGATGGGGGCAGGAGGGGGAATGGCCTATAGCCAGGCGGAGGACAGCGCCTTGAGGTGGGGGATGTCATTGGGGGGCTGGCGGTGATCGACCTACTCATGGCCTCTGGACTCACTCACTGCCTTGGGACAAAAGAATACTTTTTAATCAGTTTGACAATCGAGAAGGTGGGGCAAATATTCAATGTGACAAATATAGCTCAGAGGATTCTGCCAGATGAGCACAAAAGAATCAGCCATACTTTTAATTCCTTTTCTCTGCAGAAATATGACAAAGCTGGGTGGCAGTGTGAACGGTGAAGAGGCTGCTAGGAGGTTGCAGGTTGACTTGGACTTGAGTGAGTGGGCAGATGCAGGGCAGATGCAGTATAATGCATGTAAATTTGAGGTTATCCAGTTTGGTGGCAAGAACAAGAAGGCAGATTATTATCTCAATAGTGTCAGATTAAGAAAATGGGAAGTGCAACGAGACCTGGGTGTCTTTGTACACCAGTCACTGAAAGTAAACATGCAGTTCTGCAGGCAGTGAAGAAAGCTAATGGCACGTTGGTCTTCACAACAAGATGATTTGAGTATGGAGTAAAGAGGTCCTTCTGCGGTTGTACAGGGCCCTGGTGAGACCACATCTGGAATATTGTGTGCAGCTTTAGTCTCCTAATTTGAGGAAGGACATTGAGGCTGTGCAGCATAGGTTCACAAGGTTAATCCCTGGGATGGCGTGACTGGGCTTGTATTCACTGGAATTTAGATGAGAGGGCATCTTATAGAAATGTATAAAATTATAAAAGGACTAGACGCGTAAAATGCAGGGAAAATATCCCCAATATTGGGTGAGTCCAGAACCAGGGGCCACTGTCTAAGAATATAGGGGAGGCCATTTAAGAACTGAGATGAGAAAAAACATTTTCACCCAGAGGGTTGTGAATTTGTGGCATTCTCTGCCACAGAGAGCAGTGGTGGTCAATTCACTGGATGAATTTACAAGAGAGGTAGATAGAGCACTAGGGGCTAGCGGAATAAAGGGATATGGGGAGAAGGCAGGCACGTGTTACTGATTGTGGATGTTCAGCCTTGATCACAATGAATGGCGGTGCTGGCTCAAAGGGCCAAATGGCCTCCTCCTCTACCCATTTTCTATGTTTCTATGTTTCTATTAATATTAACACCTCCATTACTGTTAATGTCCCACTTGCTCTACTTCATAGAATCACAGTCACAAGAGTCAACCAGAACAGAAATATGTCCTTCAACCCACCATGTCTTTGCCAACCATCAGGCCCCTTGGATCAATCCGCATCAGACATCCCAAAGATGATGGTTTTGGAGGTTAATTGACCTCTGTAAATTGAGTGTGTTGGAAGTGGATATAAAAGTAGGATAACATAGAACTAATGTGAATGGGTGATCAATGGTTGGTGTGGATATAGTGGGCCAGAGGACCTCTTTCCATGTAATTGAAACTGTGCTGATGAAAGCTCGGGATATAAACATATCCGTTAGAGTAAAGGGCAAAGCAGGCAAACATAACAAAAGCTGACGAAGGAAATTGAGGCATTGGTCAAAAACTAGAAGGATGCATGGACAGGTATAGGCAGCTGGGATCAAGTGCATCCCTGGAGGAGTTTCATGAACTAAGGAGTAAACTGAAAAAGTAGATCAGGAGGGCAAAATGTGGCTAGGAGATAGCTCTGGTGGGTAGCATTAAGGACAATCCCAAAAGATTTTATAAATACATAAGGGGGATTAAGGAGTTCAGAGCTTATTCGTTATGTTTAATAGCCTGGTGGCTGTCAGGAAGAAGCTGTTCCTCAATGTAGATGTTACAGTTTTCAGTTTACGTAAGTCAGACGTGACTCGAGAAGTCGGGCGTAAGTCAGTCGGTCAGTCAGTCAGTCCAGAGGCCATGATTAAGTAAAGTGTCCTTTATCGGTCCGAACAAAATTTTGTTCCTTGCAGTCATACATATAATTAAAGAAAAACAAAACACACAATAAACACAAATTAACATCCACCACAGTGAGTTCACCAAGCACCTCCTCACTGTGGTGGAAGGCAAAAGCCTTAGTCTTTGTGTCTTCCCTCCTTGCTCTTCCTCTGCGTTGAGGCGATCCAGGACTCCAATGTTGTGACCCCACCGGGTGATGGTAAGTGAGTCAGTCCCGCGGCTGAATCCAGCTTCGCGAACGGGCCGGTTCAACTCCGCGGCCCGGGGTGGTTGAAGCTGCTGCCCTCCAGTCCAGCGGACGAAGCTGTTGCCATGGGAGCTCCGGAAAAACACGTCACCAACCTGTGACCTGCGAGCTCCCGACGATGTCGTCCATTAGGCCCGCGGCCAAACCTCCGAGTTCGGGCCGTCACCGCCGCAGGGACACCTCCTCAGCCCCGAGTCAGACCACCGCTGGAGCCCGCCACAGCCCCGAGTTGGACCAGCCTCGCGCTGGTAAGTCCTGGCTGGCTCTGCCTCCCGGACCTTGGGTTGGTCGCAGTTGGAGGCTGCCAGCTCCGCCATTAGGCCTCAGCGCAGACGGAGACGGGGGATATACGACAAAAAAAAGTCACATCCCACCCGAAGGAAGAGACTAAGACACATTTATCCCACCCATACACACCCTAATAACTCAAATTAACTGACTAAAACAGGACAACAAAAAAAACAAAAAACAGACGGACTGCAGGCGAGCGGCAGCTGCTGAGGCAGCGCCGTCACTTCCGGACACCTCTGGAGTGAGTGAGTGAGTGAGTCCGTCAGTCAGTCCAGAGGCCATGAATATAGGTCATGGGTTACATAGGCACGGTGGGACCCGAGATGGCGGACGCCCTCGACAGCGAGGCTGGGCCACTTTGACTGGCTCGCTCCGGTCCAAATGGGCCGGCTTCAAATGAGCCACCGAAACAGTCTCCCCCCCCATGTCCAATTCAAGAGTCGCGAGCCAGTGCTGTAGCTCCAGAAAAGGAGCTTTGTAAGGGCGTTGCAAGGGAGGCCTGTGGGCGTCGCATGCGGAGGTAGACATACTCACAGTCCGCAAGAGTTGGCGGCGTTGAGATTCTTGCGCCCGCCGGCACAAATCGGTGGTAGAACTGTATCATTCCGACTAATTCCCGCAAGCCCCGCACAGTGGATGGTGGTGGGAACCGGTGCATGGCCTCCATCCTGTCTGGTAGTGGGATCACACCATGCTGCACCACACAATGGCACAAGACGTCGATGGCCCGAAGGCCGAACTGCCACTTATCCGGGTTTAATGCCGACCCGAACCTGCTCACACACTGGCACGACAACTGGAGGTGGGCACAATGATCCTGCCGCCACCAAGATGTCATCCAGATAAATGAAGACAAAATCCAGCCCCCGTCCCACTGTGTCCATCGGGCGTTAGAATCCTGTGCGGTGTTCTTAAGGCCAAAAATTCGAAAAGCCCAAAGGGAGTGATGATAGCCGTTTTGGGCACATCCTCTGATCACATGGGAATCTGATTGTAATCCCTGACCAGATCGATTTTGGAGAAGAATTTAGCTCCAGCTGGACGGGCAGAGAAGTCGTGACTGTGTGGGACGGGGTACCGGTCTGCAATCGTAGCGTCATTCAGCTGCCAGAGACCTTGGGCACCGTGTGCAAAGGGGAGGCCCATTGGCTGTTTGACCACAGGACCATTCCCTTGCTTCCATCCTTTGGATCTCCGCCTTCGCAAGCCGGAGTTTGTCGGGGGCAGTCTGCAGCAACGGGCGTGAAGCGCTGGGCCCAAAGTCAGAAACTGATGTTGGGCTCCATGCTTCAGGTTGATTAAGTCGAACTGAGGGGTCAGGATAGCTGGTTACTCTGCCACAATCTGTGCGTAGATATCGTCCACTGACGCCACCGGGTTGCGAATTGGCTCAGCAGACGCAGCAGGGCGCAAGGAGATTGCCTCGAGCGTGGTCAATAAGTTATTGGGACTCATTCAGCCCTATTTGGACTCGGGTGAGTCAGGCTATGAATGGTTTCTCCTTCTAATAAAAAGTATGTATTTTATAGTGTTTTTCTTTAAGTAAAAGCTAAAAATATTCTATTGGATTAAGGCCAATGGGTTTGTATCAGTATTTGTATCCTGTGGCAGTGCCTGTTAGAGTTGCCTATGAATCACCCTCTCTGAGGAGGGAAGAGAAAAAGGTAAAGATGTCTCCGGGCTCTAAAGATGTCAATAGAACAGACTCAAGCACAGTGAACAACGCCAACATGGGGATGTGAGAGCCAGCCACTGAATCGGTTATTCAGGTAGGTCTATTCTACAGGGGAAGAAGCCTGGCAGATGAATTATTTCGGCCAACGACGGGCAAAAGGGATGTTGCCAGTCCATGTTTGAAAAACCCGCAAAGAAACTTGCGCTGCGCATGCGCAGGAGGCCACTGCGCAGCACGAGCGTGCAGTCCACAGTGCAAAGGCAGAATTTCAGCTGCCTTTTTCGAACGTTGTCATTGAAGGCTTGAAGCAGCGTCGACAGCATGTGAGTTGCACATACTTTTGCGTGTTACATGTACTGTGGATGAAAGGCACGGGAGAATTATTCCTAGAGATCGACCTCTTAGGTGGGCATAATTCTTCCGTGCCTTTACTACTTATATTTAATAATTACCATTTTATAATTTTAGTCAGGGTAGGCACTGCCTACCTTGCCTACCCTGACGGCACGTGCCTGCTCTATAAGATCTTGTAGAAACTTACAAAATTCTTATAGAAATTTGCAAAATTCTAGACTAGGTTCTAGAATCTAGATTCTAGATTCTAGTCCAGGCTAGATGCAGGAAGATTGTTCCCGATGTTGGGGAGGTCCAGAACAAGGAGTCACAGTCTAAGGATAAGGGGGAATTCCTTTAGGACCGAGATGAGGAAAACATTTTTCACACAGAGAGTGGTGAGTCTCTGGAATTCTCTGCCACAGAAGGTAGTTGAGGCCAGTTCATCGGCTATATTTAAGAGGGAGTTCGATGTGGCCCTTGTGGCTAAAGGGATCAGAGGGTATGGAGAGAAGGCAGGAACGGGATACTGAGTTGGATGATCAACCTTGATCATATTGAGTGGCGGTGCAGGTCCGAATGGCCTATACTCAACTCATTTTGTTATGAAGGCCAACATGCCATTAGCTTTCTTCACTGCCTGATGTACCTGCATGCTAACCTTCAGTGACTGATGAGCTAGGACACCCAGATCTCATTGTACTTCCTCTTTTCCTTTCAAGACACCATCCAGATAGTAATCAAAGTGGATAACCTCACATGCCATGCATCTGCCCACTCCCAACCTGTCCAAGTCACCCTGATTCTTCATAGCATGCTCCTCACAGTTCACACTGCCACCCAGCTTTGTGTCATATGCAAATTTGGTAATGTTACCCCCAATCCCCTCATCTAAATCATCAATGTATATTCTGATATTCTAATCCTGTTGCTGCTATCCAAATGTGCTGCAATTTCATCTTTTATAATTGACTCCAGCATGTTCCCCACCACCGATGTCAAGTTAACTGGTCTATAATTCCCTGTTTTCTCTCTCCCGCCTTTCTTAAAATGTGGGATAACATTAGTTACCCTCCAATACACAGGAACTGATTCTGAATCTATAGAACATTGGAAAAAATGATCACCAATGCGTCCACGATTTCTAGAACTACTTCCTTAAGCCCTGGGGATTTATCGGCCTTCAGTCCCATCAGTCTACCCAACACCATTCCCTGCCTAATGTGAATTTCCTTCATCACTTCATCAGGGTTTCTCCATCACCCTAGGTTCTCTGGCAACTAGTACATCTGTGAGATTGTTTGTGTCCTCCTTAGTGAAGACAGATCCAAAGTATCTGTTCAACTCGTCTGCCATTTCCTTGTTCCCCATAATAAATTTACCTAATTTTGTCTTTAGGGGTCCAACTTTGGCCTTAGCTAACATTTTCCTCTTCACATACCTAAAGAAGCTTTTACTATCCTCTTTATATTCTTGGCTAGCTTACCTTCGTACCCCATCTTTTCTCCCCGTATTGCCTTTTTAATTATCTTCTGTTGCTCTTTAAAAGTTTCCCAATCCTCTGGCTTCCCGCTCATCTTTGCTATGTTATAATTCTTCTCTTTTATTTTTATACTGTCTTTAACTTCCCTTCTGAGCTATAGTCGCCTCTTACTCCCCTTAGAATCTTTCTTCCTCTTTGAAATGAACTGATCCTGCACCTTCTATATTATTCCCAGAAATACCTGCCATTGTTGTTCCACTGTCATCCCTGCTAGGATATCTTACCAGTCAACCTTGGCCAGCTCCTCCCTCATGGCTCCATAGTCTCCTTTGTTCAACTGTAATACTGATACTTCTGATTTTCCCTACTTGCTCTCAAATTGTAGATTAAAAGACAATGTGTGCACAGTTGTGCATGCATGGCAAACCTGGGGTCATGTGGGAAACCTCCTCCAGCCAGTGAACTGGCACTGATGGTCCTATTTAGTCCTATACCTCTGTACCAAGACTGTGTCTTAAACTAGGCCATGATTAAATGACAATTGATAGCACTAGGTTTCAATTATTTCTGTTAACTTATTTGACAATACTTCCTCTCACCCTACCTCCTGCATGGACTCTATTATTTTCTCTCAGTTTATTCTTGACACACAGCCAGGTGAATGTCATGCACCTTTCCATAGTGGTCTGTATAGGAATGTGTAATAACTCAGAATAGTAAGATTAAATGAGAACTTACCAGTTTGAAGTTTGATTGTTATTTTATGAGGAGTTACAATGAGCAATTACGTGAAGAAGGCCGTCCCCACGCATGTGCGTCAATTTTCAAATTCAAATTCAATGCATTATGTGTGACACTACACACACTCATGGATCTGTGGGGTATACCATTAAACTCAATTTGAGCTCCTGTATCCCTGGCCTGCTCTGCTTAATGAAAAAGGTGATTTTATTACAAGATGTACCCATACTGTCCAGTCTGAGTTTTGTAATGTCTGGACCCGTTGTGCTGAGGCCAATGCCATGAGCATGACTACTTTGAGTGCAAGACGGTGCAGAGACTTTGACAAAGCATTCCGGGCACTGTAAATGGCATTGTAACTGAGCTTGTTATCATGAAAAAGGGACAAAGGAAATTCCAAAACGTTCATAATAGAAGCTGTGTCATATGAAATATTAGAGCGGGAACAGTACATCTCCCATTTCCTTATGTGAGTGATGTACTGTTACTTTGTGTTCTTCCTCCAGACCACAGTGATGACATCTATGGTTCGCTCTGAAAGCCCGAGCCCCAGGAACGGTCTCCTCAGAATCTGCAAACCAATACATTCATATGGTCTTGAAGAAGGTGGCTTTTCCCTATCACCGGGTGTACCAGCAGATTTCTGCTCTTGGGCACTACCATAAAAGGCTGTGTGATTAAAGCTAGAACTGGAGGGAACCAATGCTGAGTCGGCCAGTCTGGCACTACCAAAATGCCAGAGGTGGAGTCTTGCTGAATTTTGGCCACACATCGACTAATGAGGCAGAATGGGGGAAACATATACAAATGTCCCACCACAGTGTAGTGAGAATGCATCTACTGCTACTGCCCCTGGGTCTGGCTCCCATGACATGTAAATTGGTAACTGATGATTAAGCCTGGAAGCAAACAGATCAATGTCCGGTACACCATAACGAAGGACAATATCATTGAACACTTTGTGATTTAACATCCATTCTTTGATATCATTGAACTCTCGTGACCTGGTGTCTGTCACCGTGTTATATCTACTTGGTAAATAGATAGCTGAAACCCGGATGTTTCTCGCAATACACCAGTGCTAGATGAGATTAGACAATTTATCACAGGATATAGACTTACTTACACCCATGTGATTAATGTACGCTACTTTGGTAGTGTTGTCTATCTGAAGTTGGACATGCACATCATGCATGTTGGCACAAAAAGTCTTTAACCCATGGCAAGGCAAGGCAAGTTTATTTATACAGCACCATTCGTACAAGCTGCAATTGATAGTGCTTTACAAAAGAAACACAAGAATAACATAGTTTAAAAACATTGCAGAACCACAATACAACACAGGACAACAGAATAGCCAATAATCAAAAATTACAAAACAAGCAATAAGACAATTGCATGAATAGTAAAACAAAGTCATTTTAAAAGCACATAAAAGGGTTAAGATTAGAAGATTAAGATTACCTGCATGTTGTGTTATGGAAAAGCTACAGTAAACAACAGTGTTTTTAGGCCTGATTTAAATGAGGTTACAGTCTGTGCACACTCAGGTGTTCAGGGAGCTTGTTCCACAGGTGTGGAGCATAAAAACTGAACGCTGCTTCAGCCTTTTTAGTTCTGAGCCTGGGAACACAGAGTAAACCTGTCCCTGAAGACCTGAGGAGTCTAGGTGCCTCATATACAAGAAGGTCAGAGATGTATTTTGGACCCAGACCATTCAGTGCCTTGTAGGCCAGTAACAGAATTTTAAAATCTATCCTTTTACACACAGGGAGCCAGTGCAAAGATTTAAGTCCATTTTCTTGGTGTTGGTCAAGACTCTGGCAGCGGCATTCTGGATAAGCTGCAGTTGTTTAATTGATTTTTTACTGAGACCTGTAAAGATGCCATTACAATAATCTAACCTACTGAAGATATATGCATGAACAAGTTTTTCAGTGTCTTCTTTGGACAGAAATCCCTTGATTCTTGCAATGTTTTTAGGTAGTAGTAGGCGGATTTGGTAATGGTCTTTACATGGCTGTTAAAATTCAAATCCGAGTCTATAATTACACCAAGGTTTCTGGCTTTGTCTGTGGTTTTCAGTGCGATTGAGTCAAGTTGAGCTCTTATCTCTAGCCTTGTATTTTTGGGACCAAAGACAATAATTTCTGACTTATTTGCATTGAGCTGGAGGAAATTCTGGTTCATCCACTCATTGATTTGTTTGACACACTGACTCAGTGAGTGTAGGGGACTATGGTCATGCGGTGACACTGTGATATAAAGTTGTGTGTTATCGGCATAAGTATGGTAGGATATGTTAAAATACTCTATGATCTGAGCTAGGGGGAGCATGTAAATATTAAACAAGGTGGGTCCAAGAATGGAGCCCTGGGGAACCCCGCATGTGAGTTTTGTACGTTCTGATTCATAATTACCAAGGGAAACAAAATAATCCCGATCTTTCAAGTAGGATTTGAACCAGTCCAGCACAGAACCAGAGAGTCCTACCCACTTCTCCAGTCTTTCAAGTAGTATGTTATGGTCCACCGTATCAAAAGCAGCACTGAGATCTAGAAGTACCAAAACTGAAGCTTTTGATGCATCACTGTTTAGATGTATGTTGTTTAGGACCTTAGTAAGTGTAGTCTCAGTGCTGTGATGTGGCCGAAATCCCGACTGGAAAACATTAAAAATATTGTTTTGGATCATAAAGCTGTAAATGTGTTTATAAACTACCCTTTCAATGATCTTTGCCAGAAATGCTAAATTAGATATGGGCCTGTAGCTGCTCATAGCGGAGGCATCCAGATTAGGCTTCTTCAATAGGGGCTTGATCACTGCAGTTTTTAAGGCTTTGGGAAAATGCCCCAATTGAAGGGAAGAGTTTACTATGTTCAGCACTTCTGGTGCAACACTGTTAAATATATTTTTAAAGAAGCTTGTGGGCATCAGATCAAGACAGCAGGTAGTGGACTTTAGCTGTTGAACAGTTTCAGTCAGGGATGCACAGTCTAAAAGTTCAAAATGTTGTAGATTCATTAGTGAATCTGAAAGCCATGTTCCCTGGGGTGGTGCTACACATTGTTTGGCTTATCTTCAGAACTTTATCAGTGAAGAAATCTGCAAAGTCATTACACGACTTGCTGGACAGGAGCTCAGGAGGGACTGATAACGAGGGGTTTGTCAGTCTATCGACAATGGCAAATAATAATTATTTTTGTTGATAACCTCTGAGAGAAAGGACTGCCTTGCCCCTTTCAATTCCTGATTATAGATACGGAGACTGTCTTTATAAATGTCGTAGCGGACCTGTAGTTTGGTTTTTCGTCACCTACATTCGGCCTGTCTACACTTTGTTCTTTGGGATCTCACTGCTGTGGCATTTCTCCATGGTGACTTTTTCCTTCCAGATAAAACCTTGGTCTTTAGTGGTGCAAAAGCATCAATAAGAGTCGTAACATTGGAGCTGAAACAATCCACAAGATCATCGACAGTGGCCGAGGGCAGAGTTGGTGATTGTGTAAAGGCCTGAGTGAACAATGCGCCGGTGTTTTCATTGATACAAACCCATAGAGTGCTCCCAACAACTCTAAGTAGTTAATACCATATGACTGAAGCATAGATGATCCCATCTGCCACCGCAGCTTGAGACGGTATCAGTAGCACCCCATCCTAGTGCACTGGCATCAGACTGCAGGATAACTGATGGTGTATCGACTACAATAGTACTAGAACACCAATGAATATTGGTAACCCACCATTGTAATTCAGCCAGGGCTTCAGCTGGCAATTGCATGGGTCTATCGAAATGACCTCTATTGAGTGCCTGTTCCTTTGCATGCTGTAAGTTTTGGTAGTGCAAAGGCCAGAACTGAGCAGCTGGGAAAGCTGCCACTATTTTTAAAATTATACTAGCCACATGTCTAATAGAAGGTTGATTATCAACAATGAGTTTCCTGCAGGCTTCAATTAACTCTAATTGCTTACCCTGAGGCAGAGTCACTGACATGTGTACTGAGTTAATGGTGAATCCCAAATAGTCAATTATCATAGATGGCACCAGTTTTTCAAAAACTTCCCAACTTCAAAAATCTGCTGTGATCTTCATGAATGGCCACTGAATAGTAAGCATCTTTGAGGTCAATGCTTGCCATGTAACATCCCTTGGAAAGCAGTTGTTTGGCAGTGACAAAAGTTTCTATTTTTAAGTGTTTATACTGCACAAAGAGGTTAAGCTCTGTCAAATCAAGGATAATTCGACATCCTCCATCCTTCTTTTGCCTAGTAAATATGTTCAACACAAACTGGTGAGACTCACGACTCGACCTCTCAATTACCCCTTTCTTGAACAAATATTAAGTTCCCTTTGTGCACTCATACACTCCTGTTGTGAAAACACAAAAGTGCGGCTAGGTGTAGGGATAGCAAATCTGGATGCCGTAGGTGGTACATACGATGTTCCCTCATGCCATAAAGCATGCGGCCCAACTGTGCCTCCGTACACTGGGTCAGTATAACACTGACCTCGTACCTTCCCCTCATCAGAGAGGGAGATATTCCGCAGTCCTGACACAGGTGCTGCTGCCTCGGGTTCTCTGTAATCCCCGGGCTCCGATAGCTCCGTCCTTTGGAGCATATCGTGCTGGAGTAACCTCTCCACTAGGTTCTCCATGTGGGCCAGCCTGCCAATAACACTGCCCATAGAAGGAGGGGAATTTTCCACCTCCTGGCCCGACTCATCTGAGTCCAGGGCCCTCACAGACTTGCTGGTGGCTTTCCTCCCCCGTGGAGTAGCCTGGGCGCTTTCTGGCAGCACCAAGTCTGTAGCCGCTGGCTGCTGTGCCCGCGGCCCTGAAGGCAAATTCGGCGGCCGCCCACTGCCCGCAGGCCCGCGGTCTTCCTCAGCCGGTTTTGTCGCAGCCCGCCTCTTTACTTCCGACGTCCGATGCTGCAAAGGTAAGCAAAACACCCCGGATCGGGAGCAATGACCTCAGCTAAGTTACGAACACTTACCTGAGCCTTTACACTTACCTGCAGGAGGGAGCGACGCGCCCACCAGCCAGTTGTTGCGCAATGCGTCAGACATAATGACGCGCATGCGTGGGGACGGCCTTCTTCACGTAGTCACTCACGTGACTCCGAAGTAAACTCCGTACATGAGTATAAGTTATTTATTTTAGAAAGACACAGAGCTCAAATACATAGGTGTTTTAAACTCAAGCTAAATGACAAATCTAATAAGTGGCTGGACTAGCAGGCTGGATAATATGACACACTCCACCAGATTGCTGTTTGAGTGTACAGCGGTATGACATGGATCATACCGACTGATCTACTGTCTGGACATACAAATCATTTTTTCAGCTTGCAAAATAAAATTATGGGTGGAGAGATTGTTTTTGTTGAGTCCCCATAGGTTCCTATCCTCATAAATTAGGTATTCAGCAGGTAATCATTTTCTCCTGTGGCACCAGCCCATTAGTCTGCTCGTGAGGATTAGATAGATCAGTGAAGGAGTCACCTTCACCCAATGCCTCAGGATTTCTTATATCTAGAAATAACGTATTCCTATTGAAACCAGCTTCATGTCAGGGGAATGGGAATCTTGCCGATTGTTGAAATCTCTGGTCTGGTCTGGGGATCCATGAATGCAGACCGCCAATCCTGTAAGCAGAGCAGCAACTGGCTGTGAAGGACCATGCTGGTCTTCACCCTTTGAATACCAGTCTCCAGCCTCCCAATCTCTAGTGCTAGTATGTGCAGTATAAACACTAAAAAATGGAAACTTTTGTCACTGCCAAACAATCTATTGTACAGCAGCCTCAAATAAGCTCTGGGCTCCAATGCCACCCACTAACATAAACTGAGCAATTTTGGGCTCCACAGGGCCAGAGAGATTTTTCGGCAATGAAACCAGGAATGATTGTGTAACATATGATGAGCACAGGGCATGTACATGCTGGAATTTAGGATGAAGGGGAACCTCATTGAAACTTACCGAATAGTGAAAGGCCTGGATAGAGAGAATGTGTCCACTCGTGGGAGAGTATCAGACCAGAGCCCGCAGTTTCAGAATAAAAGGATGTACATTCAGAAAGGTGATGAGGAGGAATTTCTTTGGTCAGCGGGTGGTGAATTTGTGCAATTCATTGCTGCAGATGGCTGTGAAGGCCAAGTCATATTTTTAATGCAGAAATTGACAGATTCTTGATTAGTATGGGTGTCAGGGATTATGGGAAGATGGCAGGAGAATGGGATTGGCAGGGAAATATAGATTACCCATGTTTGAATGACATAGTACACGATGGTCCAAATGGCCTAACTCTGCTCCTAATTCTCAGTCTTGTGCCCAGGCACCCATTACATCCATGATGTTCTTGCACACCTCCATAGCTAACCCAAATTTTTCGGCTTGCTTCTCACCAGCAGTCTTTCATCTGTCTGAGTAATGCAGCAACCTCTTGCATTTACCGGACTGCATATGTTAAAACTTGTTTGGCAATCTCTCCTCTATCATGCTCTCATTAAAAGGAAATAAACTAATCAGTAAACAAATTATTGCAAGATTCAATGGAAGCCAGCTTCAAAAATATGACTGGGGCAATGTCAAGTGGAGAATAACAGACAGCACCAATTTAATTATTGACTGAATGTATCGTCAGTTGCATCTGCACATTCCCCGCAGAGGCAGACTGCAGTGAGACTCGGCAGGAAGTTGTGAATAAGGTTTAGAATGAAATCTCCACCATTCCCAGCTCATGAATGACTGTAACAATAACCTCCAGAAATTCTTGCAGTCTTAAAAATACTGAAAACACATGGATGTACCCTGGATGTACCTGTTGTCGTGGGATTGAAGAAAAAGAAGGGTTTGGTTGGGGGTGGGTCATTACCATAAAATATCCATAATCATTGAGCAGTATTTATTATTTTTGAACATTTCCCACATGTGAAGGAAAAATATGCTTTATAATTTGTAAATCGATTAAAATTGGAATTAAACTGGATTAATTCACAGGCTATAAGTGAACGGTTAGAAAGTGTAACATTACCACAAGGGGGAGGTTAAGGACAACTGAAGGAAAAGGAATGAATGGTCACTAAGTTGGGATAGAAAGGGATAGGTAGAGGCTCTTGTCAGCACTAAAGTACAAATATCATCATGGGCGTGTTTCAATGGTGCATATTCTACATAAAAAGAACAGCTAATATTCAGCTGTATTCTAACTGCACGACAGATCAATGTGAATTGCATTATTTTACACACTACGATTTGTACAACGCCACTTACCAGTATGACCACCCATAATCCCAAGTTTGCGGCCTCCAATCTTCAGGGCCAAGGTTGACAGTCATCTGAAACACAGTCGTGTACATCATGTGGGCTACCATTCCCAGGAGACCTGCAACACCAAGTCACAAGGACATTGGGATTAAGCAAACGTTAAAACTGTGAAGGAATGGGTGAATCTTTTTCCAAGTTCTAGTCTTAGTATTTTAATGCAGCATGTTCAATTTATTACACATACATTCATTTCTTTTCAGAATGTAATATCTCCCAGTTAGTACGATAGTGATTTGGATCTTTTCTATTCTCACAACATGAGATGGCAGTGTGAGTTCAAACTATGTGTGTGATCTCCCATTATTAACGCTGGCAGATTTTTGGATTCAGTCCATCTGTAACCTTGCTACATTAATGCAAAAAAATACCTGGATCTAATTCTTAATGTGACCTCCAAGCGTTGACACAGGCAAGGATTCAAGCCACTGCTGTTGTCTCTGACTTAGTGCTGGAAATATGTGAAATGACTTACAAGGAACTGGCTAGTTGTAATGTTGTTGTCAATTATAAATTGAAGAGAGGTCGCTTCCAGTTTCTCTGTGTCCCTGTCACTGATGAGGAGGTTACAAGCACTGACAAGGGGATGGAGGTGGCAGTGAGGTTAATCTTAAATGGACTAATGCATATGAACGGAAGGAATGTGTGTACAGTGCTCTCCATAATGTTTGGGACAACGACCAATAATGTATTTATTTGCCTCCACATTGTACTCCACAATTTGAGATTTGTAAATCACATGTGGTTAAAGTGTGTATTGTCAGATTATATTAAAGGCCATTTTTATACATGTTGGTTTCACCATGTAGAAATTACAGCTGTGTTTTCATTATGGAGGGCACTGTAGTTCATATGGATTCGGTAAAAGTGTCAGAGAGTCTGAAAGGGACAGTGGGAAACACATTTGAGAAGGCGGGTGAGGTTATTTATCAGTACGATGCTGACAGGTTTGGAGTTATTGAGAAAAAGAAGGTCCAGGTTGTATAAGTGGTTAGATCTAGACAATAGAGAGAAATTGAAAGATTAGTGAAGGAGAGGAGACAGTTACGAAAGCAGTGGAGAAAGGCTGCCGTTGATGGGAGAGAGGGAATTAATGTTTTGCAAGAAGTCGGGCAGCAACACTAAGGAGGGCAGATCACATGAGGAAGAGAAGCAGGCGGAGCAAGTCAGGTCAGTATTTCATAGAGATCCATTTAAATTTGTTAAATTAATGTTTAGTCATGTAAAGAGTGGAAAACTCGAAGCTTCAAAGGAAGACAATAGACAATAGGTGCAGGAGGAGGCCATTTGGCCCTTCGAGCCAGCACCGCCATTCAATGTGATCATGGCTGATCATCCATAATCAGTACCCCATTCCTGCCTTCTTCCCATAACCCCTGACTCCGCTATCTTCAAGAGCCCTATCTAGTTCTCTCTTGAAAGTATCCAGAGAACCGGCCTCCACCGCCCTCTGAGGCAGAGAATTCCACAGACTCACCACTCTCTGTGAGAAAAGTGTTTCCTCGTCTCCATTCCAAATGGCTTACTCCTTATTCTTAAACTGTGGCCCCTGGTTCCAGACTCCCCCAACATCAGGAACATGTTTCCTGCCTGTATTGTGTCCAAACCCTTAATAATCTTATATGTTTCAACAAGATCCCCTCTCATCCTTCTAAATTCCAGAGTGTACAAGCACAGCCGCTCCATTCTCTCAGCAGGGCTGGCCTTAGGAGGTGCGGGGCCCAATTGGGAACAATTTTGGTGAGCCCCAGGGTCCCAGCCAAGGTCTGTAGAATCAAAGAAATACAAATAACGTCTATTATAGACTTTATATCTCGATGGTAGAATGGAAAGTAATCAAAATGTCCGCTTAAATAATGCCTGCGAGTTAATGGACCAAACAGATCTAAGCTATATTTTACAAGTAACAAACAAAATGTGTAGATCACCTCTGAAAAGTACATAGTTACAATACCACTTGTTTTAGTGACAGTGAAATGGAAAAAAAAGTTATTTAATGAGCTAGATCCTGAAAAACCAATAACTATTGGCGAAAAACCAGTCCAGGCATTAAATTTTGGGCTTCAGCCCCATCCTACCCATTAGGGGTTCTACCCCATCCTAACTTAGTTGTGATTGTGTGCGTGATAGTTGTCTGTGCGTGATGTATGTGTGTGTGGGAGAGAAGGAGAGAAGGGAGGAAGGGAAGAAGGGAAGGGAAGAAGGGAAGGGAAGGAGAGAAGAGAGGGAGAGGGTCGGTGACAGGAGCGGATGCCGGGGTCCGGATGGGTGGGTGTGAGCTGAGGCCCAGGTTTGTAAACATTGCTCCAACCCCCGGCCCGACCCTCCCTTTATTGTTCACCGCGTCTCCCTGGGGTGAGAGAGGGGAGGAGCCGGGGCTGCGTGCGTGAAGCACGGAGACTGGAGGGGTGGGAGCGCTGCCCCGGGACCATGAGGGAATGACCCCCCTCCCCCTCTCCCCCTTCTCCTTTCCCCCTCACACCCCGTCCCCGTCTACCCCTTTCTTCCCCCTCCACCCCTCTACTCTCTCTCCACCCCCCTCTCCCCCCTCCACCTCCACAAGTATGTGAGGTGTCAATATCTAAGGTAGACAGTGTTGAGAGATTGAATAGTTCATATGTTAGGAAATGGTTAGAAGTCTTAGCAATGTGGCTTTATATGGGAAATATATTCTCCATTTACTGTTGTAAAGGCCTAACAGAGTTCAGGTGTGCAAAGGGTGAGGTTAGAGTTGTGATTATCAGGGAGCAAGGATACCTTAGCTAGTAATCTAGTGCCATGTAACTAGAGGGAGGATGTGCAATTCAAAGCAGGCATTAGAAGAAGCACAAGCAGCTCTGAGGCATACAGACATTGTTGGTCGGGTGCAGCAAGGGGAAGGAGGCTTAAGGGCCTGTCCCACCAGCATGCAACTCTATGCGATTAGCGCGACCTAACGTGGTCGCTTGAGCCGTCCGGCATCGCGGGGCCGGTCCCACTTCGATCGCCGGAGCCGTGCGGAATTGTGCGGAGTTCGTCCCGAGTTCGTCCCGACACCGCGCGGGGCTCCGAAAAACTGACTATGTCCAAAAATTCCGCGCGGCAATGGCTTGTCGGCTCGCAGTCGCCTCGACGCATTACACACCGCCTCGACATCGTGCTTCCGTGAACCTATCTGTAGGTGCCTCCGTGACCCTGTGTGTGTGTGGCTCCGTGGCCCTCTGTGTGTGTGCTTCTGTGCCCCTCTCTGTGTGCCCCTCTCTGTCCTGGCGAACTTACCTTGACTTTGCTCCAAGTTCGCCTCACTTTGCACCGCATTGCACCACTCACACGACCTCCGCGCGGCCCTCGCTGCTGGTTTGGTCGCGCTTGCCGCATGCAGGCGCATGCTGGTGGGAACGGCCCTGTACAGGGGACCACCCGACCTCCACGCAGCCCCCGCTTCTAGTTTGATCGCGCTCATCGCATAGAGTTGCATGCTGGTGGGACAGGCCCTTTAGGGCTCAGCAATGAGAAACCAGTGTGGAGTAAGGCAGGCCCAACAGAGAGGAGGAAATTGATTGTAGAGGAGTTACGTCGACAGGAGGAAACAGTGAGATGTATAAGAACAGTAGCTCAGTTTAAGCAGAGACAGTGGATGTATTGGGAAAGTGTACAAAAGAGGAGGTTTAGCTGGAGGGACCTGTGGTGCATGGAGGCGGGTCATGTAAATCAAGAGTCAAGAATGTTTTATTGTCGTGTGTCCCAGATAGGACAATGAAATTCATGCTTGCTGCAGCATAACAGAATATGTAAACATAGTACATAATGGGAGGAAAAAAGATCAGTGTGTGTATACACATGCACGCATTCTCAATAAATAAACAAATATAGTGCAATAATAATAATAACAGTCTGTTACAGTTCAGAGCTTATTTGTCGTTGTGTTTAACAGCCTGATGGCTGCAGGGAAGAAGCTGTTCCTGAACCTGGACGTTACAGTTTTCAGGCTCCTGTACCTTCTCCCCGATGGCAATGGTGAGATGAGTGTGTGACCAGGATGGTTGGGTCTTTAATGATGCTGGCTGCCTTTTTCGAGGCAGCGACTTCGATAGATCCCTTCAATGGTGGGGAGGTCAAAGCCGGTGATGGACTGGGCAGTGGTCACAATTTTTTGCAGTCTTTTCCGCTCCTGGACGTTCAAGTTGCCGAACCAGGCCATGATGCAACCGGTCAGTATGCTCTCTACTGTACACCTGTAGAAGTTTAGGGGAATCCTCTTTGACATGCGGTATCTCCGTAATCTTCTCAGAAGTTGAGTCGCTGGGTCCAGGAAAGATCTTCGGAAATATACGCCCAGGAATTTGAAGTTCTTGACCCTCTCCATTATCGTCTCATTGATATAAACAGGATTGTGGGTCCTCATCCTTCCCCTCCCAAAGCCCACGATCAGTTCCTTGGTCTTACTGATGTTGAGAGCCAGGTTGTTGCGCTGGCACCATTTGGTCAATCGGTCGATCTCACTTCTATACTCTGACTCATCACCATCTGTGATTCGTCCAACAACATCGGCGAACTTGATGATGCAGTTCGCATTATGTCAGACTACGCAGTGATGGGTGTAGAGTGAGTAAAGCAGAGGGCTGAGCACCGATACTTGAGGTGCTCCCGTACTGATTGTTACTGAGGATGAAGTGTTTCTGCCAATTCCAACTGACTGTGGTCTGTGGATGAAGAAGTCGAGGATCCAATCACAGAGGGATGCGCAGAGGCCCAACCTCATGTGTGGTTCGCACCCATTGAGGCCCAGTTTGAGTTTCCGCCAGATCGTTGTGGATGCATCCCGCTACTTCCATGTGGTCGGCGCTCTCACCCAGGAGACGACATCGCGGCAGAACCCGCCAGCCGTTGGCAACTACGAGGCCTTGAAGGCGCTGCTGCTGCTGCGCATCATACCATCGACCGGCCTCGATACCCGCGCTGGTAGGCATGGTCCCACCCTGACCACCGTTAATGGCAGCCCCATTTGCTCCTATGAAACTCGGACTGTTTCGTTTGTCCTCGATTCTCATAGTTATGTGTGGCCCTTCCCCGTCACCGACGTCACCCAGCCATTGCTCGGGGCCTATTTTCTGTGGGCTTATTCCCACATGGTGGCCAACTGGGGCCAGCGCCTCATTCCTCCGCCCCCCCACCCCCCCCGAGCCATTGGTTTCCCCGATCCGCAGCTCGGTTCTGTGTCGGATGTGGACGAGGCCTATGCCCCAATCCTGGCGGAGTTCCCGGAGATCATGACCCCACGATTACATAGGCACTGGGTGGTACATCACACCCTCACTGCCGGCCCTCCATCGCATGCTCGGGCCTCTGCCACGGGACCTCGTATGGACCGCAGAATCTGACGCCGCTTTCGAGGGTGCCAAGGAGGCGGGCGGTAGCTGTGGCCACGTTGCTGGTGCCGCTGCCCCCACCGCCCTTGCTGTGGATGCTTCTGACGATGCTGTCAGCGGGGTCCTCGAACAGTCCATCGGTGGCCGTTGGCAACCGCTCGCTTTCTTCAGCCGGCATCTACGCCCTCCTGGACGCAATTACGGTGCATTCGACCGCGAGCTATTGGCTCTTTATTTGGCGATATTTCCTGGAGGGCAGGTCATTTATGGACCACAAACCTCTCACATTTGCCTTCGCGAAGGTGTCTGATCTCTGGTCTGCTCAGCAGCAGGAGCATCTGGCTTTAGTTTCTGAGTTTGCAGCCAATGTTCAACACGCTGAATCAGTGACCGGTGCTTTGTCTCGACCCGCTGTCCACGCTGTGCTGCCCGTCGCCCCGGGGTTGGACTATGCCACACTGGCTGCTGCTCAGCGCGATGGTGACGAGATGCAGGGATATTGCACTGCTGCACCGGGATTGGTGTTGGCCGATGTGCCGTTTGCCTCTGCAGGGGTGACGGTCCCGTGCGATACTTCCACCGGACGGTCGTTCCGGTTGGTTGGCAGCGGAGGCTATTGATGGACTGGCTCATCCTTCCATCTGGGCGACTTCTGCATTGGTGTCACCAAGTTCATGTTGCATGGCCTTGGATAGCAGGTTGCGGAGTGGGCCAGGGCCTGCATTCCTCGCCAGACGTCTAAGGTCCAGCAGCCGCTTCAGGTTTTGGTGATTCCTTCTCACCGGTTTGCACACATCCATGTGGATCTGGTGGGTCCTTTGCCATCGATTGTGGTGCCACTCACCTGCTCATGGTTGTGGATCATTTCACACAGTGGCCTGAAGCTGTTCCGCTGTGCTGTGAATTGCCCCCGGGCTCTCGCGCCGACAGCGCGGCATGTTTCGGCGTGCCTGCTGACATTTCTTCTGATCATGGTGCCACGTTCACCTCTGCCTCATGGTCAGCCATGGCTCAGCTGTATGGTGTACAGCTGCATTATTTACCACCGCGTATCACCTTCAGGCCAATGGGTTGGTCGAGCGCTTCCACAGACGTGTGACATTGACGTTGAAGGCACGGCTCATTGGCCCTCATTGGGTGGACCAATTACCTTGGGTGTTGCTGGGGACCGCATGGCTCCTGGGGCGGACTTGGACACATCTTTCCCGAAGCTGTTGTATGGTGCGCCGCTGCGGGTGACTGGGGATTTCCTTCCTGCGGCTCGCGTTTTGCCGGAGCCTTATGATGGGCCCTTCTGGGTGTTACGGCCTGGGATCGCGACCTTTGTATTGGATGTCGGGGGTCGTGAATAGATCGTGTCGGTGGCCCGCCTCAAACCTGCTCATTTGGATATCAACAGCCCGGTGGTGGTGGTGGCCCAACACCGGTGTAGGGGTCGTCTGCCAGCCGGGCCCTGTTCCTCGAGCACCTGGTGTGCCTGTTTCCCCTTTTCTGCCTGTTTGCCCTGTTCCGCCTGGGCCACTGGTTGTGTGGACCCTCCTGTTCCGCCCGTGACACCGGTTGTGTCCAGTGTGTCCAGCGCTCCTCCCCAGCCACAGCAACTTATGATTCGCAAACGTCACGGGTTTTCTTTGTTCATTTTTATTTAAAAATATATAAAACCTTTTCGCTCAACCGGTCTGGTCTCACTACAGTACTTTAATAACGGAAAAGAAAATATTTTTCACCCCTTGTTTCTTCTTCTAATTGTATCTTTTTCATTTCTTTATATCCCCGCTGCATCACTTGCATCACTTTCTGAGCTTATCAAACTATTTCTGACTGCTTCTTCTATCCCTGCTCACTATGCCCTTGTTATTTTTTTCTGCTGAAAGTTTGTTCAAATAATGCTTTGTTAATTAGAAGGCTGGAGCTTTTTGCTGATCAAGGCAATCTTTGACGCATTTGGTGCCTCAGGCAGAGAGGATTGTCTAGTCATATATTCTTTACAGGATCTAGTGTTATGTCTTTGTTTGAGCAAGTTCATCCTTTGCTAGAGGTGATGATTTAAAAGATGAGATGAGAATCAATAATGAATTGTGTACATAGATTGCAAAATTATACACTTAGTGAAAAATTACCAATATTATTAAGGACATAACTATTATGGAAATCTGTACACGTAGAGCTGACCTTTAGTGCTGGTAAATGTTTTGACTGCAAAGACTTTAATCCAGTAGGTTCAGTCCTCTTATCTGATATGTTTTCTTTGAAAGCAGCATGAGAAAGACAAGTGGTCTTATTTTGACGTCAGAGAGCAGGATACTGCTGCAATGATGACATGATGGGGAACTTGAAGCCAACAATGTCATGCTGCTTCAAAGAAAACCACATCAGATAAGAAGACTGAATGTCAGGAGGCTGACGCATGCAAGGTGCGAATGTCACAAGCTACCTGCGAGTCCATACGAAATATCATTACATACAAGCATGGCCTGCTTCTTTATCAGAGGGGCTGCATATGGAGATGAATGGATGAAACTATGTAACTAAGTGTGTGTATGTATTTAAAGTATATCCTTTCCATTTTTGCATTAATCAAATAATGTATTAATTCTCTATAATTTACTCCCTTCCAATTGTAATGGCGATGGTTCTGTTCCCATGGTAACTTGCTCGATAACCTTCCTTGGCATATTGACCTAAAGACAGTGGTTGCCAACAAACAAATGTGTGTGAGATATTGCAGCAGACCCTGGCCCGACTCATGGGGATTTCTGCACACATCCCAACACTGTATCACTGAATGACCACCAGGACACATACAGGGCAAGATTAGCAAGTTTACTGATGATACAAAAGTGAGTGGTTTTGCTAATGGTGAAGATGGTTGTGAAAGATTGCAGCAGGATCTGTATCGTTTGGCAAGGTGGGCAGTGGAATGGTTGATGGCATTTAATACAGAGATGTGTGGGGTGTAAAATTTGGGATGTCAAACAAGGGCAGGACCCACAGTAAATGGTAGGCCTCTGGGTAGTGTTGTGGAGCAGAGGGATCTTGGAGTACAGGGGCGTGGTTCCTTGAAGGTCGAGTCGCAGGTAGATAAAGTGGTCCAAAAGGCTTTTGCCACTTTGGCCTTCATCAGTCAGATTATTGAGTATAGAAGTTGGGAGGTTATGTTGCAGTTGTATAATAAGTTCGTGAGACCACATTTAGAATATTGTGCTCAGTTCTGGGCACCATGGTATAACCATATAACCCTATAACCATATAACAATTACAGCATGGAAACAGGCCTTCTCGGCCCTTCCAGTCCGTGCCGACCATTTATTCTCCCCTAGTCCCATCTACCTGCACTCAGACCATACCCCTCCATTCCCTTCCCGTCCTTATACCTATCCACTTTACTTTTAAATGTTAAAATCAATCCTGCCTCCACCACTTGTGCTGGAAGCTCATTCCACACAGCCACCATTCTCTGAATAAAGAGGTTCCCCTCATGTTACCCCTAAACTTCTGTCCCTTAATTCTCATGTCATGCCCTCTTGTTTGAATCTTCCCTACCCTCAATGGGAAAAGCTTATCCACGTCAACTCTGCCTATCCCTTTCATCATTTTGAAGACATCAATCAAGTCCCCCCTTAACCTTCTGCGCTCCAAAGAATAAAGACCTAACTTGTTCAACCTTTCTCTGTAACTTAGTTGCTGCAATCCAGGCAACATTCTAGTAAATCACCTCTGTACTCTCTATTTTGTTGACATCCTTCCTATAACTAAGTGACCAAAATTGTACACCATACTCCAGAATTGGTCTCACCAATGCCTTGTACAATTTTAACATTACTTCCCTACTCTTATATTCAATGCTCTGATTTATAAAGGCCAGCACACCAAAAGCTTTCTTTACCACCCTATCTACATGCGATTCCACCTTCAGGGAACTATGCACAGTTATTCCTAGATCCCTCTGTTCCACAGCATTCCTCAATTCCCTACCATTTACCATGTACGTCCTATTTTGATTTGTCCTGCCAAGATGTAGCACCTCACACTTATCAGCATTAAACTCCATCTGCCATCTTTCAGCCCACTCTTCCAAATGGCCCAAATCTCTCTGTAGACTTTGAAAATCTACTTCATTATCCACAGCACCACCTATCTTAGTATCATCTGCATACTTACTTATTCAATTTTCCACCCCATCATCTAGATCATTGATGTACATGACAAACAACAGTGGACCCAACACAGATCCCTGAGGCACCCCACTGGTCACCGGCTTCCAACCTGACAAACAGCCATCCACCATTACTCTCTGGCATCTCCCATTCAGCCACTGTTGAATCCATCTTGCTACTCCGCCATTAACACCCAAAGATTGAACCTTCTTAACCAACCTTCCATGGGGAACCTTGTCAAAGGCCTTACTGAAATCCATATAGACAACATCCACTGCTTTACCCTCATCAATTTCCCCAGTAACCTCTTCAAAACATTCAAGAAGGTTTGTCAAACATGACCTGCCAGGCACAAAAATCCATGTTGACTGTTCCTGATCAGACCCTGTTTATCCAGATGCTTATATATATTATCTCTAAGTATCCTTTCCATTAATTTGCCCACCACTGACGTCAAACTAACAGGTCTATAATTGCTAGGTTTATTCTTTGAACCCTTTTTAAACAATGTATCAACATGCGCAGTACGCCAATCCTCCAGCACTATTCCCGTTTCTAATGACATCTGAAATATTTCTGTCATAGCCCCTGCTATTTCTACACTAACTTCCCTCAATGTCCTAGGGAATATCCTGTCCTGGACCTGGAGACTTATCCACTTTTATATTTTTCAAAAGTGTCAGTACTTCCTCCTCTTTGAATCTCATAGTTTCCATAGCTACTCTACTATGGGTGTACAAAATCATGAGAGGAATGGATCAGGTAGATGCACAGTCTTTTGTCCAGAGTAGGGGAATCAAGGACCAGAGGACATAGGTTCAAGGTGAATGGGAAAAGATTTAATAGGAATCCGAGGTGTGATGTTTTCACGCAAAGGGTGGTGGGTGTATGGAACAAGCTGCTAGAGGAGGTAGTTGAGGCTGGGACTATCCCATCATTTAAGAAACAGTTAGACAGGCACATGGATAGGACAGGTTTGGAGGGATAGGGACCAAGCGCAGGCAAGTGGGACTAGTGTAGCTGGGACAGTATTGGCCAGCGTGGGCGAGTTGGGCTCAGGAACCTGTTTCCACACTGTATCGCTCTATGACTAGTGTAGTTCGGACATTGTTGGCCGGTGTGGGGGAGTTAGGCTGAGGGGCAGAGCCCTAGTGGTGGGTGACTCCATTATCCGAGGAGCGGACAGGAGATGCGAGGATGGTCTGTTGCCTCCCTGGTGCCAGGGTCCAGGATGTCTCGAGCCGAATTCAGAACATCCTCGAGAGAGAAGGTGAACAGCCGGCAGTGGTTGTGCACGTAGGCACAAACGACATCGGGAAGAAGAGGAAGGAGGTTTTCCAACATGACTTCAGAGAGCTGGGAAGAAGACTGAAATGCTGGACTTCTAGGGTGGTTATCTCTGGATTGCTTCCAGTACCTCGTGCTAGTGAGGACAGGAACAGGGAGATAGGGGATCTGAATGTGTGGCTGAGGGGCTGGAGCAGGGAGCAAGGAATTAGATTTATAGACCACTGGGATCTCTTCTGGGGTAGGGGTGACCTGTACAAAAGGGACAGGTTACACCTTAACTGAAGGGGGACTGACATTCTGGCAGGCATAGAAACATAGAAACATAGAAAAATAGGTGCAGGAGTAGGCCATTCGGCCCTTCGAGCCTGCACCGCCATTCAATGTGATCATGGCTGATCATCCAACTCAGTATCCTGTACCTGCCTTCTCTCCATACCCCCTGATCCCTTTAGCCACAAGTGCCACATCTAATGCCCTCTTAAATACAGCCAATGAACTGGCCTCAACTACCTTCTGTGGCAGAGAGTTCCCGAGACTCACCACTCTCTGTGTAAAGAATGTTTTCCTCATCTCGGTCCTAAAGGAATTCCCCCTTATCCTTAGACTGTGACCCCTTGTTCTGGACTCCCCCAACATCGGGAAAAATCTTCCAGCATCTAGCTTGTCCAACCCCTTAAGAATTTTGTAAGTTTCTATAAGATCCCCCCTCAATAGTCTAAATTCCAGCGAGTACAAACCGAGTCTATCCAATCTTTCCTCATATGAAAGTCCTGACATCCCAGGAATCAGTCTGGTGAATCTTCTCTGTACTCCCTCTATGGCAAGAATGTCTTTCCTCAGATTTGGAGACCAAAACTGTACGCAATACTCCAGGTGTGGCCTCACCAAAACCCTGTACAACTGCTCCTATACTCAAATCCTTTCGCTATGAATGCTAACATACCAGGCAGGTTTGCTATGGCTATGGGTGGTTTTAAACTAAATAGTGGTGGAGAGGGATTGACAAATTGCGAGTATAAAGATGGAGTTGAAGGGGAAGTGGCTACAGGAAGATTTACAAAAGATTCTCAAATTAATGGGAAGGAAAGCTCGAGAATGGGCAACAGAGTAAGGTCAGGGCCAATTGTGAGCGGTGCGAGGGGGAAGTGAATACGGAGGTCAAAGTGCTGTATATGAATGCGTGAAGTATAATGAATAAAGTGGACGAGCTTGAGGCTTAGTTAGAAACCTTATGATGTTGTGGGAATTACTGAGATGTGGCGGTAAGAGAGCCAGGGCTGGGAACTAAATATTCAAGGGTATACCTCCTATCGAAAAGACAGACAGGTGGGCAGAGGGGGTAGGGTTGCCCTGTTGGTGAGGAATGAAATTCAGTCCCTTGCAAGGGGTGACATTGAAACAGGAGATGTGGTGTCAGTATGGATAGAACTAAGGAATTGTAAGGGTAAAAGGACCCTAATGGGACAATCTACAGGCCCCCGAACAGTAGCCTGGATATAGGGCGCGTTGAATCGGGGGTTAAAATAGTAAGATTAAATGAGAACTTACCAGTTCGAAGTTTGATCCTTATTTTATGAGAAGTTACGATGAGGGATTTCGTGAAGCACGCATGTGCAACATTCTTCAAAGCAGCGGTGTGAAATCACAGATGGTAGAGTTGACTGAAGATAGTACGATTAAGAGAAGTAACACACCAGTTGACCTTATAATAGAGGGTTGGGAGCGGAGGGCATGAAATCCCTCATCATAACTCCTCATAAAATAATGATCAAACTTCGAACTGGTAAGTTCTCGTTTAATCTTACTATTTTACTTCGGAGTCACGTGTATGACTTCATGAAGATTTCAAAGCTCTGTGATTTCATGCCCTGGAAATGAGTCCATGCTCATGCACTGTCATAATGACTAATGGAGAAAGTATGTTAACGTATTTCTGACTTGAAACAGAGCTGAAAAACAATAATGTATTTATTAACAACAAATAATAAAGCCCTAACTTCAGGGAAGTTAAGAAACAGAACTTAAAATAGTATCTGCAAAAGTTGTGGGTGTGGTCACATGCAGATGGTGCATATCTGTACGGGCATATCTGTACAGCCCGTAGTCCATGAAATGGTCACAAATGGAGGACATTTAAAGGGGAAATTTTAAGAGTACAGAATCTTTATGTTCCTGTTCGGTTGAAAGGAACCAGTAAAAATTGGAAAGAGCCCTGGTTTTCAAGGGAAATTGGACATCTTGTTCGGAAAAAGAGGGAGATCTACAATAATTATAGGCAGCATGAAGTAAATGAGGTGCTTGAGGAGTATAAGGAATGGAAAAAGAACCTTAAGAAAGAAATTAGAAAAGCTAAAAGAAGATATGAGGTTGCTTTGGCAAGTAAGGCGAAAGTAAATCCTAAGGGTTTCTACAGCTATATTAATAGCAAAAGAATAACAAGGGATAAAATTGGTCCATTGGAGAGACCGAGTGGACAGCTATCTGCAGAGCCATAAGAGATGGGGGAGATATTGAACAATTTCTTTTCTTCGGTATTCACCAAGGAGAAGGATATTGAATTATGTGAGGTAAGGGAAACTAGTAGAGTAGCTATGGATACTATGAGTTTCAAAGTAAAAGAAGTACTGACACTTTTGAAAAATATAAAAGTGGATAAGTCTCCAGGTCCTGACAGGATATTCCCTAGGACATTGAGGGAAGTTAGTGTAGAAATAGCCGGGGCTATGACAGAAATATTTCAAATGTCATTAGAAACCGGAATAGTCCCCGAGGATTGGCGTACTGTGCATGTTGTTCCATTGTTTAAAAAGGGTTCTAAAAGTAAACCTAGCAATTATAGACCGGTTAGTTTGACTTCAGTGGTGGGCAAATTAATGGAAAAGATACTTAGAGATAATATATATAAGTATCTGGATAAAGAGGGTCTAATTAGGAACAGTCAACATGGATTTATGCCTGGAAGGTCATGTTTGACTAATCTTCTTGAATTTTTTGAAGAGGTTACTAGGGAAATAGACGAGGGTAAAGCAGTGGATGTTTTCTATATGGACTTCAGTAAGGCCTTTGACAAGGTTCCTCATGGAAGGTTGGTTAAGAAGGTTCAACTGTTGGGTATAAATGCAGGAATAGCAAGATGGATTCAACAGTGGCTGAATGGGAGAAGCCAGAGGGTAATGGTGGATGGCTGTTTGTCGGGTTGGAGTCAGGTAACTAGTGGGGTGCCTCAGGGATCTGTGTTGGGTCCTTTGTTGTTTGTCATGTACATCAATGATCTGGATGAAGGGGTGGTAAATTGGATTAGTAAGTATGCAGATGATACCAAGATAGGGGGTGTTGTGGATAATGAAGAGGATTTCCAAAGTCTACAGAGTGATTTAGGCCAGTTGGAAAAATGGGCTGAAAGATGGCAGATGGAGTTTAATGCTGATAAATGTGAGGTGCTACACCTTGGCAGGACAAATCAAAATAGGATGTACATGGTAAACGGTAGGGAATTGAAGAATACAGTTGAACAGAGGGATCTGGGAATAACCGTGCATAGTTCCTTGAAGGTGGAATCTCATATAGATAGGGTGGTAAAGAAAGCTTTTGGTATGCTAGCCTTTATAAATCAGAGCATTGAGTATAGAAGCTGGGATGTAATGTTAAAATTGTACAAGGCATTGGTGAGACCAAATCTGGAGTATGGTGTACAATTTTGGTCGCCCAATTATAGGAAGGATGTCAACAAAATAGAGAGGGTACAGAGGAGATTTACTAGAATGTTGCCTGTGTTTCAACAGCTAAGTTACAGAGATAGGTTGAATAAGTTAGGTCTTTATTCTCTGGAGCGCAGAAGGTTAAGGGGGGACTTGATAGAGGTCTTTAAAATGATGAAAGGGATAGACAGAGTTGATGTGGACAAGCTTTTCCCTATGAGAATAGGGAAGATTCAAACAAGAGGACATGACTTTAGCATTAAGGGACAGGGGTTTAGGGGTAACATGAGGGGGAACTTCTTTACTCAGAGAGTGGTAGCGGTGTGGAATGAGCTTCCAGTGGAAGTGGTGGCGGCAGGTTCGTTGGTATCATTTAAAAATAAATTGGATAGGCATATGGATGAGAAGGGTATGGAGGGTTATGGTATGAGTGCAGGCAGGTGGGACTAAGGGAAAAAAGGTGTTCGGCATGGACTTGAAGGGCCGAGATGGCCTGTTTCCGTGCTGTAATTGTTATATGGTTATATGGTTATATGGTAACATTTCTAATTAGTTAATACCTTGTGTCTGAAGTAAGGTAGATTTGTGCATATTCCATCTACCACCACAACAGGAGGTGGTATCAGTAGCTCTCCAACCGTGAGCGCTGGCGTCAGTTTGTAAAACAACCGAAGGGTTTGGAATTGTGATGGGATTAAAGCGATGTCGAATATTGCTAATCCATCATCGCAGTTCGATTTTTGCTTTGGCCATTAGCTGCATAGGCCTGTCAAAATGACCAGCATGGGATTTGAGTGCTGACATTTTGGCTCTTTATAAATTTTGGTAATGTAACTGTCCATATCGTGTAGCTGGAAATGTAGCTACAAGTTTCCAGATTACCCTGGCAGCGTGCCGAATGGTCGGTTTACTGGTGCAAACAAGGCTATTGCATGCCTCTATTAAGTCTGTCGCCTTGTTTTTTGGCAAGGTGACAGTCATGTGAACTGTGTCAATCGTGAACCCCAGATAATCCATTATTACAGAGGGCATTAACTTGGATTTGTCTGGATGGATGATAAATCCCAGTTTTTGAAATGGAAGCTTGGTGGCTGTCACAGCTAATTTAGCCAATTCCAAGGTTTACCCCACAATTAGGATGTCATCAAGATATGCCATGACAATATGCTTTTGTTTCCGTAGAGACGCCAATGCTGGTTTCAACATTTTGGTAAATAGTCTGGGAGCTGTTGTTATTGCATTAGGCAGCGCTTTATACTGCCATTGCTGCCCCATCCAGATAAATTTCAAATATCTGCAGTGATCTTTGTGTATGGGTACTGAATAGTATGCATCTTTAAGATCAATGCAAGCCATGAAGTACCCTTTGGAAGCTAGTTGTTTAGCAGTTACAAATGTTTCCATTTTGAAGTGGGTATATTGCACAAAAGTATTCAGTTGTGTTAAGTCAATGATAATGCAGCATCCACCATTGTTTTTTGGTTTTGGTGAAGATGTTTGACACAAACTCAAGAGGTTCATGTTTAATTTTCTCTATTACTCCCTTAGAATATAATCTATGTAGTTCCGCATGTCCTTCCACTTTCTCTTTTTGAGAAAGCACAAATTTCCGGCTAGGTACATGTTGAACTGGTAGGAGGAGTTTGTTAATGAATTCAATTTAGTATCCCTGAATACTGTGCAATATAAAGACATCAGAAGTTATAGAACTCCATGCATCCCTAAACAGGTATAACCTACCCCCTATTTGTGAAGTTATACATGTGGTACTCCCAAGGCAACCAGACCCACCTACCTCCATGGTTACCGGTGGTGTTGGGTCGGCTTCTTCCATCCTTGGCTCTTGGGAGGTGGAGACGCTGTGGTGTGGGGTTGGCGAATCTTCCACGAAGGGCGCTCTGGGGCATGGCCTAAAAAGGACCTTCGGTGCGGCCTTCGGAGTTTCACCCGCTGTCCTGTTGCTATGGTAGCGGGGCCTGTTGGTGGTTGCATAGGGGTGCTGCCGCCGGCTTACTGTTGACCTGATGGTAGTTGGTGCCTTGATCATGCCCACCGCTTTTGCTTCATCATCCAGGTCTTTAACCTGCTTCGGCACGTTGTGTCCGAACAGCAAAGTAGGCGGTGGTGTGCTGCTAGTTTTGCACAACCCTGCGAATTTAGGGTTGAGCGTAGGACGGAACGCGCTTTTTCTGAAACAGTTGATTTTGAACTGCACATTGCAAAGCAGTGCTAACGCGTCCTGTTGCCCATCCGTCATATCAGTGCCATCCACAGATCTGGCAAATGCAGTGATTCCTGCAGCTAGCAATGTCAATATTTTCTGCATCTTAATTTCTTGAGCCCTGATGCTGGGACTAATGTCCCCCCAGATGGGGTTGGTGACTGCTGGTATGTTGAGAGACACACAGCAAGGTATTTGCCTGTGGTATCCGTCATAACCTGCTCCTGCAGCTGGTGCACTGTTAGGTAGTTGATACTCGCTGCCAGCTGCGGTTGTAACGGCTGTCCCTTCTGGGATGGTATTGCAAACTTCGATACCATACCCAGGAGCTCGTCTTCTTGCACCCCCAGCAAGTTGGGTTCTTCAGCCAACCCCTCTTTGGAGTCAGCCCAGCCCTGACTCCTAATGCTACCCTGCAAGGAGGGTGAGACATTGGGCAGCCCTGAATAGGGTACCGCCGTGGGTCTGCGAAGACACCCACGGTGACCAGACTCCTGCTGGAGTAGGTCACGTTGGAGCAACACCATCCGCTCCACGCGGGATAAACGACCGCCGTCGCTGTCTGCAAACGGCAGGTCGTCAGGCACGGACTCAGCTGATTCAACGGGGCTGCCCGGCTTCCGAGCGGCCTTACCGCCAGTCCGTGGTGGTCCTCTGGACTGTAGCGGTATGAAGTCGGGGGCTGCCGCATGCTCAACAGCCAGCTCAGGCATTGTTGGCCGCTGTTTCCTCTGTAGTCTGCCGGGAAGCGGCCCTTTTCTTTCCTCAAGCTTTGTCCGTGCTCGGTAGTGGGTACTCAAATATGAGAGACAGAGTGCCCTAACCACTCTAGGTTAGCTGTACTTACCTGAGTGTTCCTTTTTTAAACCTGCCGGTAAAGGGGCTGCACTCCTCCCAGCCAGCACTTACGTGACTCCGAAGTAAAATTGGCATGTAGTAAAAGTAATGCTGTGGTTGTTATGGGAGATTTCAACATGCAGGTAGACTGGGAACATCAGGTTGGTACTGGACCCCAGGGAGAAGGCAATTCTGGATTTAATGTTATGTAATGAACCGGATTTGTTAAAGGACCTCGAGGTAAATGAGCTATTAGGAGACAGTGACCATAACATGGTCAGATTTAATCTACAATTGGAGAGGGAAAAGAGTAGATCGAAGGTGTCAGTGTTGCAGTTGAATAAAGGGGACTATGGGGCCATGAGAGAGGAGCTGGCCGAAGTTGACTGGAACGATACACTAGCAGGGATGACAGTGGAACAACAATGGCAGGTGTTTCTAGGAATAATACAGAAGGTGCAGGATCAGTTCATTCCTCGGAGGAAGAAAGATTCCAAGGGGAAAAAGGGACGACCATGGCTGACACGGGACGTCGGGGACAGTATAAAAATTAAAGCGAAGAAATACAATGTAGCAAAGATGAGCGGGAAGCAAGAGGATTGGGTAATGTTTAAAGAACAACAGAAGATAACCAAAAAGACAATACGGGGAGAAAAGATGAGGTACGAAGGTAAGCTAGCCAAGAATATAAAGCAGGAGAGTAAAAGCTTCTTTAGATATGTTAAGAGGAAAAAATTAGTTAAGACCAAAGTTGGACCCATGAAGACCAAAAAAAATGAATTTGGTATGGGGAACAACGAAATGGCAGATGAGTTGAACAGGTACTTTGGATCTGTCTTCATTAAGGAGGACACAAACAATCTTCCTGATGTACTAGTGGCCAGAGGATCTGGGGTGACGGAGGAACTGAAGGAAATCCACATTTGGCAGGAAATGGTGTTGGATTGACTGATGGGACTAAAGGCTGATAAATCCCCAGGGCCTGATGGTCTGCATCCCAGGGTACTTAAGGAAGTGGCTCTAGAAATCGTGGATGCATTGGTGATAATTTTCCAATGTTCTATAGACTCAGGATCAGTTACGGTGGATTGGAGGGTAGCTCATGTTATCACACTTTTTAAGAAAGGCGGGAAAGAGTAAACAGGGAATTATAGACCAGTTAGCCTGACATCGGTGATGGGGAAGATGCTGGAGTCAAAACTATGAGGATCAAAGAAGAAGAAGTACTGACACTTTTGAAAAATATAAAAGTGGATAAGTCTCCAGGTCCTGACAGGATATTCCCTAGGACATTGAGGGAAGTTAGTGTAGAAATAGCAGGGGCTATGACAGAAATATTTCAAATCTCATTAGAAACGGGAATGGTGCTGGAGGATTGGCGTACTGCGCATGTTGTTCCATTGTTTAAAAAGTGTTCTAAGAGTAAACGTAGCAATTATAGACCTGTTAGTTTGACATCAGTGGTGAGAAAATTAATGGAAAGGATACTTAGAGATAATATATATAATTATCTGGATAAACAGGGTCTGATTAGGAACAGTCAACATAGATTTGTGCCTGGATGGTCATGTTTGACTAATCTTCTTGAATTTTTTGAAGAGGTTACTAGGGAAATTGATGAGGGTAAAGTGGTGGATGTTGTCTATATGGACTTCAGTAAGGCCTTTGACAAGGTTCCACATGGAAGGTTGGTTAAGAAGGTTCAATTGTTGGGTATTAATAATGGACTAGCAAGATGGATTCAACAGTGGCTGAATGGGAGATGCCAGAGAGTAATGGTGGATGGCTGTTTGTCAGGTTGGAAGCCGGTGACCAGTGGGGTGCCTCAGGGATCTGTGTTGGACCCACTGTTGTTTGTCATGTACATCAATGATCTGGATGATGGTGTGGAAAATTGGATTAGTAAGAATGCAGATGATACTAAGATAGGTGGTGTTGTGGTTAATGAAGTAGATTTTCAAAGTCTACAGAGAGATTTGGGCCATTTGGAAGAGTGGGCTGAAAGATGGCAGATGGAGTTTAATGCTGATAAGTGTGAGGTGCTGCATCTTAGCAGGACAAATCAAAATAGGACGTACATGGTAAATGGTAGGTCACAGTTTAAGAATAAGGATCAAGCCATTTAGAACGGAGACGAGACAACACTTTTTCTCACAGAGAGTGGTGAGTCTGTGGAATTTTCTGCCGCAGAGGACGGTGGAGGCAGGTACTCAGGATGCTTTCAAGAGAGAGCTAGATAGGGCTCTTAAAAATTGCAGAGTCGGGGAACATGGGGAGAAGGCAGGAACGGGGTACTGATTGGGGATGATCAGCCATGATCACATTGAATTGTGGTGCTGGTTCGAAGGGCTGAATGGCCTCCTCCTGCACCTATTGTCTAATGCCTATTGTCTTTCCACACTGTTGTCATTGTTGGACATTGTTGGCTGGTGTGGGCAAGTTGGGCCGGGGGGCCTGTTTCCACACTGTATCACTCTATGACTAATGTAGCTGGCCGGTGTGGGCGAATTGGGACGAGAGGCCTGTTTTCACACTGTATCACTCAATGACTAGTGTAGTTGGGACATTCTTGGCCGGTGTGGGCGAATTTGGCCGAGGGGCTTGTTTCCCCACTGTATCACTCTATGACTAGTGTATTGGGACGTTGGTGCTGTGGCCGGTGCGGGGGAGTTGGGCCGAGGGGCCTGTTTCCACACTGTATCACTGCAAGACTAGGGTGGGTGGGCCGGTGTGGGCGAGTTGGTCTGAGAGGCCTGTTTCCACACTGTATCACTCTGTGACTATTGTATAGAAACATAGAAAAATAGAAAATACGTGCAGGCGGAGGCAATTCAGCCCTTCGAGCCAGGACCGCCATTCATTGTGATCATGGCTGATCATCCGCTATCAATAACCCGTGCCTGCCTTCTCCCCATATCCCTTGTCTCCACTAGTCCCTAGAGCTCTATCCAACTCTAATCCATCCAGTGATTGGGCCTCCAGTGCCCTCTGTGGCAGGGAATTCCATAAATTCACAACTCTCTGTGTAAAAATGTTTTTCTCACCTCAGTCTTAAATGACCTCCCCTTTATTCTAAGACTGTGGCCCCTGGTTCTGGACTCACCCAACATTGGGAACATTTTTCCTTCATCTAGCTTGTCCAGTCCTTTTATAATTTATATGTTTGTATAAGATTTATAGAAGATGTGTTTCTATAAGATTTATATGTTTCTATAAGTCGCCCCAGAAATAGTGGATGCCTCAGTGATAATTTTTCAAAAATCTTTAGATTCTGGAGTAGGTCCTGAGGATTGGAGGGTAGCTAATGTAACCCCACTTTTTAAAAAGGGAGGGAGAGAGTAAACGGGGAATTACAGACCAGTTAGTCTAACATCGGTAGTGGGGAAACTGCTAGAGTCAGTTATTAAAGATGGGATAGCAGCACATTTGGAAAGTGGTGAAATCATTGGACAAAGTCAGCATGGATTTACGAAAGGTAAATCATGTCTGATGAATCTTATTGAATTTTTTGAGGCAGTTACTGGTAGGGTGGATAAGGGAGAACCAGTGGATGTGTTATATCTGGACTTTCAGAAGGCTTTCAACAAGGTCCCGCATAAGAGATTAGTATACAAACTTAAAGCACACGTTATTGGGGGTTCAGTATTGATGTGGATAGAGAACTGGCTAGCAGACAGGAAGCAAAGAGTAGGAGTAAACGGGTCCTTTTCAGAATGGCAGGCAGTGACTAGTGGGGTGCCGCAAGGCTCATTGCTGGGCCCCCAGCTATTTACAATATATATTAATGATTTGGATGAGGGAATTGAATGCAACATCTCCAACTTTGTGGATGACACGAAGCTGGGGGGGCAATGTTAGCTGTGAGGAGGATGCTAGGAGGCTGCAAGGTGACTTGGATAGGCTGGGTGGGTGGGAAATGAATGGCAGATGCAGTATAATGTGGATAAATGTGAGGTTATCCACTTTGGTGGCAAAAACAGGAAAGTAGACTATTATTTGAATGGCGGCCAATTAGGAAAAGGGGAGATGCAATGAGACCTGGGTATCATGGTACACCAGTCATTGAAATTAGGCATGCAGGTGCAGCAGGCTGTGAAGAAAGCGAATGGTATGTTTGCATTCATAGCAAAAGGATTTGAGTACAAGAGCAGGGAGGTTCTACTGCAGTTGTACAGGTTCTTGGTGAGATCACTTGGTGAGTTGGGCCGAGGGGCCTGTTTCCACACTGTATCACTCTGTGACTCTATCAGACAACCTGCTCATGAGTTATACCGACACAACGTTGACCAAACTGAGGCAATATCCAGTGCACAAGGAAGCTATCATATTGGTTAAATTGTTTTTAGTTTAATATAATTTCCCAGCTTTTGGTCCATAGCCCCTCAGTTTACAGGCAGTTTTAGAGTCAATGAGTGATGGAGCTTCGAATATAGCCCTTTTGCTCCATTGGGTCAACTCCTCCATGACGACTGAGGTGCCTGCTGAGCTTGTCTGGATTTAGCCAATACCCCTCTGAATATTTCCTGTCAATGAATTTTTCCAAATGGCGTTTAATATAATGTAAATGTAACCACCTCGATCACTTTTCTGGAAGCTCATTACTTACACACACCACTTTTTGTGTGAAAAACGCGTCCCTCAGATCTTTTTCAAATATTGCCTAGTGGATACGATCTGGAGGAGAATAGTTAAGGTCAATGCACAGTCGTTGTACCCAGAGTAAGGGAATCGAGAACCAGATTTAAGGTAAGAGGGCAAAGACCTAGTCGCCTGAGGAACAACCTTTTCACACAGAAGGTGGTACGTCGATGAAAGAGCGGGGTGCAGGGGCAGGGTGGTTGTGGGTGTTGTGGGGGTGGGGGGTTATGGGGGCGGGGGAGTTGTGGGGACAGGAGGGGGCGTTGTGGGGTGCGGGGGGTTTGTGGGGGATGTTGTGGGGGGATGGGGTGTGTGCGCAGGGGGGGAGTTGTGGGGTGTGTGGGCGGTGGGAGTTGGGGAGGGGGGGAGGGGGGACGGGGGGGTGTGAGCTCGGAGAAAAAACAGGTGAAGAGCCATGGGGGAGAGGATGGTATCACGGGGGAGGGGGGAGGGGGGAGGAACCAGCGAGGGATCCAGAGGGGTAGTGGCTGGAATTGGCTGTGCAATGGGGACTCACAGAGGCACTGGCCACTGGTCGTTCTCTGCTGGGATCAGAGTCTCCGCTTTCCATTTGGCGACATCGGCGATATCTCCAATATCTCCGACTCTGGGCTGGGCTGGGTCTCCGACTGGTCTGGGCTCCGACTCTGGGCTGAGCTGGTTTCCGACGCTGGGCTGTGTCTCCAATGCTGGGCTGCTTGGGGCTGGGCTGCTTGGGGCTGGGCTGCTTGGGGCTGGGCTACTTCGGGTCCCTATGAAAATTGTGTCTGGTTGGAAACCTCCGCCGGCCATCCTCAGCTCCATTAAAGACACGATGGCGCAGGAAAGGGTGGGCTTGCAGGGGAAGAAACTAATCCACGCGGCGCTGACCATCAGGAGTAGAAATTGATCTGTGCATGTGTGGTTTTTAAGATTTTTTAAACCTCGCTAACTGTTACGATATTCAACCGATCAGAACGAAACTTGGTGTACTCGCAGCACAGGAGAACGGTGAGTGAACAGGCAAAAATCGTAGTGCTATCGTGAACCGTTTTTACACAAATAGAAAGACTGCACAAACCGGAAGATAAAAAGATCAGAGTTTTAGTTATGTATAGATAGAAGATAGATATATATGGATGGATGGATGGATGGATGCATGGATGGATGGATGGATGGATGGATGGATAGATCTCATCGAGCAGGAAAGAGTGCAGATACGTTTTCAAAGAATGTTAAAAGTCTGGGACAAGGCCTATCGGTTCAACTTGTACATGCCATCCAAGATGTCCATTCTAAGCTAGTCCACCAGTCTGTGTTTAGCTCACATAGCTCCTGTCCAAATATGTTTAGAATGCCGTATTGTAGCTGCTTTAACTACCCCGTCTGGCTGCTCAACGGCCTAATCTATAGAGAGAGGTTAGGTAGACTAGGATTTTATTCCTTGGAGAGCAGGAGGCTGAGGGTTGATCATAAAATCATGGTGTGTAAAATCAAGGGGCACAGATAGGTTGAATGCCCCAGACTCTTTCAATCAAGAACTTGAGTATTTTGATTTAAGGTGAGAGGGGAAAGATTTAATAGGAATCTTTTCATTCAGAGAGAGGTGTGTAGAACTATAGTGATGAGTGATCAATGGCCCTTCAGTGGACCATGCCAAGACTATATTATTACTGAAATCCAATTGCAGTTCATGCATTATTTTTACATTCCCTGCAGTTAATAAATTATTAATATAGTCTTATTGAAACTATCACCCACTTTTCTACTAAGCAGCACGCCAACTCTGTATTAATGTACTTACTATCAGGATGATTCGTGTAATCTAATATACTCTTACTGTACACTTACTGTTAGGCTAGAGTCTTTTTGAAGGTGGTCTTTTAAATATGAAAATACAGACTGTCAATCTAATAGCATATTCAGTTACATTTTAAAATGGTAAACCCCACTCCTGGTTCATCGAACAGTAGAAGAGTACAGCACAGGAACAGCCCTTAATGTTTTAGTGGTTAAATAAAAATCCATTGTTGCATATTGGCAGCAGATCCATGTTGTGGTTATGTACTTTTATTCAGTTCAGTCACATCATACTCTATCAGCTGGTGCAACTTCCTGCAAGGTACTTCCTGTAAGAGGTAGAGAGCTCTAGAATGGAGACAAGCCGTCAGACACACAAAGTCCAAGCCAATCATCTAACACCCAATTTGTATCAATCCAATTCCATTTTCCCCACATTCCTAACATATCCCCCCAGCTTCTACCACTTGCCTATGCACCAGGGACGGTTTACAGTGGCCAATCAACCTAATAATCCACAATCTTTGGGATGTGGGAGGAAATGAATTAATATGTTTATTGGCCAAGTATTCACATACAAGGAATTTGCCTTGGTGCTCCGCCCGCAAGTGACGATGACAAACAGTGACACATAAAACATTAAACATTAATAATAAAACATTATTGATTAAACATGTGAATTAATTAAAATACCAGAGCAAAAGGAGGCTACAGATTTTTATAGTAAAAATCGGAAAGTGCCATGGTTTTCAAGGGAAATTGGACACTTGTTTCGAAAAAAGAGAGATATCTACAATATTTATAGGAGACATGGGGTAAATGAGGTGCTAGATGAGTATAAAGAATGTAAAAAGAATCTTAAGAAAGAAATAAGAAAAGCTAAAAGAAGATATGAGGTTGCTTTGGCAAAAAAGGTGAAAGTAAATCCAAAGGGTTTCTACAGCTATATTAATAGCAAAAGGATAACAAGGGATAAAATTGGACCACTAGAGAGCCAGAATGGACAGCTATCTGCAGAGCCAAAAGAGATGGGGGAGATATGGAACAATTTATTTTCTTCAGTATTCATCAAGGAGAAGGATATTGAACTCTGTGAGGTAAGGGAAAAAAGTAGAATAGCTATGGATACTATGAGATTCAAAGAGGAGGAAGTACTGACACTTTTGAAAAATATAAAAGTGGATAAGTCTCCAGGTCCTGACAAGATATTCCCTAGGACATTGAGGGACGTTAGTGTAGAAATAGCAGGGGCTATGACAGAAATATTTCAAATGTCATTAGAAACGGGAATAGTGCCGGAGGATTGGCGTACTGTGCATGTTGTTCCATTGTTTAAAAAGGGTTCAAAGAATAAACCTAGCAATTATAGACCTGTTAGTTTGACATCAGTGGTGGGCAAATTAATGGATAGGATACTTAGAGATAATATATATAAGCATCTGGATAAGAACAGTCAACATGGATTTGTGCCTGGAAGGTCATGTTTGACAAACCTTCTTGAATTTTCTGAAGAGGTTACTAGTGAAATTGATGAGGGTAAAGCAGTGGATGTTGTCTATATGGATTTCAGTAAGGCCTTTGACAAGGTTCCCCATGGAAGGTTGGTTAAGAAGGTTCAATCTTTGGGTGTTAATGGCGGAGTAGCAAGATGGATTCAACAATGGCTGAATGGTAGATGCCAGAGAGTAATGGTGGATGGCTGTTTGTCAGGTTGGAAGCCGGTGACCAGTGGGGTGCCTTAGGGATCTGTGTTGGGTCCACTGTTGTTTGTCATGTACATCAATGATCTAGATGATGGGGTGGAAAATTGGATAAGTAAGTATGCAGATGATACTAAGATAGGTGGTGCTGTGGATAATGAAGTAGATTTTCAAAGTCTACAGAGAGATTTGGGCCATTTGGAAGAGTGAAAGATGGCAGATGGAGTTTAATGCTGATAAGTGTGAGGTGCTACATCTTGGCAGGACAAATCAAAATAGGACGTACATGGTAAATGGTAGGGAATTGAGGAATGCTGTGGAACAGAGGGATCTAGGAATAACTGTGCATAGTTCCCTGAAGGTGAAATCGCATGTAGATAGGGTGGTAAAGAAAGCTTTTGGTGTGCTGGCCTTTATAAATCAGAGCATTGAATATAGGAGTGGGGAAGTAATGTTAAAATTGTACAAGGTATTGGTGAGACCAATTCTGGAGTATCGTGTACAATTTTGGTCGCCTAATTATAGGAAGGATGTCAACAAAATAGAGAGAGTACCGAGGAGATTTACTAGAATGTTGCCTGGGTTCCAGCAACTAAGTTACAGAGAAAGGTTGAACAAGTTAGGTCTTTATTCTTTGGAGCGCAGAAGGTTAAGGGGGGACTTGACTGAGGTCTTTAAAATAATGAAAGGGATAGACAGAGTTGACGTGGATAAGCTTTTCCCATTGAGGGTAGGGAAGATTCAAACAAGAGGGCATGACATGAGAATTAAGGGACAGAAGTTTAGGGGTAACATGAGGGGGATCTTCTTTACTCAGAGAGTGGTGGCTGTGTGGAATGATCTTCCAGTAGAAGTGGTGGAGGCAGGATCGATTTTAACATTTAAAAGTAAAGTGGATAGGTATATGGACGGGAAGGGAATGGAGGGGTATGGTCTGAGTGCAGGTAGATGGGACTAGGGGGAAATAAATGGTCGGCACGGACTGGAAGGGCCGAGAGGGCCTGTTTCCGTGCTGTAATTGTTATATGGTTATATGGTTATTTTTGGTTATTGAGTAGAGATACTATTCGTGGAATATAACATGTCTGGTTGTGGCAGCTTTGACAGTCCGGAGTCGGCTTCTAGAGGGAAGTGATTCAAGGAGTTTGTGGCCAGGGTGAGAGGGATCAGAGATGATCGTACCCACTCACTGGAGCAACTGGAGGAAACTCACACAGTGGCATGGAGAACATGCAAACCTCACACAGACATCCACCCCACATCAGAATTGAACAGAAGTGGCTGAATCTTAATGTGCAGCTGCAGTGTTAGGAGGTTCTGATGCAATATGACGTTAACATAAATAAATAAATAAATACATTTGATGTTCATTTCTCAAAAGCATTATGTCCTGTCTGTACATTCAGATAGTGGCTTTGACATGTTGGGCTGCAGCTGTAAAGTGAACTAGAAATGCTTGCAATAATACCTCAGTGTGTCCCATTGTGCCTTAACTGAATATCAGCCCTCCTGTAATTAATCCAAACTCCATTTGCTTGCTGTTTCTCTCTATTCTTCAATCTCTTATCCTTCTCAAACACATTCACCTGTATTAGTGACATTGGAAGCTACCTTTGTTCTGAAGAATGCTGTTATCTTTGTGCAAAGAAAGTCTGACACAGATTTTCACTTACCCCAGCTCCTAATCTAAAAGTTGAATTTCCAGGTACCTGAGCTGTTACCATAGTGAGTGATTTATTAGAAATCTTTTCTATTTTGTTCCATACCTGGTGCATATTGTACCAATGTGGTGTACACCTCAACCAAAAGGGGTTGTTAATAAGCCCATGATAGACACAAAAGTTGGAGTAACTCAGCAGGACAGGCAGCATCTTGTTAAGGGTTTGGACACGCTAGAGGCAGGAAACATGTTCCCAATGATGGGGGAGTCCAGAACCAGGGGCCACAGTTTAAGGAGTAAGCCATTTAGAAAGGAGACGAGGAAACACTTTTTCTCACAGAGTGTGGTGAGTCTGTGGAATTCTCTGCCTCAGAGGCCGGTGGAGGCGGGATCTCTGGATGCTTTCAAGAGAGAGCTAGATAGTGCTCTTAAAAATAGCGGAGTCAGGGGATATGGGGGAGAAGGCAGGAACGGGGTACTGATTGGGGATGATCAGCCATGATCACATTGAATGATGGTGCTGGCTCAAAGGGCCGAATGGCCTACTCCTGCACCTATTGTCTATTGCCTATTGTCTATCTCTTGACCTGAAACGCCGCCCATTCCTTCTCTCCAGAGACGCTGCCTGTCCCGCTGAGTTACTCCAGCTTTTTGTGTGTAAGCGCAGGCATAGTTTAGCAAATATGTTTCTGTTGTACATGACGACTAATTACCTGAAACTTCAACATCAACATGAACTAGGAAACAGTACAGGTTGTCATGCAAATTATTATTTTGTTCTCTGGCATTCAAGCCTCTAAACTAAGGAACCAGTGAAGATAAATTAGCCACAACAGTGGTGAGTCACTGTGAAATCAATGCTGTCAACATGTGAGATTCTCGTGGCGCGACCTAGAGCAGACTATGAACATTGTGATCTATTAGTGATAGAAACTTTGAAAGACTATCTTAGGTGGCACAATGAAATAACCAGAAGCAAAGTTGAATCTTAAATCTGATTAATTTCCAATCCTGTAACATTTACATCGCACGAGACAAACTATTGACCGACATCTACTACAAACCTACTGACTCCCATAGCTAGACTACACATTGAACCTGGCTTATGCCAATGATTTTCCATTAAGGATAAGGGAAGAGTGAAATGAACCAAACTTCAACTGGCAATGCGAAAGAAGAGCCTAATTCCTTAATGCCTCTTGATCACAAGATGCCACGTCACCAGGCATTGGCGGAAATCCTGGTGGGGGGGGGGGGGGGGGGCTTGTTTTGAAAGGTGGGGGACAATACCCCCATGTTTTGTGACCTGGGTGCCATGACCAGTCCTAGGTCAGCTCGCTTGCCCCAGGTCGGCTGCTGTTCCCAGGTTATGTGTGTGCCCTGGGATTGGCTGCAGTTCCAAGGTCGCGAACACAAATTGAAAAAAATTACGCCTGCAGGCCAGATGATTTTGGGTTACGGGCCGAATCTGGCCCTTGGGCCGTAGGTTGCCGACCCCTGTCCTGGATGTCAGGCCTCATTGTGTCTCCTCCTTGTTTTAAAATCAATTTCTCCCCATGCTGCCACAGCATTTAAAGACACCAAGTAACTGAGGGAACGCGGGAATAAGAAGGGATCTGACCCAATATGTTGCCTATTTGTGTCAAACTGAGATGCTGCCTGACCCGCTCATTTACTCCAGCACTTTGTGTCTTTTTTTGTAAACCAGCATCTGCAGTTCCTTCTGACTATACCATTTGAATCTTGGTTATAGGGACCTTTGTCCATTCTGAGAACCAACCTATAGCATTTATATACAAAATACTAAATGTGTACATTAGGTGGAAGAGGAAGCACTTGGCCTCTCAAACCTGGTCTGGCATTGAATAAGGTTGTGGTTATTATGCTTGTAACCTCAACTCTGCATTCTCATCTTTCTGCAAGAAGGCATATATTGCTTTAGAAATATTTAAAGGCTCAACTTCCGCCACTCTTTAAGCTAGAGAATACCAACGACACAACACTCTTAAAACTTACTCAGTTCTATTTTTAAATGGTTGGCCTCATATGCAGTACCTTAGCAATATCACTGCCATGTATTCAAGAGAGAGTTAAGGGCCTGTCCCACTGCGGGGATCTAATTCGCGACTTTAGAAGAGTTTGCTCTCGACTCATACTCGCAGCATGGTCGACACGAGGTCCTAGGAGGTCTTTGAAACTCTCCTTCATGCTCGAGAGTATTCCACGCGTACTCGAGGCCTCAGTTAGGTTGCGTCGTTTTTTCAGCAAGCCGAAAAATGCCCACAAGTAAAAAAAGTTTGCCATGGAAAAAATTGATACTTTTTTACTCGTAGGTTTAGTCGAGGTAGGTTGTAGTAGGTCGTAATGCTATCGTAGGCAATCAAAGGCAATCGAAGGTAATCAAAGACAGTCGAAGGTAAAGGTCGTTGAGAAAAAAAAGGTAAGTAAACCGACTGGTAATGTTAAATGCCCGCTAAACTTTATTAAAAGTTGTCTGGCTTCTTAAAAGTGACCCCCCTTCTTCCCCCCCCTTCCCTCCCCCCTTCTCCCCCCCCCCTTCCCCCCCCCCCTTCCCCCCCCTTCTCCCCCCCCCTTCTCCCCCCCCTTCTCCCCCCCCCTTCTCCCCCCCCTTCTCCCCCCCTTCTCCCCCCCCTTCTCCCCCCCCTTCTCCCACCCCCCTTCTCCCCCCCTTCTCCCCCCCCCTTCTCCCCCCCCCCTTCTCCCCCCCCCTTCTCCCCCCCCCTTCTCCCCCCCCTTCTCCCCCCCCCTTCTCCCCCCCCCTTCTCCCCCCCCCCTTCTCCCCCCCCCTTCTCCCCCCCCTTCTCCCCCCCCTTCTCCCCCCCCCCTTCCCCCCCCCCCTTCTCCCCCCCCCCTTCTCCCCCCCCCCTTCTCCCCCCCCCCTTCTCCCCCCCCCCTTCTCCCCCCCCCCCTTCTCCCCCCCCCTTTGCGACGTGTTTGTGTGTTGTTTGCAGACCGGATCGCGGTTTCATCGCTGACGGTCGATCCAGCTCGAGGTTTTTCAGGCGAGTGCCCTCAAGCTTGAAGGTCAAAGACAGTCGCTGAAAAGTCGCGTTAGTGGGGACAGCCCTTTAAGACATAGCTCTTTGGGCTATCAGAATCAAGGGATATGGGGAGAAAGCAGGAACAATGTACAGATTCTGGATGATCAGCCATGGTCGTATTGAATGGCTGTGCTGGCTCGATGGGACGAATGGCCTACTACTGAACCCATTTTTTATGTTTCTATGTTTCTATCACGTTATAGGTTCCTCCACCTGCGCTAACATCCTTTCCACTTTGACAAACTTGAATTGTCACTTATTATTTGTTCAGTCATACAATGTCGACGAGTACCCAGAAAAACAGGCCCTTCTGCCCACAATGTATATGCCAAACATTATGCCATGATGAACTCTTATCTGTCTGCATATCCCTCCATTTCCTGCGTAGTCATGCGCCTGCCCAAAAGTGTATTAATGCCACTACCGTATCAGCCTGCAACACCATGTCAGCAGCATCTTTCAGGCACTTAGTACCCTGTATACAACGTTATGCCCGGCACATCCCCATAAACTCTGCCCTTAAAGCTATGCCCTCTAGTATTTGATATATGCATCTTGGGCAAAAAGGGTTCTGACGTTCTCTCCCCTTCTCATCATTTTATGTATCTGAATTGAGGTCTCCCCTCCAGAGATACCAATCAGCAGTAAACCCTTGTGATAATGGACCTCTTTGTAACGGATTTTACTTCGGAGTCATGTGAGTGGCTACGTGAAGAAGCCCCGCCAGAGCGCCTGCGCATCATTACATCCGACGCGTTTGGCGCCCCGACAGGCTGGAGAGCGCAGCGCCACCAGCGGTAAGTAAAACACCCACAGGTAATTGTTTTAAATTTCCCGCAGTTTACTAGGTCCCGTAAGGCTGTTTACCGGAGCCAGCAGGGACACTTTCCTAAAGGGAAAAATTAAAATAATGAAAATAAGGCGGGTATGTCGCCTAGAAAGTAAAACCTACCTTCGGCCAGTCCGCTTGGGGAGGTGGATAGGGGTCGGAGAGAATGCATCCCGGGTCCGTTCTGCTGCTACACCGCCTGCGTGTGATGCAAGGATGGGAAGCAAGGTGACGGAGCAAGGGCTCACTGTGTCTCCTCAACAACGCTCCTCAATATCCCTGCTAGCCATCTGCTCCACCCCAGATCCGCAACCACTGGCCATTATTCTATGCTCACCAAGGGATTTTTATTTCACTTAGACTGCTGTACAAATATAAGAAAAGGACACGCGTTCTATGCAGAATTATTTCCAAACTCCCGAGCTATAACTGGGAGCCTGGTTCAAAAAACTGGATGGGGCGCTGGAGTAATTGAGTGTTGTCCCCTCTTGGAAAATTTGCTCGGGGACGTGACCGACCGCCGGCGAAGTTTGCCCGTCGTCCCGCTGATGAACACATTGTCGCTGGACAGGTCCAGCATCCAGGAATTACCCTTGCCAGGGTCATCGTAATGTCGAGGCAATTTGACAAAACAACTTATTAAGGCTGAGGTTGCCGCGGATGGGGTTCTGCCAGCCTTGCTTGTTCTCAATAGTAGGAGGAATTCCTCACGATGAACTCGTAGCTGCGGTCAGCGGATGACGACGGCTTTGGAGACGCCGACTTTAGAGCCACCGGCAGTTCAGCCAGCAGCAGCAACTCTGGTGCTTTAGAGCACTGTGGCCACTCCTGTCGGGAGGCAGGCCAAGAGTAAATTGTCCAGGCCTGTCAACTCTAATGAGTGAGGCCAGAAATACTTTTCCCTTCCAAAAAATGAATATTGGGGAAGTCTGGACAACGTGGAACACCTCATAGCTAAAATGATAACAACCAGGAGGTGTTCCAGCCGGGGATTATACCCCAGGGTCCCCAGCAACTTTCAGCAGCAACCTCTACAGAGGTCCGTTAAGCAAATGAGCTGTACACATATGAAGGATAATATGCCTACGTGTCTGCATGGGGACCCATAACAGCAGCACCTTGTTTAGGGCTGCGTGTTACCTCCCGTGAGCATGAGCTGGGAGAAGCCAGGGCAGTATGGATCAGACCCTGAAGTTTGGTGCCACTGCTTATGTGCATACACCAAAGCACATGAGCTATGCTCCAGGTGTGCCGGATGTGGCCAGCAATTTGCCATACCGGCGGGAACTGGTGAAGCCAGGGATGACAATCTGGCCAGCAATTTAATTATATGGCCTCTCACCAGCTCCAGGACTCCATAATGGAGGAAACTTCGCAAGACATATCAGACACCTGATAACTGTGCATCGCTCTAAAGGAGCGCATCATGAGGGCGCGCGCATGAGTTAAGGCTGCAGAAGTCCTAAAAAACTGGTTGCAGCAGGGACAATGGCATTTGGGCAAATGGTACATGGGCACCACTATCTAAACACTGCAGGATATGGACCCTGCTGTGCAATGCCCATTTAAAAAAAAATTAGAATGAATTATTCACGGATAACCATCCAGCCTACGCTACAACCCACGGTTCACGGCCTTGCGCAGATCCTCTAGTATCCAGCGAAAGACCTGGACGATGACGCAAAAACAATCGGCCTCATCAAAACTCATTCTGAGACAGGATGCCACCTCAATTCCATACGCTTTTAGAACAGGAAGGGGTAATTGAAAGTCCAGGATATATCCTCTAGAGATCAGTCACCGGTCGGGGGTAGGTAGCAATTGTTCTATGATACATGGTGCTGCATAAACATCAGATCAATTCATACTGGACTGTATCCAGGGGTCTTGAATAAGGTTGTCGGAAGTACATCCACCCGTGCAAAATACAGCTAGTCGGGTATTGGGTTTTCAATACCACTAACTCCACAGTTGAATGATGAAATTGGTATTTTATTTCAAAAAAGGATAATTGAAAGGATGGCACATCAGCCTCAACAATTTGTGTCCAATATTCCCCAGCCAAAAGATTGAAGGTGGGTGTCAAGTCATTCTAGGCCTAACCAGACTTAACTCTTAGGTCCAATATAAACGGTTTAAAAGAAAAAATGTCAGTATTGCAACTGCTATCAATAGGGTGTAATATGGCAACCATAGATCTGAAAGATGCATAATATTCAGCTACCAAACACCTGGTAGCTCACCCATCTAATTAAATCCAAATTAGCACTATTTAGAGTGATTGACTATTTAGGGTTCATCATTGATTTAATTAACATGTCAGTACTTTGCCTACGGCCAAAACTGTAACTAATGTCTCGCGATGTACTAGAGACATTCTGACTCAATAACCTTTAGTTTACAAACTGATGTGAACACTTCGGGATGGGGAGCCACTCATATCAAGTCTAGCTGTGGCAGCAGATGGAATTTGTAAGAGGCATTAAACCTGCAGAGGCATGGGGTAAACTCCGTGGAATTGCTGGGTGCATTCTATGATCTAAAGCATTTTGCTCAACAATGCATGATTTGCATGTGCACCTTCAGATTGACATTTTACTTCGGAGTCACGTGAGTGACTTCGTGAAGACCCCGCCAGGCACGCATGCGCAACATATCGTCGACCGCATGCGAGCGACAGGCAGGGAGGAGCGTTGCTCCTCTACTGCTGGGACCTGCAGGTAAGTAAAACACTAACCTGCGGCCTTTTTTCTTCTAGGTGGCCCTATCGCAGGGTCTCGCGGCCGCCTCGGATCTGGCTGCTGCGGCAGTCAGCGGCGGCTGCAATAGTTTGGAATCGGGAAGCCCGTTGACCCAGGAGGGTCCAGGGTCACACACTCGCCGGCGGAGGATGGCAGAGGCAGCCCGACTCCACACCGCAGCCCGCAGGGGACTCCGCGGGCTGGCGGCACGAAAAGGAATGGGGCTTGCCGGCTCGCCGTCAAAAGTTCGCGACGGCAGAGCGGCAGCCCCGACTCTACACCACAGGCCGCGGGGGATACTGCGGGCTGGCGGTGTACATGTAGGAGTGGGGCTTGCAGGCTCGCCGTTCAAAGTAGGAACGGCAGCGCGGCAGCCCCGACCCTACACCACAGCCCGCGGGGGTGATACTGCGGGCTGGCGGTGTGCATGTGGAGTAGGGCTTGCAGTGCTTGCCATGGGCAGCAGCCCGACTCTACACCGCAGCCCGCAGGGGTTTCTGCGGGTTGCTGGCATTCAGGAAGAAGCAGGCTTGCAAACAAAGGCAGCCTGACTCCACACTGCAGCTGCAGGGATACTGTGGCCTGTCTACATTAAAGTGCCTTGCTACTCCAGGGTAAGCATTGTCTTCAAGAAGTTGAGACTGCCAGCATATAAAAGTTATTAAAGCATGAGAGGCTGGTCACCATACTTCTTAAAGACCCTCAGGTATGATGCTAGAGTTTGCTTACAGATGGATGGAGACCAGAATGAAGGCACCACAGCAGGTCTCCAAGGGCCGTGCGACTTCAGATGGGAATCAGTGGCCACCATTCCAGAAGAACGCGGAGGTCGGGGAGCCCTGCGCAGCCAGGACCCGTCTCTCCATCACGGCTGACCATGGGGCCGCAAAATGGTGGAGCACCGCGTGGGAGCAGGGTAGGCAAGACCTGGACTCCCTACCACTGTCACCTAAGCATAGTGACTGTGGGGCAAAGGTGCGTAAACATGTGACACGCTCGGCGGCTCGTTTTGTCTCTCCTACTATGCAGGTACCAGAGCAGGGGGAGAGCTGCGCACAGGTCATGCCCCGCTGCAGCGGGAGGCATCGACATACCGCCGGGAGTAACCTGCTAGACTGCGGGCCGGTGATGGACCTGCTGGAAGTCGGGGAGCCCTGCAGGAGCAGGAGGTACCGGTGTCCACCGGAACAGGCTGCCGGAGCGCAGACCGGTGGCAGCAGTTTACAGCTAGGCATCCCCGTTGCTACGGGTAAAGCCGGCTATGCGCCCTCACGGACCCGTGTGGTTAAGGGTGACGGCAAGCCTGCACGGACAGTGGAGCCGGTAATGGGGACCGGTACCGATTCCTTCCCTCTGCCTCCCACCAGGCAGAGGTGCCGCTTAGGTCTGAACGACGGCGGACTAGCGGTATGTCCGTGCAGGAGTCGTAGAGACTGCAGGAGGTACCAGCACTGCACCGGAACAGGCTGCCGGAGCGCAGACCGGTGGCAGCAGAATACGGTTAGGCAATCCCGTTGCTGTGGGTAAAGCCAGCCAAGCGCCGTCACAGACCCCTGGGGGTGAGGGTGACGGTGTGCCTGCACGGACCACGGAGCCGGTATTGGGGACCGGTTCCGACTCCTTTCCTCTGCCTGCTCGTCAGGTAGAGAGGCCGCTAAGGTCCGAGGGATGCCGGGCTAGCGGGTTGTCCGTGCGGAAGTCGTTCAGCCCCGCAGGAGCGGGTGCTGACGAGTACCTGTCAGCCACTTCGTTGAGGTGTGACCTACTGGCAGAAGCCCCAGCGACTCATCAGGGTCTGGGGAAGTCGACCTGTTGTCCGTGTGTAGCGGCAGCGGTCGCATGGCTAGGATGGAGCTAATGGTAGAGCAACTATATCAGCAGGACCTGGATCGGCAAGAGCAGGAGTCTCAGCGGTCTGGGAGTCGGATCATGCCGCCACCTTCAATCTCACCTTCGTCCATCGGGAGTGCTAGCATTCAACAGATGGCCGATTTGACAAAGAAGCGGCAGCAGAAGAGCCCACTGCTTTCGATCCAGAAGAAGAAGTTAGAGGTAGTGTCGAAAATCCGAAACCTGTTTTCAGGGGAACCGCTGCACTCTACATTGGCAGTAAGTATTAATTCTTGACGACACACCAGTTCCAAGACCAGGTGCTTTCAGAAACCATGGCGAAGTACTAGGATCCTGGAAGCTGTGTTACCCTGAACATCCCGAGGGTCGACTCAGCCATCTGAGGGAACATCAGTTCCAATGCGTGGGAACAAGAGATGAAGAGGCAGAAAATTCTGAAGCTATTGGCGTCTGGCATCACGGCGCTCGTCAGGACCCTCGATGGGGCAGGTGCATCCGCAGAGCAGCAGGATGCTCTAGCCCTCCTGCGTAGCACACTTCGGGAAACTGTTTTAGTCAGAGCTCCATCCAGTCCGACATTAACCCTGAATTCGCTGGGTTGGGTCGTACCTCCACCACACCACCAAGACAGCTGTTTGGGGAGGACCTGCCCAAGCAGGTCAAAGACGAGGCCATCAAGAACACATCTGCACCAGCTCCCCAACAGCAGAAGCCTTGTTAGGGCAGAGCCAGCATAGACTACCTCACCACACACCAGCTGCAGGAACAAGGATTTACCGAGGCGATCGAGCAGCACCCAGCAAAGAAGGAATACTAGAAACCAGAACGTCAGGCTCGCCGGTAACCATGGAGGTAAGGGGGCCTGGTTCTCTTGGAAGTGCTGCATGCATAACCTCACAAGTAGGAGGGAGGTACATACATTCTGCGGCTCTGTTTGTCACTATCCAGGGAACAGAGCTATAGCCATAATAGATTCATGTAACAGCCTTGCTTGCGCCAGAGAACCGACTTTCGACATGCTGCTAAGCTATGGGTAAATTGGAGCTACATTCCAGCCACATAATTGGGTCGTTACGCTATCAAAGCTTGGGTGAATAAGCAAAATCTCGGCATGTATAGCGAATGCTGGACAATTACGATCTTATGCAGCTGCCAATCAAAGCATAATTGAGGTACAACGGTGGATTAGCAATGGTTGTGATTGTTAAATCCCATCATTACATCAAACCTAGTAGTCACGTTACAAACCGACGCAAGCGCCAGGGGCTGGGGAACTACTGACACCATTCCAGTTGGGGCGGTAAATGGGATTGCATGAGTCTACTTTCTTCAATCACAAGTTATAAACTGTTTAGAAATGCTGGGAGCATGTCAAGGGCTGCACGTTAATGCACTAATCTGCAGCATACGTATGTTCGTTTTCAAAGTAATACCACTGAGGTGGCATATTAAACCTTATGGGTGGCGTCAAGTTAATATCTTGGGATGAATTGGAAACATTAATTTGGCTCTGGTGGATTGAAAGAATTGGGTTCAGCTATGTACCTTCTGGATAAGCTCAATATAGTGGCGGACACCAGGTCACAAGTATTAATAACGACATCAAGTAGATTGAACCTCCAAATATCTGCTAAAATTATAGCCTAATATGGAATACCAGATTTCGACCTCTTTGCGTCCAGGTTGAGCCATTGGATACCAACATATGTCTTGAGAACTAGATCCTGGGGCAGTGGCAATGGACGCGTTTTCACTACATTGGGGGGAAATGCGGGGTTTCTATGCTTTCTCCATTCTGCTTCATCAGACAGGTGCTGCAGGATACACAACCAGGCTCTGCAACATAAAGGACCATGGATGTCAAACAGCATCGTGCAGAGAGAGTCCAGTAGGAAGCAGTACCTCGCCTACATAAGGATATGGGAGGTTTCTGTAGTCGGACCTAGACCATCTACATATCTGCTATACTCTCCAAGGTGCTGGTATACTCATGGGTCATCATTATGATGTGTCCCTCAGTTACAGTGCTGTATACAGTGCCAGGAGTGCATTGTCATCCTATCGCTAGATTGGACTGGGATGAGGTAGTGTTGACCCTCCTCAGGAGCTGGTCGCCCATGATGGACTTGCTCACCTTCAAAGTGGTTATGGTAATGGCACTGAACACAGCTCAACAGGTCATGACTTTACAGGAATTAAACCTGGATAGAATGACCGGACCATAATAAGGTAACTTCTTTATAGAAGAATTACTTACACTACACAGACCTGGGACTACACGTCTGCAAATGGGCATCAGATATATGGAGACGGGTCTGTTTCAGCCATGGAAACCCACGTCACAGGGTGATTGTGCAGACTATCTCCAGATGACTCGAGGTGGTATTCGGTGCAGCAGGTAAGACACTAATATTTTAAATGTCATTCTACCAGGGCTGCATCCACATCAGTGGCAAGGACTATGGCGGTGTTCATGGATTTTGGCCTCGCAATAGCGAGCTGGGCCAGTGAATCTACACTTCAGCGGGTTTATAACTGATTTATAACCGCTCCCGCAACGTTGGCGGATTCAGTTTTAAGTGCTGTTCCCTAAACGTTGGTCCCCGAGTTCAGGGGGTTATTGTTGTATTAACAAATGTTATTATTTTTCAGCTTGTTCAAGTCTGAAATACGTTAACATACTTCCTCCATCAGAATTACGGCAGTGTGTGAGCATGGGCATGGTCCAGGGCATGTAATCACAGAGCTTTGAAATCTTCACGAAGTCACTCATGTGACTCCGAAGTAAAATAGTAAGATTAAACAAGAACTTACCAGTTTGAAGTTTGATCTTTATTTTATGAGGAGTTGCGATGAGGGATTTCATGCCCTCCGCTCCCAACCCTCTATTATAAATTCAATTGGTGTGGTCAAGTTTTAATCTTACTATCTTCGGTTTGTGATCTGTGATTCCACACCGCTGCTTTGAAGAATGTCGCGCATGCATGCCTGGCGGGGTCTTCACGAAATCCCTCATCGCAACTCCTCATAAAATAAAGATCAAACTTCAAACTGGTAAGTTCTTGTTTAATCTTACTAATACCACAGCAGTTGCATATCAATCACATGGGTGGAATTAGGTAATTATTCTGTGACAATCTGGCTAACCTCATCTGGCACTGGTGCATGACGAGAAACATCTGGCTCTCAGATATCTACCTACCAGGTAGAGATAATGTGAAAGTGGCAGACACCAGGTCATGTAAGTTCAATGACAACACTTGACACAATGAGAATGGATGATGAACCCAAAAGTTTCAAAATGATTGTTAGCCGGTATGGATTGCCAGACATAGATCTGTTGCATCCAGGTTAAATCGCCAGTTACCTAAATACGTCTCATGGGAACCAGATCCAGGGGCAGTAGTGGAGGATATATTCTCACTACGTTGGGGACGTACGTTCTTACGCTTTTTCCACATTCTGCCTCATTAGTCAATGTCTCACCAAAATAGAGCACGACTACGCTTAGGCGTTTGGTAGTTCCTAACTGGTCCACACAGCCATGGTTCCCGTTGGTTCTGAGACTGATGACACAGCCATTCATGATTATCCCCAATTACAGCAACTTGTTGGTTTACCCTGGGACAGGAGGAGAGTTCCCCTTTACGTGATCGTATTACTCTGTTGATTTGTATCTTCTGACCAGACTGTTCCAGGGACTCGGATTATCGAGTAGGACCGTCGATGTGATTACGATGGCCTGGAGAGATAGTACTAAAAAACTATATGTATCTCATATTAAGAAAGTTTACAGTCAAATATATCTTATCATGTTGCAGGCATACCGGATGTGTTGGAGTTTCTTGCTACATTGCATTTTTGACAAGCAGTTAACCTATAGTGCCATTTATAGTGCTCAGAGTGTTTTGTCCTCCTATTTAGGGCAAGAGCCCGGACAACACTCTGTCGGATCTCATCTACTGGTGGCCCGATTCATAAGAGGTATTTTAACAAAACCCTCCCAGACCTAGATATTCGGAAGTCTGGGATGTGGGTATACTTCTCACACTGCTTTGGCAATGGGCTCCAATTACATTTCTGCCTTTCCAGAAGTTAACGCTCAAAGTGGTCATGTTCATGGTGCTAGTGACAGCGCAATGGGTCCAGATATTGCAAATGTTATGACTGCACAGCATGCATTCTTACGTAGATAATATAACGCTTTATGTATATGATCTAATCAAACAGTGCAGGCCAGGGATGGCTGGAACCAAAATAAGCTTAAAATATACCCATTGACCTAAGACTATGTGTAGTTACACACCTGAGCCAATATATCAAGGTCATCAAGAATCTCAGAGGCTCTGAAACAGCGATGCTCATCAGCCACATAAAACTTCGTACAAAGGTGTCAGTACAAACTATTTCTAGATGGCCGAAACAGGTTTGCATTATGCTGGAGTAGAAACATAGAAACATAGAAATTAGGTGCAGGAGTAGGCCATTCGGCCCTTCGAACCTGCACCGCCATTCAATATGATCATGGCTGATCATCCAACTCAGTATCCCGTACCTGCCTTCTCTCCATACCCTCTGATCCCCTTAGCCACAAGGGCCACATCTAACTCCCTCTTAAATATAGCCAATGAACTGGCCTCAACTGCCCTCTGTGTCAGAGAGTTCTAGAGACCCACCACTCTCTGTGTGAAAAAAGTCTTTCTCATCTCGGTCCTAAAGGATTTACCCCTTATCCTTAAGCTGTAACCCTTGTCCTGGACCTTCCCAACATCGTAGACACTGATGTGTTTAAATCACTTCACCAGGGTGGCGTCAACGTACGCAGCAAAGGCGCAGGACGTGCCATTAGACCAAATCCTCACCGCAGGATGGCCCAGTGAAGGAACGTTTTTCACGATTTATGATAAACCTGTCCTCGCAATGCAAAGATTTGGGCATGCTATTTTAGGTTCTGTTTGAATTCTCCTTTGTAATTCCCCTGCGAGAGAGGGGTTAGTCACTCACGTGACTCCGAAGTAAAATAGTAAGATTAAATGAGAACTTACCAGTTTGAAGTTTGATCTTTATTTTATGAGGAGTTACGATGAGGGATTACGTGTCCTCCGCTCCCGACCCTCATAATCACAAAGATCATCTGGTAGTTCTAGTCTTCTAAGTCTTATTATATCACTTCAACTCTAGTTACTGTGATTTCACGCCGCTGCTTTGAAGTATGACGCACAGGCGCTCTGGCGGGACTTCTTCACGTAATCCCTCATCATAACTCCTCATAAAATAAAGATCAAACTTCAAACTGGTAAGTTCTCATTTAATCTTATTATTTCAGCTATAGCGGATCAAATCTGTTGTAAACCGAGTTTGTTGTTTCACAAAAAGACCACTAGGTTGAAGGACTAATTCCTGGTTTGTTTACTTTTATAGAAACGGGTACATTTATAGATACACGTACATCAATGATCTAGATGATGGGGTAAAAAATTGGATAAGTAAGTATGCAGATGATATGAAGATAAGGGGTGCTGTGGATAATGAAGTCGATTTTCAAAGTCTACAGAGAGATTTGGGCCATTTGGAAGAGTGGGCTGAAAGATGGCAGATGGAATTTAATGCTGATAAGTGTGAGGTGCTACATCTTGGCAGGACAAATCAAAATAGGACGTACATGGTAAATGGTAGGGAATTGAGGAATGCTGTGGAACAGAGGGATCTGGGAATAACTGTGCATATTTCCCTGAAGGTGGAATCGCATGTAGATAGGGTGGTAAAGAAAGCTGGCCTTTATAAATCAGAGCATGGAATATAGGAGTAGGGAAGTAATGTTAAAATTGTATAAGGCATTGGTGAGACCAATTTCATTTCGGAGTCACGTGAGTGACTTTGTGAAGAGCCCGCCGGCGCGCATGCTCGACATATCGTCGTAACGCGTTGCTGCGACGGCTGGCGGTGGAGCGCGCTCCTCGCCAGCCCTTCATAAGGGGCCACGGAGGTGAGTATTCTACCTTTAGTTGGTGGTCCTTGTTGTCTGATTATGTCTTGCAGCAAGGACATGGATGGGAGTTCGAAGGGCCGGAGGACGTCAGGACGAGTTCGCCGGTCAACAGTTCCGGGGCCTTTACCATCGGCAGTACCTGCAGCGCAGGCCGGGACTCAGGCGGAGATGTGGGTAAGCCCTGTGATTACAGGTCCAGGTCCGCCAGCACACCACAGCTCGGAGGAGTTCGACCAGGAGGAGTGTGGTGTGCCGCCAGAGCAGGGGGACCCTGCCATGGCAGTCAGGTCGTCAGCGGGCTCGCTGGCGACCTCGAGCAGGGCACGTGCCGTTGCACGGTCTGTTCCACTCAGCCCTCCGAGAAGGGGGAGGGCAGGAGCCCAGAAGCCTAACCCTGTTAGGGCTAAGGCATTGCCTATCGCGGAGGAGCGGTCAGGTTCCAGGGCGAGACCCGGGGCGGCTGTGAGGTCCAGCCGGCACACCCCGACTCTCGACGCCGGGACGGGTCGGTCGAGTCGGGTCTCGTCACGGTCGCCGAGCCCCCCATGGATGGGTGGGCGAGACCATGCGTCGGCAACGTCCACGATGTGGGCAGCCGGCAAGACTGCGCGGGCCCCAGGCAGCCATGCTTCGGCTGGTGCCGACACCTCGCCGCAAGTGCCCTTAGTGGCAGCGGCTTCAGCTCTCGCTAAACGGAGGCGATTGAACACGCCCGCGCAGGAATCGCGCAGTTTCGCCTCGGCGGCTGTTAGCGACAACTACCGGCACCGGCAGGGCCTCGACGAGGTGCGGGCCGATGACAGGAGCCCGGTTTTCTTTTCAGAGCCGAAGGACTCCGACCACCTGAGAGTTCAGGGTGAAGGGCGTATTGACCGTATGGAGCGGCTGCTGGAGCTCCTGCTTCAACGTCAACAACAGCAGGGCAGCAACAGGCACAGGGCGTCTTCACCAACATCTACTATCAGCCTGGAGCAGCAGGAGGAGGAGGTTCTGGTGGATCCCGTACCAACTCCGTTGGAGGTGCCAGCGGAAGAACTCTTGGATGTGGCGACCAAATTCGCGGCCCCACATACGGCTGGTCTTCCTCTAAATACAAAGCTGGCAGCCACAGTGGACTTTCTTAATAATCAGGTGCTGCAGGAAGAAGTCCTCATCCAGGCTATGAGCCGGCACAAGGCTCCATCAAACTGCAACTCCCTCAACGTGCCTGTGGTCAATACGCCAATATGGGGCAACATCAGTGCGGCTATCCGTCAACAGGAGCTAAAATTGCAGTGGATCCTGAAACTCCTCACGGCCGGTATTACCGCCTTTGCGCGGTCGGTGGACGGGGACGAACTGAATTTGGACCAGGAAGATGCTCTGGCCGTATTGTGCGCGACCCAGCACGAAATCAACGGGTTTCGCAAAAACAGCATCCGCCCAGCACTCAACCCGAAGTTTGCAGGATTGTGCAAACCACCGCCGCCGCCGCCGCCCCGTCAGCTCTTTGGTGAGGACCTCTCGAAGAGAGTCAAAGAGCTTGACGAACAAGCCAAAACGGTGGGGATCATGCGCTCTCAGAGTGCCCCCACACCGTCAGGCTCAAAAGCTCCATACATTCGCTCACGAGGGTCGGCCGGTGCCTCGACGAGGACTCGCCCTCTAGCTCCACAACGACAACAGCACCAGAACCAGCACCAAGGGTCTTTTTTAGGACAGGGTCGGCAGAGACCTTTGTGGAAATCGAAGACGCCGCGCCCTCAAGCCAACCCAGCACCTCCACGGCCACCCACACGTGTCAAGGACCGCCGGTAACCACGGAGGTGAGGGGGTCTGGTTCTCTTTTTTCTCTCTGTTTAACTTCCCATGTTGGTGGTCGTTTACGGTTGTTTTTGGATGCATGGGGTAATGTTACTGGTGATGAGTATGTGTTGCGGAATATTCGGGGGCATAAAATTGAGTTTATTAATGGCGACATTCCTCCATCCCAGCACATGCCTGATCGTACGTTCAAATTGTCTGCTGCAGAACAGGCAGCAGGTTACAAGGAAATTTTAAGTTTGGAACAGAAGGGTGTGATTGAGAAAACAGTGCATGAGCCAATTGAATTTGTTTCGAACATATTTACTAGACCTAAGAAGGATGGAGGCTGTCGTGTCATTATTGATCTAACCCGTTTGAATACGTTTGTAACATATACTCATTTTAAAATGGATACGTTTGAAACAGCCAAATCATTGATTTCTCATGGCTGCTTTATGGCATGCATTGATTTGAGGGATGCATATTATTCAGTATCCATCCAGAAAGATGATAGAAGGTTTTTGAAATTTATCTGGATGGGGCAACTTTGGCAGTATAAGGCTTTGCCTAATGGGCTTACTACAGCCCCTAGATTGTTCACTAAATTGGTGAAGCCAATCATGGCTTATTTGAGACAACGACATCATATTGTTATGGCCTATCTAGATGATGTCTTTATTGTGGGCCACACCCTGCAATTGGCTGAACAGGGTGTTGCAGCTGCTGTCAATATATTTCAACAATTAGGATTCATTGTCCATCCAGAGAAATCGAAGTTCTGCCCTTCCCTGGTAATTAATTACCTAGGGTTCACGGTGAACTCAATGAGCATGAGGATAACTATACCAATTAACAAAATTGAGGAAGTCACTAAGGTGTGCAGAGATTTAATTGGCACCAATATACCATCGATTCGGCATACAGCCACAGTAATTGGCAAGTTAGTGGCTTTGTTTCCGGCAGCACGATATGCACCTTTGCATTATCAGAATTTGCAAAGAGCTAAAATTACTGCGTTAAAACGGAACGCTGGTCATTACGATCGATCTATGCAGCTGCCGTCCGAAGCGATAACTGAGTTGCAATGGTGGGTGTGTCACATTAGCAACTCATTTAAGCCTGTCAGGGAGGCTAATCCGGTGGTATATTTACAGACTGATGCAAGCTCCAATGGCTGGGGAGCTACTGATAATTGCTCTAGTTGTGGGGGTAGATGGGACACCCTTGACGCATCGATGTTGTTGACTCAAGGGATTAACTATTTGGAGTTGCTGGCAGCATTCCACGGACTTCGTGCATATTGTTCCAAGCTTGTTGGAGCACACGTCCGTCTCCAAATAGACAACACCACAGCTGTGGCATATTTAAACCATATGGGTGGTACCAGGTCAGTTTCGTGTGACAAATTGGCTAACTCAATTTGGCTCTGGTGTATTCAAAAAGACATTTGGATTTCAGCTACCTATTTGCCAGGTGAGCTTAATACTGTGGCGGACACCAGGTCACGCAAATTTAATGACAACATTGAATGGATGTTGCATCCTGAGATTTTTTCTAAAGTCACAGCCAAATTTGGTAAACCGGACATTGACCTTTTTGCGTCACGGTTGAACCATCAGGTACCAGCCTACGTTTCATGGGAACCAGATCCTGGGGCAATAGCGCTAGATGCATTCTCGCTGGACTGGGGGAATTGGTTTTTCTATGCCTTCCCTCCGTTTTGCCTCATCAGTCGGGTATTGCGAAAGATTCAGGCAGATGCTGCCAAGGGCATCCTTATTATACCCGACTGGCCCACACAGCCTTGGTATCCGGTGGTCTTTGACATGCTCAACGAACCTTGGGTCCTTTTGAAGGGTTGCCCACAATTGGTTACTCACCCTGTCTCAGGGGAGCCACATCCCTGCCATGGCTATTTAAATTTGTTGGCTTGCAGGTTCTGAACAGGCCGTTAGTCCAATACGGCCTCTCGGCTCGGACCATGGATACCATCGGGGCGTCGTGTCGAGAGTCCACAAGGCGAAGATACCGCTTGCATATTAAGAAGTGGGAAGCCTACTGCAGCCGCTCTCGCATCACGTACGATGACGTGACAATAACCGACGTCCTGGAATTCCTCGCGGGGTTGCACCATGATGAACACTTAAGTTACAGTGCCATCAACAGCGCCAGAAGTGCGCTATCATTCTACCTCAATATTGGGGTAGGATCCAACAGGCTAGTGTCCAGACTCATGCGGGGTATATTCAATATGAATCCGCCTACACCACGCTATAATATCACCTGGGATGTCAGGGACGTATTAACCCTGCTCAGGACGTGGTCTCCCATGGAAGGGCTCCAACTGGACCAACTCACCATGAAGCTGGTGATGTTACTAGCGCTGACTTCAGCTCAGAGGGTACAGACACTACACAAACTGCGTGTCGACAGAATGACAGTTACCCCTACAGAAGTAGTCTTTTTCGTTGACGAGCTACTAAAGCAGCATAGACCTGGGTGCACAGGGCTGCAGCTGAAGTTCCCGGCATACCCCGTAGATGCTAGGCTATGTTTAGTCTCACATATCCGCCACTATGTCAAAGTGACGGCACGCATCAGAGGAATGGAGAGATACCTGCTTGTCACTCATAAGAGACCTCATCATCGAGTGACAGTCCAGACGATATCCAGGTGGCTTCGAGTCGTCTTGGGTAAGTCAGGTATCGACATTAATGTGTTCAAGTCTCATTCCACCAGGGCTGCATCGACGTCAGCGGCGAGGGTCATGGAGGTGCCCATGGACCAAATTCTCGCCACAGCAGGATGGGCGAATGAAGCTGTGTTCCAGCGTTTTTATAACAAGCCTGTTGCTGCTCCTCTACAGTTCGCAGAAGCCGTGCTGAATGCAGGTCAAGAACGTGGAGATGTCCCCGCATGAGGGGTTTTGATTTGTTATTAATAAATATGCTCTTGTTTTGCAGTATGAACTATTGAGCAAGTTTGTTCCTCCCATCCATCCCTGGTAGTGGTGTGTCAGCATGGACGTGGTCCAGGGCGTGTAATCACAGAAGCTTTGAAGTCTTCACGAAGTCACTCACGTGACTCCGAAATGAAATAGTAAGATTGAACGAGAACTTACCAGTTCGAAGGTTGATCTTTATTTTATGAGGAGTCGAAGTGAGGGATTTCGTGCCCTCCTCGCCCAACCCTCAATCACCTTCATCTGGTAATCTTAGTCAATTCAATCATACTATGCAAAGTCATTTCTTTTGTTGGTTTCTGTGATTCCACGCCGCTACTTTGAAGTATGTCGAGCATGCGCGCCGGCGGGCTCTTCACGAAATCCCTCACTTCGACTCCTCATAAAATAAAGATCAACCTTCGAACTGGTAAGTTCTCGTTCAATCTTACTATTCTGGAGTATGGTGTACAATTTTGGTCGCCTAATTATAGGAAGGATGTCAACAAAATAGAGAGAGTACAGAGGAGATTTACTAGAATGTTGCCTGGGTTCCAGCAACTAAGTTACAGAGAAAGGTTGAACAAGCTAGGTCTTTATTCCTTGGAGCACAGAAGGTTAAGGGGGGACTTGATTGAGGTCTTTAAAATGATGAAAGAGATAGACAGAGTTGACGTTGAGCTTTTCCCATTGAGGGTAGGAAAGATTCAAATAAGAGGGCATGACATGAGAATTAAGGGTCAGAGGTTTAGGGGTAACATGAGGGGGAACTTCTTTACTCAGAGAGTGGTGGCTGTGTGGAATGAGCTTCCTGCAGAAGTGGTGGAGGCAGGATCGATTTTAACATTTAACATTAGTTTAGTTTAGTTTAGTTTAGTTTAGCAACACTGAGTCCCTGCTGACCAGCGTTCACCCATACACTAGTTCTATCCGACACACTAGGGACAATTCACAATGTGTAGAATAGAACTAGCGCAGTGGTTGCTCCCACATTGTAAAGCCAAACACTTTGTGACAATATAGGTAATCGCTCAGGGTACCTGTGGATAGTGCGTAGTCCCTCTCTAACACCACCCGGGCATGGGCGTAACCCCGGACAAGGGGCAGACAGCCGGCTCAGGCAGAGCCCTCTTCCGCCTGGCACCGTGACTCATGGATGCCCAGCTTGGCCAGGCCCAGGAGAAACCCAGTCAGGACATCTTCGGCCCTACCCTACGCACAGAATGTCCACACGATGTGGGTGAGAAGTGCAAGCAGAAGGCAAGGAGCAGCTCCGTTACATAATGGAACAGGGGCCGCAGCCTCACACACTCCATATACACGTGGATCACAGACTCTTCCAGCCCTCAAAACTGGCAGGCGGTGAGTCTGTGAACTGCGAGAGAAACCGGTTACATTGCTTCACTGTTTATTGTGTAGTGTATGCTTATTGGCTGTTTTTCCGTTAGTACTGTGCGTATTAACCCCCTTCTTCAGTTATAGCGGACAATCAGTAATAACAGACACCATCTCCCCCGTGTTGTCCATTGTAGCGAGAGTTTACTGTAAATCTGTCCAACCTAATACACTCTAATCCATGCAGCATTCTGGTAAATCTCCACTGCACTCTATGCTAAGATTCCACATCCTACCTGCTGGGGCTACCAGATCTGTATGCAACACTCCAAATGCAACTTAACCAAAGCCCTATAAATCTGCAGCAGGAGTTCCATAGAAAACAATCCAAGTCTGTCTAACTATTCTGTATTGCTAATACCCCCTAACTCAGGCATTCTGGTAAACCTCCTCTCCACCCTTTCCAAAGCCGCGACGTCCTTCTTGTAATGGGGCAACCAGAACTGCTAGCCATTCTCTAAATGTGCCTAACCATAGTCCAATAAGCTGCATCATGACTATCAGATTCTTATAAGAGTCAGGAGTCATATGTCCCGAAATGGGGTCATGAATTTCTTACCAGCAGAGGCACAAGTATGTAAACATTGTATTCAATGGATATCATAATACGCAACAAGACTTTTACAAAATTATAAAAAATATTATAGTGCAAAATCAAAAACAAGGCTCAAAGTCCCGAAAGCAATCAAGGCCCTTTTTAGTTCCGAGTTTAATTGCAGTTCGAAGTGTTCAATAACCTGTTTTTTGTTGGAAATAAGCTATCCTGGCCTTTACAGTGTTAACCATATAATATAACCATATAACAATTACAGCACGGAAACAAGCCCTCTTGGCCCTTCCAGTCCGTGCCGACCATTTATTTTCCCCTAGTCCCAACTACCTGCACTCAGACAATACCCCTCCATTCCCTTCCCATTCATATACCTATCCACTTTACTTTTAAATGTTAAAATCGATCCTGCCTCCACCACTTCTGCTGGAAGCTCATTCCACACAGCCACCACTCTCCGAGTAAAGAAGTTCCCCCTCATGTTACCCCTAAACTTCTGTCCCTTAATTCTCATGTCATGCCCTCTTGTTTGAATCTTCCCTACCCTCAATGGGAAAAGCTTATCCACGTCAACTCTGTCTATCCCATTCATCATTTTAAAGACCTCAATCAAGTCCCCCCTTAACCTTCTGCGCTCCAAAGAATAAAGACCTAACTTGTTCAACCTTTCTCTGTAACTTAGTTGCTGGAACCCAGGCAACATTCTAGTAAATCTCCTCTGTACTCTCTCTATTTTGTTGACATCCTTCCTATAATTAGGCGACCAAAATTGTACACCATACTCCAGAATTGGTCTCACCAATACCTTGTACAATTTTAACATTCCTTCCCTACTCCTATATTCAATGCTCTGATTTATAAAGGCCAGCACACCAAAAGCTTTCTTTACCACCCTATCTACATGCGATTCCACCTTCAGGGAACTATGCACAGTTATTCCTAGATCCCTCTGTTCCACAGCATTCCTCAATTCCCTACCATTTACCATGTACGTCCTATTTTGATTTGTCCTGCCAATTTGTAGCACCTCACACTTATCAGCATTAAACTCCATCTGCCATTTTTCAGCCCACTTTTTCCAAATGGCCCAAATCTCTCTGTAGACTTTGAAAATGTACTTCATTATCCACAACACCCCCTATCTTAGTATCATCTGCATACTTACTTATCCAATTTTCCACTCCATCATCCAGATCATTGATGTACATGACAAACAGCAGTGGACGCAACACAGATCCCTGAGGCACCCCACTGGTCACCGGCTTCCAACCTGACAAACAGCCATCCACCATTACTCTCTGACATTCAGCCACTGTTGAATCCATCTTGCTACTCCGCCATTAACACCCAAAGATTGAACCTTCTTAACCAACCTTCCATGGGGAACCTTGTCAAAGGCCTTACTGAAATCCATATAGACAACATCCACTGCTTTACCCTCATCAATTTCCCTAGTAACCTCTTCAAAAAATTCAAGGTTTGTCAAACATGACCTTCCAGGCACAAATCCATGTTGACTGTTCTTGATCAGACCCTGTTTATCCAGATGCTTATATATATTATCTCTAAGTATCCTTTCATTAATTTGCCCACCACTGACGTCAAACTAACAGGTCTATAATTGCTAGGTTTATTCTTTGAACCCTTTTTAAACAATGGAACAACATGCGCAGTACGCCAATCATCCGGCACTATTCCCGTTTCTAATGACATTTGAAATATTTCTGTCATAGCTCCTGCTATTTCTACACAAACTTCCCTCAATGTCCTAGGGAATATCCTGTCAGGACCTGGAGACTTATCCACTTTTATATTTTTCAAAAGTGTCAGTACTTCCTCCTCTTTGAATCTCATAGTATCCATAGCTACTCTACTATTTTTCCTTACCTCACAGAGTTCAATATCCTTCTCCTTGGTGAATTTCGAAGAAAAGAAATTGTTAAATATCTCCCCCATCTCTTTTGGCTCTGCAGATAGCTGTCCATTCTGGCTCTCTAATGGTCCAATTTTATCCCTCGTTATTCTTTTGCTATTAATATAGCTGTAGAAACCCTTTGGATTTACTTTCACCTTTCTTGCCAAAGCAACCTCATATCTTTTAGCTTTTCTAATTTTTTTCTTAAGATTCTTTTTAGATTATTTATACTCCTCTAGCACCTCATTTACTCCATGCCTCCTATAATTATTGTAGATAGCTCTCTTTTTTCAAAACAAGTGTCCAATTTCACTTGAAAACCATGGCTCTTTCCGATTTTTACTATTTGCTTTCAACCGAACAGGGACATAAAGATTCTGTACTTACAATTTCCCCTTTAAATGTCCTCCATTTCACTTCTACATCCTTCCCATAAAACAAAATGTCCCAATTCACTCCTTTTAAATCCTTACGCATTCCCTCAAAGTTAGCCTTTCTCCAAAAATCTCAACCCTAGGTCCAGTTCTGACTCTCTCCATAATTATATTGAAACTAATGATATTGTGATCATTGGTCCCGAAGTGCTCACCAACGCATACCTCCGTCACCTGACCTGCCTCATTTCCTAACAGGAGGTCCAGCACTGCCCCTTCTCTGGTCGATACCTCTATGTATTGCTGCAAAAAACTATCCTGCACACATTTAACAAACTCCAAACCATCCAGCCCATTTACAGAATGTGTTTCCCAGTCTATTTTTGGAAAATTGAAATCTCCCACAATCACTACCTTGTGCTTACTACTAATATCTGCTATCTCCTTACAAATTAGCTCTTCCAATTCTTGCTCCACATTTGGCGGTCTATAATACACCCCTAAAAGTGTTGGTACACCATTCCCACTTCTCAGTTCCACCCAAATAGCCTCCCTAGCCGAGCCCTCTAATCTATCCTGCCAAAGCACTGCTGTAATATCTTCTCTGACAAGCAATGCAACCCCTCCACCTCTGGTCCCTCCAATTCTATCACACCTGAAGCAACAAAATCCTGGAATATTTAGTTTCCAATCACAACCCTCCCGCAACCATGTTTCACTGATTGCCACAACATCATATTTCCAGGTGTCAATCCAGGCTTTAAGTTCATCCACCTTTCTTACAATGCTCCTAGCATTAAAATATACACATTTTAGGAACCCACCATCCCTTATTCTCTGTCTATTTCATGTCACTGCTTTCCAAATGCATGGTTATTACATCTTTAAACAGCTTGGAAGGGATGGTGGTACTAAACGCCGAGGTGTAGTCTATAGACAACCGCCTGACGTAGGTGTTTTTATTGTCCAAGTGGTCCAGTGCGGAGTGGAGAGCCAGTGAGATCGCATCCACCGTTGACCTGTTGTGGCGGTACGCGAACTGTAGTGGGTCGAGGTACTTGTCGAGGTAGGAGTTGATGTGCACCATAACCAACCTCTCAAAGCACTTCATCATCACAGATGTTAGAGCCACTGGTCGATAGTCATTGGGTCACGTCACCTTACTCTTCTTGGGCACCGGTATTATTGATGCCCTCTTAAAGCAGGTTGGAACCTCAGACGTCAGAAGTGAGAGGTTGAAAATGTCCGTAAAAACTCCAGCTAGTTGGTCCGCACAGGGTTTTAGAACATGGCTGGTTATACCATGAGGTCCAGGCACTTTCCAAGAGTTCATGCCCCTCCCTGAACGATCTTCTGACGTCGGCCTCTGTGACTATGACTATAACACCATCTGGGCGAATAGGGGTTCAGGAAGGCACATCAGTGTTCTCCCTATCGAACCGTGCGTAGAATGCATTGAGCTCATCAGGGAGTGATGCTTCGCTGTCGTTTGAGCCGCCTCCTGATTTTGCCTTGAAGGAGGTGATGGCATTCAAGCCCTGCCACAGTTGGCGAACATCCATCTCATTCTCCAGCTTAGAGAAGGCCTTTTTGATGGTCTTATCAGGAGCTAATTAACCTAGAAACCTGCAGGTCTTTGGAGTGTGGGAGCAAATTGGAGTACATGAAGAAAACCCACATGGTCGCATGAAAAACGTACAACCTCCATACAGACAGCGCCCATGATCAGGGTTGAACCCGGGTCTCTGGCGCAGTAAGGCAGCAACTCTATCGCTGAGTCACTGTGCACACATTCTGGACAGAGATGAAGTTTGCTTTCCAGAAGGCAGCGGATCTTTAGAAGTTGATACACAAAATGTTATGGATGCTCATGCAAGAGGTCAGTTGATTTGTAGAGATTCAAGGAGCAAAGTTAGTGCAGGAAAGTGATCAGCATTATTATAGATTGGTGTAGCATGCACATGAAGCCAAATGACATACTTATGCATCTTTTTCTTCCATTCTTATGTGAGCTTTCATTGGAACTCATTTCAATTTAATGCTTGCAGGTCACACTCATATACTGTAGGTACAAATAAATCCAATCTGTGAAAAGTCATGGATCATCAATCCTTACTGTAAAAGATGTGTATGATTCGATGAGTGACAATTCTGCAAGGCATCAATCACCACCATAGCACAGATTGTCACTGGATGCTGCCTTATAACAGGTACATGACAAGAAATAGAAGGTGAAATGAAAACTAATCTCAGACTCATAGCAATCATTGCTCTGATAACTCCAGACAAGTATTTAGAATCCATATCTCCAAATCGATCTATTGATTCCTTCCTGACCTTGATGCCACCGTGCAATCTTACCTCTTTTGTCACTCAATCATTCCTGCCTATCATACAATCATCAACCTAATATGTTTTTACTCCATTCCTAATGCACCACAGCTCCATCTTAAAATGTCCCTGGTTTCCAATATGTCTGATGAAAAGTTGTAAACCTGAAACATCAGATGTGTTTTGTTCAGCACAAATGTTGCATAACCGTTAGCTTATTTTTGAACATTGTTTTTATTTTGGATTACCAATCCACAATATTTTGCCATGTGTGTGCATGTGTGTGTGTGCATGGATGTGTGTGTGTGTATGCACGTGCTTGTGTATATGCATGAGTGTGGGTGTTTATGTGTGTGTGCATGCATGTGTGTGAGTCTTTGTGTGCATGTACACGCATGTGTGTGGGTGTGTGTATGTATATGTATGTGCATGTGTGTGGGTGTTTGTGTGTGTGTATATATATGCATGTGTGTGGGCATTTGTTGGTGTGTGTATGCATGTGTGTGTGTATATGGATGTGTGTGTAAATGCATGTGTGTCAGTGTCTGTGTACATGCATGTGTGTGTGGGTGTTTGTGTGTGTGTATATGATTACCACCAGGGGCGCCGCACATTTAAAAAAAGACGAAAAAACAGAATGTTAGCGGGGCTGCCAACCCACTAACATTCTGTTTTTTCGTCATTTTTTAAATATTTAGTGTGGGTTAAATGTTTGTGTAAATGTTCTCCGGTTTGTTTTATGTGGGGGGAGGGGGAGGGGATAGGGGGAACCTTTTGTTTTCACTTTCTTACCCTACCAGAGATGCGATTGTTTTCTGGACCTCCAGCCGATCTGCGGCCCCATCGAGGGAGCTGGTGGCCTCCTCGGACTGACTTGAGCCCTACCGTGGGGCGTGGACTTAACATTGGAGCTGATCCTGTGGGATCACTCCAACCGCGTCTGCGGACTAACATCAAGGGCTCACAGTCTCGGGAAGCTCCAATGATACAGAGGCTGGAGCAGCCCCGACACGGGGTCCGATCGCCGGCAGCAACTGATCGCCCCGATACGGTGGGCCCGCCGCCGGCTATGGGAGTCAAGATCATCCTCTCAGTGGAATGCTCGAGGCCCCCGACCACGGGAGTCCAGAGAAGGGAAGAAATTTGAACATTTATTTTGCCTTCATTCACAGGAGGAGTCACGGTGGTGGATGATTATGTTAGATGTTAAAATGTATTTTGCGTGTTCTTCGCTTTTTATTTGTATGCCTGTATGGAAAATGAAATTCCTCGTATGTTGCAAAACATAATTGGCCAACAAAGTACTATTGTGATTGTGATTGTGATTGTGATTGATTGTGATGTATATGCATGTGTGTGGGTGTTTGTGTGTGTGTATGTATATGCATGTGTGTGGGTGTGTATGTATATGCATGTGTGTGTGTGTGTATGTATATGCATGTGTGTGTGTGTGTATGTATATCCATGTGTGTGGGTGTGTATGTATATCCATGTGTGTGGGTGTGTATGTATACCCATGTGTGTGGGTGTGTATGTATATCCATGTGCATGTGTGTTTGTGTGTCTTTCCTATTTGTGCCAGTAAAAATACTTTCATTGAAAAGTGCGTTTGTTGCCAGAATTGAGTGCACATGATGTTAGCTGTCAGTCACATGCAGCATCGCATGCCTGCTGCACACTTGGTGATACTGCTCTTAAATGAAAACGTTGTCGTTGGCCACTACAGTTTCCACTTGGACATCAAAGAAAACTTTGTCCTAACCTGAGGTGAACATGCATCTTTGCTGGTCCTGAAAAACATTATTTCCATAATAAATGCCCAGCAAGGAATTAGTCATGTCTTAGAAAACTGTGTGAGATTTGGCTGATGAATTTTCTTATACCCCATCCTTGAATTTCAGGAATACCTTTTGTGCATGAAGTAGAGATGTGGGAAGACACTGTGTAAACATAGAAACATAGAAAATAGGTACAGGAGTAGGCCATTCGGCCCTTCGAGCCTGCACCGCCATTCAATATGATCACGGCTGATCATCCAACTCCGTATCCTGTACCTGCCTTCTCTCCATACCCCCAATCCCTTTAGCCACAAGGACCACATCTTACTCCCTCTTAAATATAGCCAATGAACTGGCCTCAACTACCTTCTGTAGCAGAGAGTTCAACAGATTCACCAATCTCTGTGTGAAAAATGATTTTCTTATCTCGGTCCTAAAAGACTTCCCCCTTATCCTTAAACTGTGATCCCTTGTTGTGGAGTTCCCCAACATCGGGAACAATCTTCCTGTCCAACCCCTTAAGAATTTTGTAAGTCTCTATAAGATCCCCCCTCAATCTTCTAAATTCCAGCGAGTAAAAGCCTCACTACAAACATTGATAGTTAATTCTGCATTAGCCAAACATGAGGAAGCTTGATAATCAATCATCTTCTGCTTGTACATGCATGAAACCTCCCTCCTAAGTATTTGCATCTGGTTACCAAACAGATATCAACGACGAAAATGTCAAGGGCACAGCCGAGAAAGTCTCTTCTGTTAGAAATAAAATAAAATGAAACGGGGAAAGTAGCTCAACTGTGGCTAACAAAGGAATTCACGGATAGTTTTAAATCCAAGAAAAAGGCATATCAATTGGCCAGAGGAAGCAGCAAACTGGAGGACTGGGAGAAATTTAGAACTCAACAAAGGAAGACAAAAGGGGTTAATGACGAGAGGGGACAAAAAGAGCATGAAAGAAAGCTTGTGGGACGTATAAACACTGACTCTAAAAGCTTCTTTGGATGTTGTATGTAAAAGAAAAAAGATTAGTGAAGACAAATGTAGGTCCTTTACAATCAGAAACAGGTGAATTTACAATGGGAAACAAGGAAATGGCAGAACAGTTAAACAAGTACTTTGGTTCTGTCTTCACTAAGGAAGACACAAAACCCTGAACTGAACCCTGCCACAGGAACTGAAGGGAATCCACATTAGTCAGGAAGTGGTGTTGGGTAAACTGATGGGACTGAAAGCAGATAAATCCTTGGCCTGATGGTCTGCATCCCAGAGTACTCAAGGAGGTGGCCCTAGAAATCATGGATGTATTGCTGCTCATTTCCCAATGTTCTCTCCTCTCTGGATCAGTTCCTGTGGACTGGAGGGTAGCCAACTTTTTTAGAAAGGAATGAGAGAGAAAACGGGGAATGAGAGACCAGTTAGCCTTTCATCGGTAGTGGGGAAGATGTTTGAGTCGATTATTAAAGATGTTATAACAGCGCACTTGGAAACCAGTGACAGGATCGATCAAAGTCAGCAGGCATTTATGAAGGGGAAATCATGCTTGACTAATCTTCTGGAATGTTTTACGAATGTGACAAGTAGAATGGATAAGGGAGAGCCAGTGGATGTGGTGTATCTGGACTTCCAAAAAGCTTTGACAAGGTCCCACACAAGAGATTAGTGCACATGGTATTGGGGGTAGGGTATTGGCATTGGCAGACAGGAAGCAAAGAGTAAGAATTAATGGGTCATTTTCAGAATGGCAGGCAGTGACTAGTGGGGTGCCGCAAGGCTCGGTGCATTGACCCCGGTTATTTACAATATATATTAACGATTTAAACGAGGGAATTAAATGTGACATCTCCAAGTTTGCGGATAACACAAAGCTGGGTGGCAGTGTGGGCTGCGATAAGGATGCTATGAGGCTGCAGGGTGACTTGGATAAATTGGGTGAGTGGGCAGATGTAAGGCATATGCAGTATAATGTGGATAAGTGTGTGGTTCTCCACTTTGGTGGCCAGAACAGGAAGGCAGCTTATTATCTGAACTGTGTCAGATTAGGAAAAGGGGAGGTGCAATGAGACCTGGGTGTGCTTGTACATCAGTCACTGAAAGTAAGCATGCAGGTACAGCAGGCTGTGAAGAAAGCTAATCGCATGTTGGCCTTCATTGTGAGAGGATTTGAATTTAGGAGCAAGGAGGTCCTACTGCAGTTGTACAGGGCCCTGGTGAGACCGCACCTGGAGAATTGTGTGCAATTTTGCTCTCCTAATTTGAGGAAGGACATCATTGCTACTGAGGGAGTGCAACGTAGGTTTGCCAGATTAATTCCCGGGAAGGCGGGACTGACATATGATGAAAGATTGGGTTGACTGTGCATGTATTCACTGGAATTTAGAAGGATGAGAGGGGATCTTATAGAAACATATAAAATTCTTAAGGGTTTGGACAGGATAGATGCAGGAAACATTTCCCCGATGTTGGGGGAGTCCAGAAGCAGGGGTCACAGTTTAAGAATAAGGGGTAGGACATTTTGGACTGAGATGAGGGAAAAAAAATCACCCAGAGAGTTGTGAATCCGTGGAATTTTCTGCACCAGAAGACAATGGGGGCCAATTCATTGGATGTTTTCAAGGGAGAATTCGATTTTGCTGTTAGGGCTAAAGGAATCAAGGGATATGGGGAGAAAGCAGGAATCGGGTACTGATTTTAGATGATCAGCTATGACCATATTGATGTGCGGTGCTGGCTCAAGGGCGAATGGCCTACTCATGCACCTATTTTTCTATGTTTCTATGTTCAATGTTTCTTAATGTTTCTCCTTACCCAGCTGCATTGTACAGTGTGATGTTTGACAGCAGAGGGCAGTAATCTTTTGGTTGATTCATTCATTTAAACAATGGTCTGTACGGAGTTTTAAAGTTCTCCCCGTGATTTTCGGTTTCCCGCCACACTCCAAAGACGTACAGGTTTGTAGGTTAATTGGCTTGGTAAAAGGTAAACAAATTGTCCCTAGTGGGTATAGGACAGTGTTAATCTGTGAGGATCGCTGGTCAGCGTGGAGCCGGCCTGTTTCTGCGCTGAATCTATAAACTAAACTAAAAGTTAACTAATGCAAATAAAAGTACAGAGCACCGCAGTCACCTAAAATATTACAGGAAAAGCACCTTTTCCACTGCCATTTCTGCATTGAGGATATAGTATTTGTTCATTGGGATTGGATATAGCCCGGTTAAAATACTAAAAGATGGTCATGAGGTATTGGAATGTAACTTTGCCACTTGGCATCAACTTTGTGCAAGGTATGGTTTAAATTCACTGGTGCAAAGACTCTGGTAGTGAGTGTGTTAAATCGAGGTTAATTTTCTGTAACACACTGTTGTTGCTCACACATGTACTTTGCTCAGCAATAAAAATTGCAGAAATCGTTTGTGTGGCCATGTAGTGGGATATTGCTTAACTAAGCCAGAATGAGCAGGATATATGTATGATTTGTATGCTGGTCATTTTGAATCCAGCTTGTAAGATGTTTCCTCATGAAGGAACAGAGCCAGAAACATGATAGCCATGTCAACAAAATAGAGAGAGTACAGAGGAGATTTACTAGAATGTTGCCTGGGTTTCAGCACCTAAGTTACAGAGAAAGGTTGAACAAGTTAGGTCTTTATTCTTTGGAGTGCAGAAGGTTAAGGGGGGGCTTGACTGAGGTATTTAAAATGATTAGAGGGATAAACAGAGTTGACGTGGATAAGCTGTTTCCATTGAGAGTAGGGAAGATTCAAACAAGAGGACATTATTTGAGAATTAAGGGACAGATGTTTCGGGCTAACATGAGAGGGAACTTCTTTACTCAAATAGTGGTGGTCGTGTGGAATGAGCTTCCAGTGGAAGTGGTGGAGGCAGGTTCGATTTTATCATTTAAAAATAAATTGGACAGGTATGTGGACGGGAAAGGAATGGAGGGTTATGGTCTGTGTGCAGGTAGATGGGACCAGGCGAGAGTAAGTGTTCGGCACGGACTAGAAGGGCCGAGATGGCCTGTTTCTGTGCTGTAATTGTTATATGGTTATATGGTTATGATGTGCAAGGAGATACTTCAGACTTGATATCCAGGTATGCTGATGAAACAAAATGAGCAAGTTTAAAAAAATGAGGATGGTAAATACATTATTGGCACTATTGGTGGCAAATATAATTTACTGGGTACATGTGACACATTGCATTTGGAATGGAGAGCATAAATATATGGTAGAATTGCAGGTGGAAAATGTTCCAATCGAAAGTGTGGGTACTGTAAGAAAGACTCCATACCAAGGCTTTTGGTAAGTTTTAGAACACCTACAATGCTAAGGTGTGTAGAAAGGAAATGCAAATGCTGGTTGAAACCGAAGATAGACATAAAAAGCTGGAGTAACTCAACGGGTCAGACAGCATCTCTGGGGAAAAGGAATAGGTGACGTTTTGGTTTGAGACCCCTTTTCAGACTGAGAGTCAGGGGAAAGGGGAACGAGAGATACAGACGGTGATGGAGAGATAGAATAAATGAATGAAAGGTATGGAAAAAAATAATGATGATCAAGGAGACAAGCCATTGGTAGCTGTGTGCGAGGTGAGAACAAGTACAGAGAATGAGACTCACAAGACGATTTTGAAGCTGATACGACGGGTGGGGGAGGGATGGAGAGAGTGGATGCAAGGGTTACTTGAAGTTAAGGGCCTGCCCTACCAGCATCCGACTCCATGCGATGAGCGCGATCAAACTAGAAGCAGGGGCCGCGTGGAGGTCGGGTGAGTGGCGCAACACGGCGCAAAGTGAGGCGAACTTGGAGTGAAGTCTAAGGTAAATTCGCCAGGACAGAGAGGGGCACACAGAGAGGGGCACAGAGCCACACACATAGAGGGTCACGGAGGCACCTACAGATAGGTTCACGGAGGCACGATGTCAAGGCGGTGTGTAATGCGTCGAGGCGACTGTGAGCCGACAAGCCGTTGCCGAGCGGAATTTTTGAACAACGTCAGTTTTTCGGAGCCCCGTGCGATGTCGGGACGAACTCCGCACAATTCCGCACGGCTCGGGCGATCGAAGTGGGACTGGCCCCGCGACGCCGGACGGCTCAAGCGACCACGTTAGGTCGCGCTCATCGCATGGAGTTGCATGCTTGTAGGACAGGCCCTTAAGATAATTACCACTGGGTTGTAAGCTGCTCAAGTGAAATATGAGGTGCTGTTCCTCCAATTTGCGTTTGGCCTCACTCTGACAATGGAGGAGGTCTAAAACAGAACGGTCAGTGGGGGAATGGGTTAGGGAATTAAAGTGTTTGGCAACTGGGAGATCAGGTAGGTCCAAGCAGGCTGTCGAAGGTGTTCAGCAAAACAGTCACCCAGTCTATGTTTGGTCTTGCTGATGTATAACATTCCATACCTTGGACAACGGATACAATTGATGAGGTTGGAGGAGGTGCAAGTGAACCTCTGCCTAACCTGAAAGGACAGTCGGGGCACCTGGACATCTGAGGAGATGGAAAGTACCCTCCTCATAACACTGAAATGGTCCAGGGGAAATAGTAACAATCACTATTCAAAATTAGAATGACAGAAACCCCTTGCAAATTCCTGGAAGGAAGTCATGACTGCAGGAATTAAATTTCGTTCAAACCTTGTCTGAATAACAATAAAATACATTCTATTCTATAAAGAAAAGGTAGCAATTGTAAGAAACTGCCTTAATTGTGCCAAATCGGGATCAAGAACAGTCCACTGATAGAAAAGGAGCAAACAAATTAATAAAGTAACCAAGAAAAATGAAAGAGTCAAAGCCCTGTCCCACAGTACGAGTTCATTCCAAGAGCTCTCCAGAGTTTAAAAAAAATCAAACTCGTGGTGAGCACGGAGAATGAACGTAGCGGGTACGTCGGAGCTCGGGGACGTCTCTTAGCAGCTCATAAAGGTAACAGCAGGTACTCGGGAAGACTCGCTAACGGCAGGTAAGCTCGGGAAGACTCGTGAAGATTTTTCAACCTGTTGAAATATGTCCACGAGAGCCCCGAGTACCAACGAGTGGCCATTACCGTAAATCTCCGTGTTCGAATCAGGGCAAACTCAGGAGATCTCTTGGAATTGGAGCTTAAGGGGTTGGACAGGATAGATGCAGGAAGGTTTTTTCCCGATGTTGGCGAGGTCCAGAACAAGGGGTCACCATATAAGGATAAGGGGGGATTCCTTTAGGACCAAGATGAGGAAAACATTTTTCACACAGAGAGTGGTGAATCTCTGGAATTCTCTGCCACATAAGGTAGTTGAGGCCAGTTCATTGGCTATATTCAAGAGGGAGTTAGATGTGGACCTTATGGGGGTATGGAGAGAAGGTAGGTACAGGATACTGAGTTGGATGATCAGCCATGATCATATTGAAATGGCCTACTCCTGCACCTATTTTCTATGTTTCTATGTTTCATAGTGCCATCCTTGTTCCTTAACTCTATCCCTTTCTTACATGTGGTATCCATCCAACTTCGATCTCTTCTCTCCTCATGCTTCTTTTCTGCTTCTGCTTTCCATTCCTTAATTCCGGTTTTCCATTTCTTTCCTGCATTCCTTTCCCATATCACCATCTCTGATCTTTTAATTGTCTCTACATTCCATGTGCCCCCTGCTGGCCAAGCTTCATTTCCCAACCGTTTGGTCAGCTTGTAACTTAAAATTCTATAATTTTTATTATTTACAGGATTCAAATAGCTCGTATATTGGATGGCCATTCCCCCGTCACTTTTATCCAGATTATTCCCCATAGCCGCGAGTCTCTCCTCTGCCCAGCAAATTTGTAAACAACAAACTTTTTCTAGTTTGCAAAGCCAATTGCCGACTACGTTTACCATGGCAATTTTAGTAGCCAATCAGTAAATGGAACATACTTTGTGTGTGGGTCATGGGCATATCTGTGGCTGCCAGGGATGCCACTGGGAGACTACAGCACTTGGGAAAGGAAGTGGGGAAAGAACGACCATTGGAACGGGTGCTGCTATATAGCCTATGTAGTTCCCTATATGAGGGTGGTCCAGGATCTTACAGAGGTAGCTAGAACCCCGAAGAGTCAAGAGGGGTATCTCAGAAACTGAAAGGTATTGGATGATCGTTTTTCCTCCATGTGGTGTAGCAGCTAAGGAATTACAAATTATGGCATCCACTATGGGAACTTTAGCTAATTCCACTGCACAGGCTTTCATGGATGTACGGCAATCCATTCACGATATCACCGTTGAAATCGTGGCAATGAGAGTAGTAGTCCTCCAGATCCGAATGGCATTAGATTTTATTCTAGCAGAGAAAGGGGGCACTTGTGCTATTATAGGGCACGAATGCTGCACTCACATCCCTGATGAATATTCTAACGTTACAGATTTAGCAGCACATATTACTGCAGAAATAAAGAAGATTACAGAGGTAGGGGAAGAAATGCATAACTTTAATAAAGGTGTAGAATGGTGGCCATTTAGCATGTTTGGAGGAACATGGGGAATGATAATACACTGTGGATCTATTGTACTGCTGATCATCATGTTAATCTATGTACTGAAATGTCTGAAGCCTCGACTATGTAGTAACCAAGGACTGTAATTGTTATCAAATTGATAAAATGGAGGGAATTACTATATCAGTTGCTTTCCTGTTGTAAAACGGCAATTGCTACTGCATTGTGGAATACTTGGCCAAATATCATGGCAAGATGTTTTTTAAGTAAGTTGAATAGTTCACAAGGTTTTTATAAGTAAGTTAAATAGTTTAATCAGACAGAAGGGGCCAGCTAGGAGAACTACTGATAATGGGACAGGCACGACCAGGCGTTAAAGAAGGAACTGCAGATGCTGGAGAATCTTTCCACGTTCTTCCCACGCACTATTAAAGCATGGAATAATCTCCACCAAGCCACGGTTGCCCAGCCAGATGCAACTTGCAAATTTGCCCAGCCAAATTTAAAGTGGCACTTTCTTCCCAATAACCCTCTCTGGCTAACCCCCTCCCTTTACCACCTCCAGTTTAAATTCCATTTGGAATATTTTGGAGGACCAAGTAACCAAGAACCAAGAATCGAGGGTTACACAAAAGGCTGGAGAAACTCAGCGGGTGCAGCAGCATCTAAGGAGTGAAGGAGATAGGCGACGTTTCGGGTCGAGACCCTCCTTCAGACTGGTCAGGGATCAGGGAAACGAGAAATATAGACGGTGATGTGGAGAGATAAAGAACAATGAATGAAAGATATGCAAAAAAGTATGGATGATAAAGGAAACAGGCCATTGTAATCTGTTTGTAGTGTGAAAATGAGAAGCTAGTGCGACTAGGGTGGGGGAGAGATAGAGAGAGAGGGAATGCCAGGGCCCGAGGGCTGAGGGAGAGGTGGGAAGGGGAGGAGACAGCAAGGGTTAACAGAATTGTGAATAAAATAAAGAACAATCGTGTGCTCTTCAATGGATTTCTCTGGAATAATACACCCAGGAAATAGTCCACCCCAGATATATTCCCAGTGTAGGCGTGTGATGTTAATAGTATCAAATTCCACCTAAACCCTATCCTCTTTTTCAATCTACTTTGGTTATGGGTTATGGGGAGAAGGCGGGTGAATGGGGTTAGGAGGGGCAGATAGATCTGCCATGAATGAATAGCAGAGTAGACTTGATGGGCCGAATGGCCTAATTCTGCTCTTCTCACTTATGACCTTATGAGGAATGGCAGATGGAATGTAATCCTTGCAAGTGTGAAGTGCTACATTTTGGGAGGTTGAACAGAAGGGGAATCTATACAGTTAAAGGCAAAGATAGACACAAAGTTCTGGAGCAACAATGCATCAGACAGCAGGCCGGAAAAAAAAATGATATATGACATTTCAATTTGGGGCCCATCTAAAGACTAAAAGTAGGGGGTGGGAGGTGTGGGGAGGTTGAACTGGTAAAACAAATAGGGTGGAGGAAGGGGGCAAGGAGGGAGTGTGGAAGGGAGGGGGCGAGTCAGAGTATAGAAGTGAAATTGACCAAATGGTGCCAGCACAATAACCTGGCCCTCAACACCAGCAAAACCAAGCAACTGATTGTGGATTTCGGAAGGGGTAGGATGAGGACCCACAATTCCGGTTATATCAACGGGTGGATGATGGAAAGGGTCAAGAACTTCAAATTCCTGGGCGTGCGTATTTCAGAAGATCTCTCCTGTTGCAATCATAAAGAAAGCACATCAGTGCCTCTACTTCCTCAGAAGATTACGGAGAGTCGGTTTGTCAAGGAGGACTCTCTCGAACGTCTACAGGTGCACAGTAGAGAGCATGCTGACCGGTTGCATCGTGGCTTGGTTCGGCAACCTGAGCGCCCAGAAGCGGAAAAGGCTGCAAAAAGTTATAAGCACTGCCCAGTCAATCATCGGCTCTGACCTCCCCACCATCCAAGGGATCTATCGCAGGCGTTGCCTCAAAAAGGCTGGCAGCATCATCAATGACCCACACCATCCTGGCCACACACTCACCTCTCCGCTGCCATCAGATAGAAGGTACATGAGCCTGAAATCTGCAGCATCCATGTTCAGGAATAGCCTCTTCCCCACAGACATCAGATTATTAATCACAACTTCAAACAAACTATGAACTATAACAGCCTATTGCACTTTATCTGTGTATTTATGTGTTTATATATATATTTTACTTCGGAGTCACGTGAGTGACTACGTGAAGACCCCGCCAGCACGCATGCGCGACATATCGTCGTACGCATGCGGAAGCGGCAGTCGGGAGGAGCGGGGCTCCTCCAGCGTAAGTTTAAAAAACTTACGCAAGGTAAGTCTCACCGGAGGGTGAGCGTCGACGAAAGAATGGAATCAAGGAAATCTAAACGAGCAGCGGCTAGAGCTGCCGCCATGGAGAGTAGCCAGCAGCGGGCTGGTTCTCCCAAGCTACAGGTACAACCTGCAGCTCCCGACTTTTCGCCCAGAAAAGCGTCTGGTACACCGCGGTCGGGCGGCAATTCCGCCAGAAAGTCGGCCGGGGCCGCAGACTCAGCTGAGTCCGGACCCGAGGACACCCCGTTCGTTGAAAGCGACGGAGGTCGTCTTTCCCGCATGGAGCGGATGATGGAGCAAATGCTCCAGCGTGACCTGCTTTTGCAGGGGCAGAGTCATGGTGGGCCTCTTCGCAGGCCCACGGCAGGCTCCTATCACGGACTGCCTAATGTCTCGCCCTCTTCGCAGGGGAGCATTGGGGGTCAGAACTGGGCTGACCCCGAAGAGGGGGAGTTGGCTGAAGAACCTACAGTGTCTGGGGTGCAGGAAGAGTTGCTGGAGATGGTCAACAAACATGCAGTGCCTTCTCAGAAAGGCCTACCTATCCATCCAAAGCTGGCAGCTAGCATAAATTATATGACTACAAACCAGCTCCAGGAGCAGGCTATTCACACCACAGCCGAAAAATATTTAGCTCCGGAGAATTGCAACTCCCTAAATGTTCCTACGGTGAACAACCCCATTTGGGGGAACATGAGCCCCATGATTAGAGGGCAAGAAGTCAAACTGCAGAAGATCCTGAAGCTATTGACCGCCGGAATTACGGCAGTGGCCAGAACTGCAGTGGGAATTGAGTTACCGGAGGAATTACAAGATGCCCTGGCTCTATTGTGCAACACACAATATGAGATTAATAACTTCAGGAAGAGCATCATAAAACCGGCACTCAACCCCAAATTTGCGGGGTTGTGCAAACCAGGGAACGTTCAACCACCGAACCTACTGTTTGGGGACAACCTTCCCAAACAGGTGAAAGACCTGGTTGAGGAGGCCAAGGCCTTAGGCCTCATCAAGGTACCCGGTTCATTTAAACCTCATTACCCACAACGGCAGCACCCCTACACACCCACCGGCCAGCGATTTTATCACAGACCTGCCGGTGGTGAAAGCTCGAAGGCCGGTCCACCTGCACAGCGGTCTTTTTTAGGCCATGCCCAGCCCGGCCTTCTTGGAAAATGCGCCACCCCTACACCGTGACAACTCAACAGAAGAAACAAGGACAGAGGCCACAACACCGACAATAACCATGGAGGTAGGTGGGTCTGGCTTCCCCAGGAACATTCCTTGCCTAAATTCACAAAATGTGGGGGGCCGGTTGCACTTGTGTTATGAGGTTTGGCGCACACTTACCTCTGATCCTTACATACTCGGAAGTATTCAGGGCTACAAAATTGAATTTATTTACGAACTCCCTACCCCGGTCCAGCATTCACCTATCCGGAAGTTTATACTTTCACAAAAAGAAAGAACGGCAGGGCATGCTGAACTGTTGAGGCTAATTGAAAAAGGAGTAATTGAGAAAACCACCAGAGAGCCTCAGGAGTTCGTATCCAATATATTTACCAAAAATAAAAGCGATGGCGGGTGCCGCATAATTATAGATCTGACCGAACTAAATACTTCTGTTCAGTATGTTCATTTCAAAATGGATACCTTTGACACAGCTAGGCAGTTAATAGCCTATGGGTACTACATGGCATGCATTGACCTGAAAGATGCATACTATTCAGTACCAATACACAAGGATCATAGGAAATACCTAAAATTTATCTGGATGGAACAACTATGGCAATACAAAGCCTTGCCCAATGGGTTATCATCAGCACCCAGACTGTTTACCAAAATGTTGAAACCAGCTTTGGCCTACCTAAGAAAACAGAATCACACTGTAATGGCCTATCTTGATGATATCCTCATTGTTGGGGAGAATTTGGAAATGGCTACATTGGCAGTTTTAGCCACAAAACATCTTTTCCAAAAGCTGGGATTCATCATACATCCAGATAAATCAAAACTGAAACCCTCAACCACCATGGATTACTTGGGGTTTACCATTGACTCGGTGCAAATGTCTATCACTTTACCACCAAATAAAGCGGTGGACTTGATAGAGGCTTGCAGGAGCCTTACTGGCATCAGGGATCCATCCATACGGCAGGTGGCCAGGGTAATTGGGAAGATAGTGGCTGCTTTTCCCGCAGCACAATTCGGACCATTACATTATCAAAACCTACAAAGAGCTAAAATTATAGCTCTTAAAAGACATGCAGGCCATTTCGACAGGCCTATGAAATTGCCAGAAAAGGCAAAAACCGAATTAAATTGGTGGATGGAGAATGCTCAAAATTGTTCAAAACCCATCATTATCATCAATCCCTCGATCATCTTACAAACTGATGCCAGTGCCCAAGGTTGGGGAGCAACTAATACCACCACTAGTTGTGGAGGTAGATGGAATGCACTAGAACTAACCCAATTCAACACACTGGGGATTAACCATTCAGAAATGCTGGCAGCATTTCACGGCCTAAGGGCATACTGCTCAGACATGCACAAAATACATGTTAGATTACAAATTGACAATACCACGGTGGTGGCTTACATTAACCACATGGGTGGAATAAAGTCGATATCGTGTGATGAATTGGCTAACAATATCTGGCACTGGTGTCTGCAAAGAGAAATTTGGATTTCAGCCACTTACCTCCCAGGTAAACTAAATACAGTGGCAGACACCAGGTCACGCAAATTTAACGACAACATAGAATGGATGTTGGATCGAAATGTGTTCACAGATATTGTAGAACGTTATGGGACACCAGATATCGACCTTTTTGCGTCCAGATTAAATCACCAACTGCCAACATATGTTGCTTGGGAACCAGACCCAGGGGCAGTAGCAATGGATGCTTTCACGCTACACTGGGGGGATTTGTTCTGTTATGCATTTCCCCCCTTCTGCCTCATCAGTCGGGTCTTGCAGAAAATCAGACAAGACTCCGCATCGGGTATTTTGGTTGTGCCCGACTGGCCTACCCAACCATGGTTCCCAATGGTACAGAAGATGGCCACAGAACCTTGTATTAGGGTCAATAAACGACCTAACCTGCTTATACATCCCATCACAGGAGAACACCACCCATGTCATGACCGCATGGACCTGTTGATTTGCAGGTTCTGAAACGGCCACTTTTGGAGTACGGACTCACCAGCAGAACCATAGATACCATCTCAGCATCGTGCAGGGAGTCCACCCGTAAACAGTACCTGACCTACATCAGGAAATGGGAAAAATTCTGCTCTGCAACCAACACTACCTACGAATCAGCAACCATCACAGAAGTTCTGGAATTCTTGGCAACCCTTCACCATGACAAAGGACTGAGCTATAGTGCCATTAACTGTGCCAGGAGTGCCCTATCGACCTACCTGGGCAAGGGGAGTGACCAATTGGGCATTGGATCACATCCATTAGTATCAAAACTAATGAGAGGAATATACAATTCCAATCCCCCCAGGCCCAGATACAACCACACATGGGATATCAGCATAGTATTAACTATGCTGCGAGGATGGACACCTAACTCAGGACTTACCCTGGACAAGCTTACCTACAAGGTGGTAATGATCATGGCACTCGTCACGGCACAACGGGTCCAGTCCCTGCACAAATTAAATCTGGATGCCATGTCCATATCCAATGACAAAATCACCTTTTATGTGCAGGGGCTGTTAAAACAAGATCGACCCGGAACGTCTGGACATACTTTAGAGTTTCTAGCCTACCCGGCAGATACTCGACTTTGCATTGTCACTTTATTATCACGATACATCTCAGTCACAAAAAATCTCAGGGGCACGGAGAAAGCTTTGCTCATAAGCCACAAAAAGCCTCACCACAAAGTCACGGTGCAAACCATTTCTAGATGGATAAGGGTGGTTCTGGATGCGGTGGGGATAGACACTAATATATTTAAATCTCACTCCACCAGGGCGGCATCCACGTCGGCGGCTAGGATGATGGAGGTACCATTGGACCACATCCTGGCCACAGCGGGTTGGAGTAATGAGAGGACGTTTCATCGCTTTTATAATAAACCCGTGGCCTCCACTGACTCTTATGCAGGGAGAATTTTGAGCTCTGCCAAATAATTTACCCTTCATGGGATATATATTTTTGTGTTTGGTATGAATAAATACCTATTTTATTTTTCAGCCAGTGTTATGTCTGAATATCCTCTTATCCCAGCACAGCGGTGTGTGAGCATGGAGTTTCCAGGGCATGAAATCACAGAGCTTTGAAATCTTCACGTAGTCACTCACGTGACTCCGAAGTAAAATAGTAAGATTAAATGAGAACTTACCATTTTGAAGTTTGATCTTTATTTTATGAGGAGTTACGATGAGGGATTACGTGCCCTCCGCTCCCAGCCCTCTATTATAAAGATCAACTGGTATGGAAGTTCTCTCTTATCTTACTATATTAGTCTACGTTGCCATCTGTGATTTCACACCACTGCTTTGAAGAATGTCGCGCATGCGTGCTGGCGGGGTCTTCACGTAATCCCTCATCGTAACTCCTCATAAAATAAAGATTAAACTTCAAACTGGTAAGTTCTCATTTAATCTTACTATTCTATGGTATATGGTCACACTGATCTGATCTGATCTGATCTGTAGTTATGCCTAAAATATTCTGTTGTGCTGCGGAAGCAAGAATGCCATTGTCCTATCTGGGACACATGGCCATAGACTCTCTTGACTCTTGACTTGAGTGTAAGTAGAAATTACTTAAAATTAGAGAATTCAATGTTCATACCATTCGGTTGCAAGCTACCCAAGCGAAATATGAAGTGCTGTCCCTCCAATTTGCGGGTGGCCTCCTCTGGCAATGGAAGAGGCCCAGGGCAGAAAGATCAGTGTGGGAATGGGAAGCAAAGTTGGAATGGTTGGGAACTAGGAGATCCCATGACCATGTGTAAGGCTTCAGCAAAACTGTTGCTAAGTCTACGTTTGGTCTCGCCGATGTACATAAGCCCTCATCAGGATCACCCGATGCAGTAGATGAGGTTGAGGAAGTACATGTGAACCTTTGTCTCACCTGGAAGGACTGGATGGAGAGGAGAGGAGGTACAAGGACAGGTGTTGAATCTCCTGCAGTTGTAGGTGAAAGTACATGGGGAGGGGGTGGTTTGGCTGGGAAGGGATGAGTGAAGCAAAGAATTGCGGAGAGAGCAGTCCTTTTGGAAGGCAGAAATTGGTGGAGATGGGAAGATGTGGCTAATGGTGGGATCCCGTGGGAGGTGACGGAAATGTCGGCAAATAATGTGTTGGGTGCGGAGGTTGATGGGGTGAAAGGTGAGGACCTGGAGGAGTAGAACTACAAGGTGAGGACATGGAGGGCCAGTGTGAGGGCCTCATCTATGACAGACGGGGGGAAATCCACATTCGCTGAAGAATGAGGACATCTCAGATATCCTAGTTTGAGACACATCATCTGGGGAGCAGATGCAGCAGAGACATAGGAATTGAGAGGAGCGAATATCATCTTTGCAAGAGGCAGGTTGGTAACAAGTGTAGTCCAGATAGCTGTGGAAGTTGGTAGGTTTGTAATAGCTTTGGTGTTATCGGGCAACTGAACCATCCTATCGCCAACTAGAGAGTGGTAATAGAAACATAGAAACATAGAAAATAGGAGCAGGAGTAGGCTATTCGGCCCTTCGAGCCTGCACCGTCATTCAATATGATCATGGCTGATCATCCAACTCAGTATCCTATACCCGCCATCTCTCCATACCCCCTGATCCCTTTAGCCACAAGGGCCACATCTAACTCCGTCTTAAATATAGCCAATGAACTGGCCTCAACTACCTTCTGTGGCAGAGAGTTCCACAGATTCACCACTCTCTGCGTGAAAAATGATTTTCTCATCTCGGTCCTAAAAGACTTCCCCCTTATCCTTAAACTGTGACCCCTTGTTCTGCACTTCCCCGACATCGGGAACAATGTTCCTGCATCAAGCCTGTCCAACCCCTTAAGAATTTTGTAAGTCTCTATACGATCCCCCCTCAATCTTCTAAATTCCAGCGAGTACAAGCCGAGTCTATCCAGTCTTTCTTCATATGGAAGTCCTGCTATCCCAGGAATCAGTCTGGTGAACCTTCTCTGTACTCCCTCTATGGCAAGAATGTATTTCCTTAGATTAGGAGACCAAAACTGTACGCAATACTCCAGGTGTGGCCTCACCAAGACCCTGTACAACTGCAGTAGAACCTCCCTGCTCTTGTACTCAAATCCTTTTGCTATGAATGCCAAAATACCATTCACTTTCTTCACTGCCTGCTGCACCTGCATGCCTGCTTTCAAGGACTGGTGTACCATGACACCCAGGTCTCGTTGCATCTCCCCTTTTCCTAATCGGCCACCATTCAGATAATGGTCGACTTTCCTGTTTTTGCCACCAAAGTGGATAACCTCACATTTATCCACATTATACTGCATCTGCCATGCATTTGCCCACTCACCCAACCTATCCAAGTCACCTTGCAGCCTCCTAGCAACCTCCTCACAGCTAACACTGCCCCCCAGCTTCGTGTCATCTGCAAACTCAGAGATGTTGCATTAAATTCCCTCATCCAGATCATTAATATATATTGTAAATAGCTGGGTTCCCAGCACTGAGCCTTGCGGTACCCCACTAGTCACTGCCTGCCATCCTGAAAAGGACCCGTTTACTCCTACTCTTTGCTTCCTGTTTGCCAGCCAGTTCTCTATCCACATCAATACTGGACCCCCCAATACCGTGTGCTTTACGTTTGTATAGTAATCTCTTATGTGGGACCTTGTCGAAAGCCTTCTGAAAGTCCAGATATAACACATCCACTGGTTCTCCCTTATCCACTCTACTAGTTACATCCTTGAAAATTCTATAAGATTCGTCAGACATGATTTACCTTTCATAAATCCATGCTGACTTTGTCCAATGATTTCACCACTTTCCAAATGTGCTGCTATCCCATCTTTAATAACTGACTCTAGCATTTTCCCCACTACCGATGTTAGACCAGCTGGTCTGTAATTTCCTGTTTTCTCTCTCCCTCCCTTTTTAAAAAGTGGGGTTACATTAGCTACCCTCAAATCCTCGGGAACTACTCCAGAATCTAAAGAGTTTTGAAAAATTATCACTAATGCATCCACTATTTCTGGGACTACTTCCTTAAATACTTTGGGATGCAGCCTGTCGGCCTTTAATCCATTCAATTTACCTAACACCACTTCCCGGCTAACCTGGATTTCACTCAGTTCCTCCATCTCATTTGACCACCGGTCCCCTGCTATTTCAGCCTTGATGGTCGGAAAAGATGCTCTTGATCTACTTTTTGGATTCCACTTGGATTTCAGTAAGTCAGTCATCAAGAATGCTCTGGAAGGTTAGATTGCACAGGATCCAAGGAGAGATAGCTGAATGGATAGCAAATTGGCTGTATGGAAGGAATCAGAGGGTGATGGTAGAAGGTTGCTTCTTGGACTGGAGGCCTGTGACTAGTTGTGTGCCTCAGGGATCGGTGCTGGACCCATTACTCTTTGTCATCTACATCAATGATATGAATCAGAGGGCAAGATTCGCAATAGCAAGTTTGCTGATGATATAGTGGTTTTGCAGATAGTGAAGATTGTGAATGATTGCAGCAGGATCTGGATTGATTGGCCCGGTGGACATAGGAATGGTTGATGGAATTTAATACAGATAAGGCATGATGCTGTTGCATTTGGGACATTGAACAAGGGCAGGACCTACACAGTAAAGGGTAGGCCAGTGGGGAGTGTTGTAGAGCAGACGGATCTAGGAGTACAGGTACATGGTTCCTTGAAGATTGAGTCGCAAGTAGATATGGTGGCCAAAAAGGCTTTTGGCACTTTGGCCTTCATCAGTCAGAGTATTGAGTATAGAAGTTGGAAGGTCATGTTGCAGTTGTATACAACATTGGTGACACCGTATTTAAAATATTGTGTTCAGTTCTAGGCACCATGTTATGGGAAAGGTATTGTCAGGATTGAAAGGGTTCAGAAAGATTTATGAGGATGTTGCCAGGACTAGAGTTGGTGAGCTATAGGGAGAGGTTGAGTAGGCTGGTTCTCTATTCCATGGAGCGCAGGAGGATGAGGGGATTTCTTATAGAGGTATACAAAACCGTGAGAGGAATAGATCAAGTAGATGCACAGAGTCTTTTGCCCAGAGTAGGGGATTCGAGGACCAGAGGACATAGGTTCAAGGTGAAGGGGAAAAGATTTAATAGGAATCCGAGTTTTAACTTTTTCACACAAAGGTTGGTGGGTGTATGGAACAAGCTGCCAGAGGAGGTAGTTGAGTCTGGAACTATCCCATCATTTAAGAATCAGTTGGACAGGCTCATGGATAGGACAGGTATGGAGGGATATGGACCGAGCACAGGCAAGTAGGACTAGTGTAGCTGGGATATTGTTGGCCGGTGTGGGCGAGTTGGGTCCAAGGGTTGGGTCCAAGCTGTTTCCATACTGTGTCAATCTATGACTATAACATTTTATTTTTTAAACTCGGGTGATTTTTTGTAATATTAAAATTGATTTAATTTTGAAAATCAAGTTTTCACATTTGGGAGAGGCTGGTTTGCTGCATTGGCAATACCATCATTAAAAATAACGCTGGCAATCCTCAATCCCAAGGAGATATCGTAGATCAAATCTTCCACAATGACAATGTTGATATTGTCGAATAAGAACACCTCTGACCAGTTATTGTCTTCCATGTTTGATCTGAATATAATGTGAATATAATGTTGATTGCACTCGTACATTAGAGCAAGGTGATGCTGATGATGTAAACAGGATTACAGGAGATGAGGGCGGAGTTTAGGTTAACCTAAACCTATTTGGAGGTTAAATGCTTGTGAACATGTCAGAGGAATAACACTGAAAAAGTAAAAAAAATACAGGGACAAGATCTCAGGGGTAATGCATTCATTAAGAAGATGGAGTTTAGTTAGTTTGTTGACATTAATAGATTATTAATGTTCAAAAGTGGGATATATAGCTGTTGAATACATGAGCGTGCAAGAGGTGGAGACAAGATGTGAGCAAAACATTACTTGTTCAGTGATGTGCTCTCGAACAGCTATCCAGCAATTCAACAGATACAGGCAATTTCAAGAAGCTTGCATTAAATTTTAACCTCCTTTAGGTCTTATTCCCAATTGTACTCATCTCTTGTGGCTGGATGATCATGTTAAAATGTGTTGACAGCCTACCAGAATTTCTGAGTGCGTCTAATTACTTTTTAAATTACTTTTTGTGTGTGTTTTTTGATCACCATTATGAAAGATATTTCTGAGGAATCTTCTATTTCAGAAAGCAAATTTCCCTGAATAGGATCTCGACCCAAGACGTCACCTATTTCGTTTCTCAAGAACCGCTGAGCCATTCGCCATTCAATGTAATAATGGCTGATCATCCCTAATCAGTACCCTCTTCCTGCCTTCTCCCCATGTCCCTTAACTTTGCTATCTTTAAGAGCCCTATCCAGCTCTATCTTGAAAGTATCCAGAGAACAGGCCTCCACCACCCTCTGAGGCCGTCCCGGGAATTAACCTTGTGAACCTACACCAGGCTGAACTCCCTCAATAGCAAGAATGTCCTTCCTCAAATTTGGAGACCAAAGCTGCACACAATACTCCAGGTGTGGCCCTGTACAACTGCAGAAGTACCTCTTTGCTCCTATACTCAACTCCTCTTGTTATGTAGGCCAACATGCCAATCATTTTCTTCACTGCTAGCTGTACCATAATTTTCATTGACTGATGAACAAGAACCCCCCAGATCCTATTGTACTTCCCCTTTTCCCAACTTGACACCATTTAGATCATCTGCCTTCCTTTTTTTGCTACCAAAGTGGATAACCTCACATTTATCCACATTAAACTGCATCTGCCCACTCACCCAACCTGTCCAAGTCACCCTGCAATCTCATAGCACCCTTCTCAGAGTCACCCAGCTTTGTGTCATCTGCAAATTTGCTAATGTTACTTGTAATCCCTTGATCGAAATCGTTAATATATATTGTAAATAGCTGCGGTCCCAGCACCGGGCTTTGCGGTACCCCACTAGTCACTGCCTGCCATTCTGAAAGGGACCCGTTAATCCCTACCCTTTGTTTCCTGTCTGCCAATCAATTTTCTATCCATGTCAGCACCCTACCCCCAATACCATGTGCCCTAATTTTACCCACTAATCTCCTATGTGGGACCTTATCAAATGCTTTCTGAAAGTCCACGTACACTACATACACTGGCTCTCCCTTGTCCATTTTCCTAGTTACATCCTCAAAAAATTCCGGAAGAATAGTCAAGCATGATTTCCCCTTTCATACATCCATGCTGACTCAGACTGATAATGTTACTGCTATCCACATGTGCCGCAATTTCATCTTTTATAATTCACTCCAGCATCTTCCCCACCACTGATGTCAGTCTAACTGGTCTATAATTCCCTGTTTTCTCTCTCTCGCCTTTCTTAAAAAGTGGGATAACATTAACTACCCTTAAATCCGCAGGAACTGATCCTGAATCTATAGAACATTGGAAAATGATCATCAATGTGACCACGATTTCTAGAGCCACTTCCTTAAGTACCCTAGGATGCAGACCATCAGGCCCTGGGGATTCAGCAGCCTTCAGTTCCATCAGTCTACCCAACACCATTTCCTGCCTAATGTGGATTTCCTTCAGTTCCTCCATCACCCCAGATCTTCTGGCCACTACTATATCAAGAAAATTGTTTGTGTCCTCCATAGTGAAGATGGATCATGCTTTTCAGTCTTCAAGGGTCCAACTTTGGTCTTAACTATTTTTTTCCTCTTCACATACCTAAAGAAGCTTTTACTATCCTCCTTTATATTCTTGGTTAGCTTACCTTCATACCTCATCTTTTCTCCCCGTATTGCCTTTTTAGTTATCTTCCGTTGCACTTTAAACGGTATCCAATCCTCTGGCTTCCCGCTCATCTTTGTTATGTTGTACTTCTCTTTAATTTTAGTACTGTCCCTGACTTCCCTTGTCAGCCACGGTCACCCCTTACTCCCCTTGGAATCTTTCTTCCTCTTTGGAATGAACTGATCGTGCACCTTCTGTATTATTCCCAGAAATACCTGCCATTGTTGTTCCACTGTCATCCCTGCTAGGATATCTTTCCAGTCAACTTTGACGAGCTCCTCCCTCATGGCTCCATTGTCCCCTTTGTTCAACTGTAATACTGACACCTCTGATTTAACCTTTTCCCTCTCAAATTGTAGATTAAAACTTATGATAATATTATGGTAGTTATCAGCTCTTAAATTCAAGTTCCCTTTCTCAAATCCGGTTCATTACATAACACTAAATCCAGAATTGCCTTCTACCTGGAAGGCTCCAGTACAAGTTGCTATAAGAATCCATCACGTTTTCTCCAGAAGCTAAGTTACTCCAGTTTTTTGTGTCTCTCTTCAGTTTAAAACAGCATCTGGTTGGACAGGGGTTGGACAGGCTAGATGCAGGAAGATTCTTCCCGATGTTGGGGAGGTCCAGGGCAAGGGGTCACAGCTTAAGGATAAGGGGGAAATCCTTTAGGACCGAGATGAGAAGGACTTTTTTCACACAGAGAATGGTGGGTCTCTGGAACTCTCTGCCACAGAAGGTAGTTGAAGCCAGTTCACTAGCTACATTTAAGAGGGAGTTAGATGTGGCCCTTGTGGCTAAGGGGATCAGAGGGTATGGAGAGAACGCAGGTATGGGATACTGAGTTGGATGATCAGCCATGATCATATTGAATGGCGGTGCAGGCTCGAAGGGCCGAATGGCCTACTCCTGCACCTAATTTCTATGTTTCTATCTGCGGTTCCTCGCTGCACCTTTTGGCCTGGTAGCATATTCTACCCCAGCTGTCTCAGTGTCAGCAAGAGTCCTATGCTGATAACTTCCCATTGCTCACACCAGATATCTTATGACCTGCCTAGTTGCTGGTTAAAGGGAATTTCAATTGTGAGCAGTTGATATAAGGGAACACACTGCCTAGAAGAGCAAGGGAGGACCAGCGTGCAGTCACAAAGAGTGAGGAGGGCTGGCACGAGCAACAGCCTAGAGCTTAGGTGAATGATTAGGAGCCAGGGGGCCGTTGAGACAGCAGGGACCATCACGTGCAAGGGGACCATCGAGAACCTGCAGCAGCAGCTAAAAGATGGGACCTTTGGGTGAACTTTTGTAACTTTGTCGACGTCAGAAACGTGGCGAGCCTTGTGCATTGCCTGTATGATTTTACCAGGTTGTGTGCAAACCAAAGCATTTCATTGTGATGATTTAAAGTATCAGTGAATCATTGAATCATAATTGAATCATCAATCTCCACTTGGAACCTCAGGCAGAAGGGCAGATGGATGGACTGGTTTATCCAGTAATCTGCTGTGATTTGAAAAATCTGTCATGACATATGATACATGTAGGAATGAACTGCAGTTGCTGGTTTACACCAAAGATAGACACTCTTTGTGATATATATATAAACCACTTGGAAGTAAATGCAGATTGGTTGGTTAGTATGTTTGCAGATAACACCAAGGCTGCTGGGATAGCAAACTGAGAAAAAGGCTGTCAAAGTAAACAGTGGGATACCGATTAGATGCACAAAAGGTGGAGAAACTGCAAGTTCAATGCAGTTCATTCTACATGTATCGTATGTCATGACTGCAGGTTTTTCTCATGATGCCCATTGATTTTAAGGTTCCTTGATGCCTCATTTAGTCAAGTTTAGCCTAGAGTTGAAGATCACCTTACCAATGCAACTCAACTCTTTGGATTATATTTCAAACAGATGTGAAATAAGGTTGATATATGAGTGGTCTTTGTGACAAGTTTACTCAAGAGTAAAGGCCACTTCACAGTGTTGATGACACCTTCCATTACTCTCTTGACGAGAGATCAAGCTGACAGAGTGGGGATCATCCATTTTGTACGTCCTACTTTAATTAGTGGACAGGATATATGTGAGTGTTACATACATTGTTGGAAGTGACGGTGGAAAAAATAGAAAATGACTGAATGCCCAATTGTACAAGTTGCAATTGTACTTTATCAAAACACCTCAGAGGTGTGCCCAATGATAGCTCGTGAGCTATTTTCTTTAATGTAACATGGAGATACACAAGAGTCTTATGCAGTTATATTGTGTATTCACTGCTATGCTTACCATTTCTTCTGCATGCTGTTTATATTTGCTTCCTTGCAATAAGGTGATATATTTCTGACTACTCTTGCAAGCCTCCACAGATGCACCTTAGAAAGCTCCATCACAGTTTGGTTTGGGAACAGCTCTGCCCCCAAAAGCAAAAAATTTGCTGACGGTTGAAGATGTAGCAAGTCCAATCAAAGAGTTATTCCACCCCAGTCATTGCTTGATCTCCTTGTTCCCATCAGATAGAAGATACAGAAGTTTGAAAGCACACCACCACAATCAGCTTCTTCCCTTCTTTTATCCGGCTTCTGAAACGTCCTTCCAGAACCCACATACATAATGTTTGGGACAAAGACCCATCGTTTATTTATTAGCCTCTGTACTCCACAATTGGAAATTTGGTATAGAAAAAAAACACATGTGGTTAAAGTGCACATTGTCAGATTTTATTAAAGGCCATTTTTATACATTTTGGTTTCACCGTGTAAAAATTAGGGTTAGGGTTAATACATAGTCCCCCCATTTCAGGGCACCATAATGTTTGGGACACAGCAATGTCATGCAAATCAAAATAGACATGCAATGACTGCTTGAAGTCTGCGATTCATGGACATCACCAGTTGCTGGGTGTCTTCTCTGGTGATGCTCTGCCAGGCCTGTATTGCAGCCATATTTAGTTTATGCTTGTTTTGGGGGCTAGTCCCCTTCAGTTTTCTCTTCAGCATATAAAAGGTATGCTCCATTGAGTTCAGAACGGGTGATTGACTTGGCCACTCAAGAATTAACAATTTTATAGCTTTGTAAAACTCCTTTGTTTACTCCTTAGCAGTATGTTTAGGATCATTGTCTTGCTGTAGAATGAACCGCCGGCCAATGAGTTTTGAGGCATTTGTTTGAAATTGAGCAGGTAGGATGTGTCTATACACTTCAGAATTCATTATGCTACTACCTAGTAGCATAAAGTAGCAGGGGCTAGTGGAATCAAGGGATATGGGGAGAAGGCAGGCATGGGTTATTGATTGGGGACGATCAGCCATGATCACAATGAATGGTGGTGCTGGCTCGATGGACCAAATGGCCTCCTCCTGTACCTATTTTCTATGTTTCTATGTTTTTCCATCAGCAGTTGTATCATCAATCAAGATACTGTGTGAGCCAGTACCTTCAGCAGCCATACATGCCCAGGCCATAACACCCCCACCACCGTGTTTCCCAATGAGGTGGTATGCTTTGGATCTTGGGCAGCTCCTTCTCTCCTCCATACTTTGCTCTTGCCATCACTCTGATATAAGTTAATCTCATCTGTCCACAAGACTTTGTTCCAGAACTGTGGTTGCTCTTTTAACTACTTCTTGGCAAACTGTAACTTGGCCATCTATTTTTGCAGCTAACCAGTGGTTTGCATCTTGCAGTGTAACCTCAGTATTTCTGTTCATGAAGTTTTCTGCGGACAGTGGTCATTGACAAATCCACACCTGACTCCTGAAGAGTGTTTCTGATCTGTCAGACAGCTGTTTGGGGATTTTTCCTTTATTATAGAGAGAATACTTCTGTCATCAGCTGTGGAGGTCTTCCTTGACCTGCCAGTCCCTTTGTGATTAGTAAGCTCACCAGTGCTCTCTTTCTTCTTAATGATGATCCAAACAGATGTTTTTGGTAAGCCTAAAGTTTGGCTGATGTCTCTAATAATTTTATTCTCGTTTCTTTGTCTCAATTTGTTATCCATTCTGTTATCTCTCCTTGGATCCCATGCGATCTAACCTTCCAGAGCAGCCTACCATGAGGAACCTTGGTGAATGTTTTCCAACACCTACAGTCCATATATATAACATCTACAGTTCTCCCCTCATTAACCTTTTTGGTCATGTCTTCAGAAAACGCATTCAGATTTGTTATACCCAGTACTCAACCTCTCCCTATAGCTCACACCCTCTAGTCTTGGCAAAATCCTCGTAAACCTTTTCTGAATCCTGTCAAGCTTGACAATAGCTTTCCTACAACATGGTGCCCAGAACTGAACACAATATTCCAATTGCGATCTCACCAATGCCTTATACAACTGCAACATGACCACCCAACTTCTATACAATACTCTGACTGATGAAGACCAAACTGCCAAATGACCTTTATGACCACCTTATCTACCTGCGACTCATCCTTCATGAACCATGCACGTACTCCTAGCCCCATCTGCTCTACCACACTACCCAGAGGCAAGCCATTTACAGTGTAAGTCCTTCCCTTGTTCGACGTCCCAAAACGCAACACATCACACTTCTCTGCATTAAATTCCTCTGCCCGCCTGGCCAATTGATCCAGATCCGGCTGCAATCGTTCCCAACCATCTTCACTATCTGCAAAACCACTAACTTTAGTATCATCAGCAAACTTGCTAATCTTGCCCTGTATGTTCTCATCCAAATCATTGATGTAGATGACAAACGGTAACGGGCCCAGCACCGATCCCTGTGGCACACCACTAGTCACAGGCCTCCATTTTGAGAAGCGACCTTCCACCATCACCCTCTGCTTCCTTCCATGGAGCCAATTTTCTATCCATTCAGCCATCTTTCCTTGGATCTCATGAGATCTAATCTTCCAGAGTAGCCTACCATGCGGCACCTTGTTGACACCTTACTAAAGTCTATGTACACAATATCTACAGCTCTGCCTTCATCAACCTTTTTGCTCAAATCTTCAAATAAATCAATCAGATTTGTGAGACACGACCTCCCACATACAAAACCAGACTGACTGCCCCTAATCAGCTCTTGCCTATCCAAATGCCTGCATATCCTATCCTTCAGAATACTCTCCAGTAACTTACTCAATACTGATGTTAAGCTCACCGGCCTATAGTTCCCACCTTTTTCCCTGCAGCCCTTCTTGAAAAGAGGCACAACATTTGGCACCCTCCAATCCTCTGGCACCAGTATTTAAGGATGACTCTGATAAGGCCCTGGAGATCTGTCTACTTTCAAACACAACAGCACCTTCAGTACTTGCTCAACGGTAACCCTGACTGCTCTCATGTCACTTCCAGTGACTGTTCCAATTTCCTCCATCCTACTGTCTTTCTCCTCAGTAAATACAGAGGAGAAATACTAATTGAGGACCGTGGCTCACACTGGCTCCACACACTTTGATTCTTGAGAGTCCCACTCTCTCTCTAGCTACCATTTCCCCCCTAATATATTAATAAAATCTTTTGGGATTGTTTTTCATGCTACCTACCAGAGCCATCTCCTGGCTGTTTTTTGCCCTTCTGATCTCCTTTTTCCCCCTTAGCTCCTGAAACTCCTCCAGGGATGCACTTGATCCCAACCTATACCTGTCCCTTGCATCCTTCTTGTTTTTGACTAATGCCTTAATTTCCCTCATCAGCCAAGCTTTGTTACGTTTGCCCGCTTTGCCCTTTGCTTTAACGGGTATGTGCGTATCCTGAGCTTTTGTCAGCGCACTTTTAAAAACATCCCACTTGGCCGATGTTCCTTTCCCCTCAAATAACTTGCTCCAGTCAACTTGAGCGAGGCCATCTCTCATACCCTCAAAGTTGGCCTGTTGATCATTTTAACACGTGGACCCTCTCCGTCCCTATCCATAATTAACTTAACCTAATCGAACTGTGGTTACTGGTCCCAAATGGTTCCTGCACACACTTCATTAACTTGCCCATCCAATTTCCCAATACGAGATCCAGCGTTTCCCTATCACGTGTGTGTGGGGGCCTCTACATTCTGTTTAAGAAAACTCTCCTGAACACTTTTGAGGAATTTGCACCCCATCTAAACCCTTCATGCAATGATTTTCCCAGTCTATATTGGGGAAGTTGAAATCTCCTACTATAACAACCTTATTTGACCTGCAGCTGTCTGCAATCTCCCTGCACATTTGTTCTTCTAATTCCCGTTGACTGTTTGACAATAGACAATAGGTGCAGGAGTCGGCCATTCAGCCCTTCGAGCCAGCACCACCATTCAATGTGATCATAACTGATCATCCCCAATCAGTACCCCGTTCCTGCCTTCTCCCCATATCCCCTGACTCCAATATTTTTAAGAGCCCTATCTAGCTCTTTCTTGAAAGCATCCAGAGAACCTGCCTCCACCACCCTCTGAGGCAGAGAATTTCACAGATTCACCACTCTCTGTGAGAAAAAGTGTTTCCTCATCTCCGTTCTAAATGGCTTACTCCTTATTCTTAAACTGTGGCCCCTGGTTCTAGACTCCCCCAATATCGGGAACATGTTTCCTGCCTCTAGCGTGTCGAAACCTTTAATAATCTTATATGTTTCAATGAGATCCCCTCTCATCCTTCTAAATTCCAGAGTGTACAAGCCTAGCTGCTCCATTCTCTCAGCATATGACATTCCCGCCATCCCGGGAATAAACCTTGTAAACCTGCACTGCACGCCCTCAATAGCAAGAATGTCCTTCCTCAAATTAGGGGACCAAAACTGCACACAATACTCCAGGTGTGGTGTCACTATGGCTCTGTACAACTACAGAAAGACCTCTTTGCTCCCTATATTCGATTCCTCTTGTTATAAAGGCTTTATTCACTGCCTGCTGTACCTGCATGCTTAGGGGAGTTTGGGAGTCTGTAGTACACCCCCAACAAGGTGGTCATCCCTACAGTTCCCAGCATTTTCCCTGCAGCTCTTCTTGAATAGAGTCACAACATTTGCCACCCTCCAATCTTCCAGCACCTCTCCTGTATTTCAAGATGACGTGAATTTCAACCAGGCCTCCTGCAATTTCCACTATAGTTGCCCACAATGTCCTCAGACATATCTGATCAGGCCCTGGAGATTTGTCCACATTCATACATGAACATACCTTCAGCACCTCTTCAACTATAACTGACTGCTCTCAAGACACTTCCATTAACTGCCCCAAGTTCCTCCATCCTCCTAAGTAAATACAGAGGAGAAATACTCATTGTGGACCTTGCTTATCTCCTCTGGCTCCACTCAGAATTGACCACTTTGATTCCTGACGGGCCCCACACTCTCTCATCACCCTTTTCCTCTTTATGTATTTAGAAAATCGTTTCATAATTTCCCAAATTTAAGGTGCTTTAATGCAAGCTTTCAATTCTTCTGCTTTGTAGAATCACTGATGAATTTTGTAGAATTTTGATGAATTTCTCCAGTTAGCAGGAAGGTAACACAGCCTATTAATTCACTTTTGTAATCCTCCAATATTTGATTTGATGCTTCAATGGTTAACTTGTCGGCCATTGTACAAGCGTCCCAGATAATAAGTTTATTTTATTTTTATTTTGCTCCTTTCTGACCCATGTTATATGTTGGATTCTCCACATTTGCTGAAAGTAAAGGGGGAGTAACAGCTGAATGTGCAGTGTTTCCCCAGCCAAGTTTTGAAACAATGCCCAATCATATCACGGTCAGGACAATCATGTTTTGTCTTTGAAATTTGGACAAAAGTCGAATAATGAGGGAATGTTTTCACAATCCATCTGAAGCTTAAAAAAATAAATGATTGTTTGGTGACAGTCTAAGATTTCTTTGGTCTTTCATTGAACACAATTCTTTCTCTTGGATATATTCACCTAATCAAAAGCTGGTTTATATCACAGCTGGTGTCACACGGAAACTCAATGCAAGAATGTTCAGTTTATCTTTGTGAATTGGGTAGAGCAAGAGCACTTAGGTCCACACAAATATTTAATTCCACATAAATATATCTAAAATAATAATAATTTTTAATGGGAAAGATTCTTTGGCCTGTGGAAGGCATCCATGTTTTTTTTAAAGAAAAACTAAGAGTGCAGCGCACATTCTATGACTTAACCAAACTTGCATGCAATATGTCAGATTTTTGACTATTTCATGCCTGAGCTGTGGGGTGCAGAGATCCACCTGCCGAACAACCACGCCGCCGACCGAAACTCGCCCCAGTAGGCCTGGTGGAATGAGATATACACTCGTCAGTGTTAATACCTGCATAACCCAGAACCTGCTGCAGCCACCTTGAAATAGTCTGAACCGACCTTCCTTTGTGTAGTTGTTTGTTGATTAATAAACAATGCTGATTCCACACTTTTTAGGATTCTGGTGGCCTTGATAACATTGACGTGAGACCGTGGGGTATCCAAAAAATTATCTTAAATCCTGCCACCCCTGGTCTGCATGTGTAGATCAGAATGTAAAATGTAATGGCACCTGCAGCCAATTCCATCCTATCTAGCCACAGCGTTTGCAATGTTTGCCGTCGTTGTGCTCATATTAGTGTCATAACTAAGGATGTAGCTGGAACCCCTTGGTGAAGTAATGTTCACACATTTTCAATAACCAACTGCATAATCTTGTAGTGGGAGAACTTGCATCAAGATCACAACAGCCAGACAACAGTCGCTTGTCTTTTTTGTTTTGTTTTAATTTTTAATCTCAAATTTTCGTGTACCTTGTGTGATGTGACTGTTGGCAGATTAATTTCCCTCCGGGAATGAATAAAGTTTTATCGCATCGCATCGAATAGTAAGATTAAATGAGAACTTACCAGTTTGAAGTTTGGTGATTACGTGAAGAACCCCGTTCAGGTCACATGCGCGTCAATCTTCAAAGCAGCGGTATGAAATCACAAATAACAATCACCGAAGTGACATAGTAAGATGCGTGACTCGTGAACTACCAGATGATCTTTATGAGAGAGGGTTGGGCTTGGCGGGCACATAATCACCAACGTAATGCCTCATAAAATCAAGATCAAACTTCAAACTTCTAAGTTCTAGTTTAATCTTACTATTTTACTTCAGAGTCACATGAGTGATTCCGTGAAGAGTTTGAAGCTTTGTGATTTCATGCCGCAGACCGAAATCTCAGCGGCTCACTGCATCGATTGATTCAGGATGAGTGAATAATCAAAATCAATTAGCATGATATTGATTCAAATCTATTAATGGTTTACTTTAATAAATACATCAATAGCAACCTCTGTAACTCTGTGGACGCAAACAGAATGGGCAAAACCCCAGGTCAGTAACCGCCCTATGGAAATTTAAAAAAAATCAATTTAGTTGACCATCCTGCGGTCGCGAGGATATGGTCGATGGGCATGTCCATTGCCCTTGCTGCTGACGTTGATGCTGATCTGGTGGAATGAGATATACACTCATCAGTGTTAATACCTGCATAACCCAGAACCTGCTGCAGCCATCTTGAAATAGTCTGAAACGACCTTCCTTTGTGAAGTTGTTCATTGATTAATAAACAATGCTGATTCCACACTTCTTAGGATTTTGGTGGCCTTGATAACATAGCCATGAGACTGTGGGGTATCCGAAAAATGATCTTAAATCATGCCACCCCTGGTCTGCTCTGCATGTGTAGATCAGAATGTAAAATGTAATGGCACCTGCAGCCAATTCCATCCTATTTAGCCACAGCGTTTGCAATGTTTGCCCTTGTTGTGTCATAACTAAGGATGTAGCTGGAACCCCTTGGTGAAGTAATGTTCACACATTTTCAATAACCAACTGCACAATCTTGTAGTGGGAGAACTGGTGTCAAGATCTTTTTAACAACTCGATATCCGGGTTGAACCCGACAGAGTAGTTCCCGTTTGTTGCAGCTGTAGTGTCTCTATAACTAAATTATTGTCAAATACCATTTAAGAATGAACTGGAAAATGTCAGTAATCTGTAACATTAACATTTAAACAAAATCACTTCTGATCCCCTCAATAGGAATGTACTGCTTTTTTGGGTGCTATCCCTGCACTTTGTAGTGAGCACATTCATGGCTTGATGTGACAACCTGAGCCATAAGTCAATCCATTCAAAATGTGTAAGTTAATAATTGCTTGATTATGCAAAGGCTGGTCTCCTGAGCCACAGTTTGAACCAGCAAGTTTTTGTTTTTTTGGAATAACCTTATACCGTTGTGCCATTATGCCTGATGAAGCAGGCAACATGGCTACTTAGCCAGTCCAACAGTACGAACCCAAGCAAGGTCTTGCTGACTGTTTTAAGACCTGACTAATGAGGCAAAATGACGACATAAAAGAACATTCCTTTTGTAGCGAGAATGTATTTCTCCACACATATTTTTGCTATCAGTGGATAAACATGCACCAACATGTCGATATTCGATGTAGCATTGAACCATACTTTCATAATACTTTGAGATCCAATACCTATTCTGTGTTGTCATCGATCTGAACTGGATGATACACCAGTGGCAAAGGAGATTAGGTAATTATTACAGGATACTTTTACTTGATTGCCATGTGACTAACATATGTCACCATCGTAGAGTAGCAACTTAAAATTGAGTGTGTAGAATATGTATATTCGCTCAATAGCCCCTTACCCATGGGGTGCATCTAGTGTATATATTTAGTTGATACCAACAACTGAAGAATTGGTAACTCATGCAAATCTCCAATACCTCCAACTAGAGATGGTATTCAAAACTTCTCACCTTAAGAGTCCTTAGCATCAGTTTGCAATAACTGAATTCGACTGACCAAACCACTGGAGCGAGTTCAAGTTCAAGTTCAAGTGAGTTTATTGTCATGTTCAGCAATGCTGAATACTGTTTTTTCATCATTGTGACTGAGGTAGCTTCAACTGACAATAGCATAAGGTTGTGAACAATGGTCTAATTGTCCTTTGAGAGGTTGCTACTTACACGATATCAGTTCCTTGATTTGCTCAGCTGAAACACAGCTACTATATTGCCAATTACTCTTGATGAAAATAAAAATCAGTTTTATAACAGGTTGCTATTAACTTCAATTTCTTGCCACAGGGCGGAATCAAGGTTAATTAATAATTAAAGGTAAATCCCAATGACCTACGGACAGTTTATCCCATTACAAATGTTTTACTGTTATTAGTACAGTTATATTGTCTTTGATAACCTCAATAATGGGAATTGCATAGAATGGATCTTTGACCCTTATGAATCTGTTGTTAGTCAGGAAAATAAGTTTTCATATTTGGAAAGTTCATATGCCCGACACTCTCCATTTTTCATAATAACATGCCACTCCTGCCTTATTCCATGGGTGGTTTGCATGAGAACTTTGGCCTGATTTCCGAACCTTAACTTTAAAAAATAACCCTGACCATAATCCAAACTTGCTTGGAATGCTACTACTGTGCCTCAACCAGATGTTTTTATCCTTTATGTGTTGTACAAACAAATGTAAAGATTACAACTTGTGAACGATGCACTTACCCATGTTTTGGAAGTGCTGGACCCATTTTGTTGAGTAGGATTGGTAAGGTGATTGGAATTTATGAGCTATCATGCTGCCCCCAGCTCCAGTGAATCGCCTACTGCCGATGAGCTCCTGGGGTGCATTTTTGAACAATGACCTTTGCCCACCGTTGCCCTTAATTGTCTACCAGGTTTTCTTCCCCTGTTGAATAGGCCTACCTGAATAACCGATTCGGCAGCTGGTTCTCACATCCCCTGTTGGCGCTGTTCACTGCCGGCACATATGTGCTTCAGTATGTTGTATTGACTTCTTTAAAGTCTGGAGTCGGTTATATCTTGACCTTTTGCTGTTCCCTCCACAGAGAGGGCGATTCGTAGGCAGCCCTAAACAGGCGCTGCTGCTGGCTGCAGGATAAGAACCCATTGGACCTTTACCCGAATAGAATATTCTGCTGGGATGGCAACTTTGTTGTTAGGAAAAAAGGTACCGCTGATACATGCTCTTCATCCCTTGGGGTATTTCCCGCGGCCATACCCTGAGACTCAGAATGCTGACCCGTCTTGGTCTCTCCCTTCGAGAGGGAGACCTGTAGCAGCTCTGTCAACTGGAGCTGCTGGTGCAGCCCGCAGAGGTTGAACATCTGCCTCAACCTTCCCATCAGAGTCGGTGTCAGAACTAATCCTCATCAATGAAGGTGCTATCAAACAGTTCTCCACTAGGTGCGGCTGGTGCCTTTTGTTCAGGATGGCGCTGACACTCCTCCTGTTGGCGTGTGCCCTGCTGTAGCACTGTATGCAACAATTGCTGCATTTAGGATAGTCGTTTCAAATGCACTATCCAGCCCCCGTGAGGAATTATCTCCCGACTCCATGGGCGTAGCAGACTCATGTGTGAACTTGAGCAACCCTGTCCCAGACGTTGCTGGCGCCGCCTCTCGTAGAGGCCAGCGCTTTTTGCCATGAAACAGCCCTGTACCCAGGTGCTGCTAGCATGGCTCACCCATAGGCCGGCAATGTCACAAATGAAACAGCCCTGTATCAGGTGCTGCTGGCGTGGCTCTCTCATAGACCGGCACTTTCATACATGAAGCAGCCCTGTCAGGCGCTGCTGGCGCGGCCTGTCCCATAGACCTGCGCTATTACAGTGTAGGCTCACTAAATCAACCTTTTCTATGAAGGGTTAAAACAGTTTTTAACCCTTCACAGCAACTTGTGCTAAACAACAAGGATTTCATTGTCAGAAACATATGACAATAACGTTTAATGACTTTAACTTTGCCTTTAGCTTTTAACTTTAAGAAAAACACTATAACATACATTAAACTTTATTATTAATCGAAAAACCCTTGTAGCCTGACTCACCCAAGTCCAAATAGGGCTGAACAAGTCCTTTCTCACCAATTACATTCCCTTCCTGGGGACCAACGTCTGTGAGCCGCTGACCGCACTGTCAGTGACTGGCGTTATTTCCTTGCTGTTCCACGGCATCCCCGCAGGCTGGGAGCCACTGACTGCCTTGTCAGTGGCTCCTTATCTCACAACCCGATCTTTTTGCCATTATCCGCTTCCGCGGTCGGACTGGGTTTCCCCACAGTCCATAACCGGTTCACTGATCGGGCTGCAAAACTGGCAGGAAAACCTCTGTGAAGAGAGGCTCCTGCTTGAAAACCCCTCTGGTGAGTAAAAACAAACTTACCTTGTAGGTTTAACTTACCGCTGGCAGGAGCGCTGCCCTGCCAGTCTGGTGCTTGCGCCAGTGCGGCTGACGTACTGACGCGCATGCGGCCTGAACGGGGTTCTTCACGGAATCACTCACGTGACCACAAAGTAAAATCGTAGATGTAATTAACTGTTCTCTGAAGCTGAGCAAATGTGTCATTAAAATTGAACTGTTCAAATGGAGATGGAACAAAACCAACTACAAAGCATGATGATGTTAAAAGTAGACCATTAAAATATGTTGCAGCTTTCAGATTTCGCTTTGTTTTTGGTGCAGGATATTTCCAATCATAAAATAGAACTGAAAATACCACAGGGAACACAATTTCAGTTTTATTATGTAAATCATGCTTGGTACTGATTAAAAGACCATTCACCACACCGATAATGCTATACTCCAAGTCTTTCTCCTTGGTGAATACAAATGCAAAGTTCATGAGATCAGAACATCGTAAGTGATAGGAGATTACTCTGCCACTCACTCATGGCTATTATATATCTCCCTCCTAACCCCATTCTCCTGCCTACTCCCCATAACCTCTGACACATGCATTAATCAATAATAGTAAGATTAAATGAGAACTTACCAGTTTGAAGTTTGATCTTTATTTTATGAGGAGTTACGATGAGGGATTACGTGAAGACCCTGCCAGCACGCATGCGCGACATTCTTCAAAGCAGTGGTGTGAAATTACAGATAGCAACGTAGACTAATATAGTAAGATAAGAGAGAACTTCCATACCAGTTGAACTTTATAATAGAGGGTTTTGGGAGCGGAGGGCACGTAATCCCTCATCGTAACTCCTCATAAAATAAAGATCAAACTTCAAACTGGTAAGTTCTCATTTAATCTTACTATTTTACTTCGGAGTCACGTGAGTGACTACGTGAAGATTTCAAAGCTCTGTGATTTCATGCCCTGGAAACGAGTCCATGCTCACACACTGCCATGCTGGGATTAGAGGATGAACGTATTTCAGACATGACACTGGCTGAAAAACAAAATAGGTATTTATTCATACCAAAACAAAATATATCCCATATAGGGTAATTATTTAGCAGTACTCAAATTTTTTCCTGCAAAAGTGTCAGGAGAGGCCACGGGTTTGTTATAGAAGCACTGAATTTCTTCTCATTGCTCCAACCCGCTGTGGCCAGGATGTGGTCCATGGGTACTTCCATCATCCTAGCCGCCGAAGTAGATGCAGCCCTGGTGGAGTGAGATTTGAAGACATTAGTGTCCACCCCCGCTGCATCTAACACCACCCTTAACCATTTTGATATGGTTTGCACCGTGACTTTGTGATGGGGCCGTTTATGGCTTATAAGCAAAGCTTTCTCCGTGCCCCTTAGAGTCTTTGTGACTGTGATATATTGTAATATCAGAGTAACGATGCAGAGTCGAGTATCTGCAGGATAAGCTTGAAACTCTAATGTTTGTCCAGACGACCCGGGTCGGTCTTGTTTTAACAGCCCCTGTATAAGAAAAGTTATTTTGCCATTGGAGATTGTCATGACGTCCATACTTAACTTGTGTAGGGACTGGACCCGTTGTGCTGTGACAAGTGCCATAATCATTACCATTTTATAGGTGAGCTTGTCCAAGGTGAGCCCCGAATTGGATGTCCATCCTCGTAACATAGTCAAGACTATGCTAATATCCCACGTATGGATGTATCTGGGCCTGGGGGGATTGGAATTAAATATTCCCCTCATTAGCTTAGACACTAATGGGTGTGATCCAATAGCCAGATGATCACTCCCTTTGCCCAGATAATTCGATAGAGCACTCCTTGCACAGTTGATGGCACTGTAGCTTAATCCTTCATCGTGGTGAAGGGTAGCCAGGAATTCCAGAACTTCCGTGATGGTGGCCGTTTCATAGGTAGTGTTCGTTGTAGTGCAGAACACTTCCCACTTTCTGATATAGGTCAGGTACCGTTTCCTGGTGGACTCCCTGCACGACACTGAGATGGTATTTATTGTTCTGTCGGTGAGTCCGAATCCCAGAAGTGGCCGTTTCAGAATCTGCAAATTAACAGGTCCATGCGGTCATGACATGGATGGCTTTCCCCTGTGACGGGATGTATCAATAAACTAGGTCGTTTGTTGACCCGGATGCAAGGTTCTGTGGCCATCTTCTGTACTGCTGGGAACCATGGTTGGGTAGGCCAGTCGGGCACAACCAAAATACCCGATGCGGAGTCTTGTCTTATTTTTTGCAAGACCCGACTGATGAGGCAGAAGGGGGGAAATGCATAGCAGAACAAATCCCCCCAATGTAGCGTGAAAGCGTCCATCGCTACTGCCCCTGGGTCTGGTTCCCAAGCAACATATGTTGGAAGTTGGTGATTAAGTCTGGATGCAAAAAGGTCGATATCTGGTGTCCCATAACGTTCTATAATATCCGTAAACACTTTCCGATCCAACATCCATTCTATGTTGTCGTTGAATTTTCGTGATCTGGTGTCTGCCACTGTGTTTAGCTTACCTGGAAGGTAAGTGGCTGAGATCCAAATTTCCCTTTGCAGACACCAGTGCCAGATATTATTAGCCAATTCATCACATGATATCGACTTTATTCCACCTATATGATTAATATAAGCCACCACTGTGGTGTTGTCAATTTGTAACCTGACATGCAACTGGTGCATATCTGAGCAGTATGCCCTTAGACCATGAATAGGGTTAGCTCTTGTGCACTCCATCTGCCTCCACAACTTGTGGTGGTATTAGTTGCTCCCCAACCTTTGGCACTGGCATCAGTTTGTAAGATAACTGAGGGATTCATGATAGTGATGGGGTTAGAACAAAACTGTGCATTTTCTATCCACCAATTTAATTCAAATTTTGCCTTTTCTGGTAGTTTCATAGGCCTGTCAAAATGGCCTGCATGATTTTTGAGAGCTATAATTTTTGCTCTTTGAAGGTTTTGATAATGGAGTGGCCCAAATTGTGCTGCGGGAAATGCAGCCACTATTTTCCCAATCACTCTGGCTACTTGCCGAATAGATGGATCCCTGATGCCAGTGAGGCTCCTGCAAGCTTCTATCAAGTCCACCACCTTGTTAGGTGGTAAGGTGATAGATATTTGCACTGAGTCAATGGTGAACCCCAAATAATCCATGGTAGTGGAGGGTTCCAATTTCGATTTATCTGGATGTATGATAAATCCCAGTTTTTGAAAAAGATGTTTTGTGGCTAGAACTGCCAATGTAGCCATTTCCAAATTCTCCCCGACAATGAGGATATCATCAAGGTAAGCCATGACAATATGGTTTTGTTTCCTTAAATAGGCTAAAGCTGGTTTCAATATTTTGGTAAACAGCCTGGGTGCTGATGATAACCCATTGGGTAAGGCTTTATATTGCCATAATTGTCCCATCCAGATAAATTTCAGGTATTTCCTATGATCCTTATGTATAGGTACTGAATAGTATGCATCCTTAAGGTCAATGCAAGCCATGTAGTACCTTTCAGATATTAGCTGTCTAGCCGTGACAAAAGTGTCCATTTTGAAATGAACATACTGAACGGAAGTATTTAGTTCGGTCAGGTCTATGATGATGCGGCACCCGCCATCTTTTTTATTTTTGGTAAATATATTCGATACGAACTCCTGAGATTCTCTGATAGTCTTCTCAATTACCCCTTTGTTAATTAGTCTAGATAGTTCAGCATGGCCTGCCGTTCTTTCTTTCTGTGAAAGTATAAACTTTCGGCTAGGCGAATGCTGAACTGGGGTAGGGAGTTCGTGAATAAACTCAATTTTATAACCCTGAATACTTCCGAGTATGTAAGGATCAGAGGTAAAGGCGCGCCATACTTCATGAAACAAGTGCAACCGTCCCCCACATTAGATGAATTTAGACATGCAATGTTCCTGAGGGAACCAGACCCACCTACCTCCATGGTTACTGCCGGTGTTGCGGTCTTTGCCCTTGCTTCTTGTGTTGCTGTGTTGCTGTGTTGTAGGGATGGCGCATTTTCCAAGAAGGCCGGGCTGGGCCATGGCCTAAAAAAGACCGTTGTGCAGGTGGGCCGGCCTTCGAGCTTTCACCACCGGACGGTCTGTTGTAATATCGCTGTCCGGTGGGTGTGTAGGGGTGCTGCCGCTGCTGATAGTGGGGTTTAGAGGCACCAGGTACCTTAATCAGGCCTATAGCCTTGGCCTCCTCATCCAGGTCTTTCACCTGTTTTGGAAGGTTATCCCCAAACAGCAGATTAGGTGGTTGCAAGTTACCTGACCTGCATAACCCCGCAAATTTGGGATTAAGTGCAGGTTTGATGATGCTCTTCCGGTAGTTATTTATTTCAAACTGTGTGTTACACAGCAAAGCCAGAGAATCTTGCAGTTCTTCTGGTAACTCCACCCCTACAGCAGTCCTGGCCACTGCTGTAATCCCGGCGGCCAAAAGTTTCAGAATCCTCTGAAGCTTGATTTCTTGCCCTCTGATGGTAGGGCTCATGTTCCCCCATATAGGGTTATTCACCGCAGGAACATTCAAAGAGTTACAATTCTCAGGAGCGAGATACTTTTCAGCTGTTGCATTAATGGCTTGCTCCTGAAGCTGGTTGGCAGCCATGTAATTAATGCCGGCTGCCAGCTTCTGGTGAATAGGCAGTCCTTTCTGTGTAGGAACAGCATGTTTATTCACCATATCCAGTAACTCTTCCTGCACCCCTGACACTGCTGGTTGTTCAGCCAAATCCCCTTCTTCAGGGTCAGCCCAGTTCTGACCCCTAATGCTCCCCTGCGAAGAGGGTGAGACATTTGGCAGTCCATGGTAGGATTCTGCCGTGGGCCTGCGAAGAGGCCCACTGTGACTCTGCCCCTGCAAAAGCAGGTCACGCTGGAGCAACTGCTCCATCATCCGCTCCATGCGGGAAAGACGACCACCGTCGCTATCAGCGAATGGGGTGTCTTCAGGTCCGGACCCAGCTGAGTCAACGGCCGCGTCCGACTTCTGGGTGGTTTTGCCGCCCGACCGCGGCGTACCTGCGGTCCTCATCGGCGAAAAGTCGGGAGCTGCCGGTAACACCGGCAGCTCAGGAGTAGCGGCACGCTGCTGGCTGCTCCCCACAGCAGCGGATTTTGCGCTGCTCTCTTTGATTTTCGCGACTCCATGTAGGCTTTTCTTCCTGTAGACAAGAAAAATACCGAGTCGCCACGCTCAACACTACAGGTGAGACTTACCTTCCATAAGTTTTTAAACTTACGCTGGAGGAGCGACCCTCCTCCCGACTGTCGCTTCCGCAATGCGTTGGACGATATGTCGCGCATGCGTGCTGGCGGGGTCTTCACGTAGTCACTCACGTGACTCCGAAGTAAAATCTATCTATGTCTGTCTTACATATATCCACTGACTTTGCCTCTACAGTCTTCTGCAGTTGTATAAGGGGTCTGGTGAGACCACATCTTGAGTATTGTGTACAGTTTTGGTCTCCTAATTTAAGGAAGGTCATCCTTGTGATTGAGGCAGTGCAGCGTAGGTTCACGAGATTGATTCCTGGGATGACGGGACTGTCACATGAGGAAAGATTGAAAAGACTAGGCTTGTATTCACAGGAGTTTAGAAGGATGAGGGGGTCTTATAGAAACATATAACATTATAAAAGGACTGGACAAGCAAGATGCCAATGTTCCCAATGTTGGGCGAGTCCAGAACCAGGGGCCACTGTCTTAGAATAAAGGGGAGGTCATTTAAGACTGAGTGAGAAAAACCTTTTTTACCCAGAGAGTTGTGAATTTGCGGAATTCCCTGCCACAGAGGGCAGTGGAGGCCAATCATTGGATGTATTTAAGAGAGAGTTGGATTGAACTCTAGGGGCTAGTGAAGTCAAGGGATATGGGGAGAAGGCAGGTACGGGTTATTGATAGCAGATGATCAGCCATGATCACAATGAATGGCGGTGCTGGCTCGAACGGCCGAATGGCCTCCTCCTGCACCTATTTTCTATGTTTCTATATTTAAGAAGGTGACTATGCCTCACTAGAAATCCAGATTCATGGTGCAGATTAAACACACAAATCCCTCCAATAGTCACTTCCCCAGTGAGCCAGTTTCAATCCTAATCTCTGGTGCTCTCTGTTTGGAGTTTGCATGTTTGACCTTTGTTCCATGACTGAATTTCTTTTTCCCTGACGCCAAAACATTTCAGTAGGTTAATAGACCATTTCAAATTGTCCAATGTATTTAAGTGAGTGGTAGAATCAGGGGAGAGTAGATGGGAATGTGGAGAGAATAAAATGGGATGTGTAAATTGATACTTGATGGTGGGCAATTATCAATTTACACATCAATTATAGTAGGTCAATTATTTTCTCTGGGACACCAGAGATTGCAAGGAGGCCTGAGAGAAACATATACAATTATGAGAGGCATAGATAAGATAGACAGTCAGAACTTTTTCCCAGGATAGAAAACTCAAATACTAGAGTTGAAGGCATAGCTTTAAGATGAGAGGGGCAAAATTTAAAGGAGATGTGCGGGGCAACTTGTTTTTCCATGGAGGGTGGTGAGTGCCTGAGGTGGTGGTTGAAGCAGATATGATAGTGGCATTTAAGAGAATTTTGGATATGAATATGGATATACAGGGAATGGAGAGGAATGGATTATGCGGAGGCAGAAATGAGTTGGTCTTGGCATCATGTTCAGCACCAACAGAATGGGTCGAAGGGGCTGTTCTCATGCTGTACAGTTTAATGTTCTATGTATGTTCTATGTTTATTGGTACAATGGCAACAGTTAAAACATATTTGGACTGGTACATGGTTAGAAAAGATTTGAGAGATAAGTGGCAAATGGGATCAGCTTAGATGAGGCAGCTTAATTGGCATGGATCAGTTTGGCATGGGGTCCTATTTCAATTACTTGATGAACTTTGCTTGCAAGGCTCCCCTTTATTACCAATGCCTAGTTTTCCTTAAACTTATCTTTCAGTTCCCTGCCTGTGATGTAACTCTATTTAGCCTCTATCCTGATGCACTGGCAAGCACGTCTCTGCCTTGGCTTACTGGAGAGGCACGTGGGGGCCAGCAGGAGCCGGGATTGTGGGGTGAAGAATAGTTGCCGTGTCCAGGCAGCAAGGTGATTTGTTGCAGCACATCACCCTGGGCACCCACAGGGGTATCTTGGCAGTGGAGTCTTGGGAGTGGGAGAGGATCCCAGGAATTGCCGTGGGAGAGGAATCATGCGAGCAGCAGAAAGAGGGGGATGTGGGGAATGGTGGCAGTAAAGAGCTCACTGGAGTCACAGTGAGATAGAGGTTGTGAGAGTCATAGTGACAGAGGCACAGCTGCTCCCTTGAACTTTGCCAGTTTGAAGTCTTTTCTGTACCTTGTTTAAAATGGTGGAAATTGCAAACAATTCATCTCATTTGGGAATCTAGATTACAGAAGACAGAACTACAATTGGAAGCGCAGCTCAGAAGGTGAAATAACTGATGTTGTAAAAACAAAAGAACTGACATCTTTCCTGGAAAATCTTTCACAATCAAAATTGAAGAATATAAAAAGTTAAGCTTATTTTTTCAGTAATAATCCTAATTAAAGTAAGGCAGCAGTATTTGTAGTGGGGAGAGGAGGGGTAGGAGAGGAGGAGGGGGGAGAGGAGGAGGGGAGGAGGAGGAGGGGAGGAGGAGGAGAGGAGGGGTAGGAGAGGAGGGGTAGGAGAGGAGGAGGAGGGGGAGAGGAGGAGGGGGAGAGGAGGAGGGGGAGAGGAGGAGGGGGAGAGAGGAGGAGCGGGGAGAGGAGGAGCGGGGGAGAGGAGGAGGAAGTGGGGTGGGTGGGCAGACGGGCAGTGGGTGTCAAGTAAAGGACTGCGAGTTAGGCGGCTTCAATCCAGAGCCCGACTTGCTCATCTTTTGGATAACGGGGGGGGGGGGGGGGGAGATGGGGAGGGGGGCGGAGGGGGGGTGAAGAGTGGGGGAGTGAGGGGAAGGGGAGAGGGGGGGGGAGGAGAGAGGGGGAGGAGAGAGGGGGAGGAGAGAGGGGGGAGGAGAAAGGGGGGAGGAGAAAGGGGGAGGTAGAGTGGGTAGAGAGGGGGTGAGGAGGGAGAGAGAGGGGGGAGAGGGGAGAGGAGGGGTGAAGGGGGAGGGGTGAAGGGGGAGGGGTGGAGAAGGGGGATAGAGAGAGGTGGAGAGGGGGGAAGAGAGGGGTGGAACAGGGGGAGAGGGGGATGGGGAGGAGAGGGGTAGGAGAGAGGAGAGAGAGAGAGGGGATGGGGGAGCGGGGGAGGTGGGGGAGAGGGTGGTAGAGGAGGGAGTGGGAGGGGAGAGGGGGGGAGAAATGGGGAAGAGGGTGGGGAGAGGGTAGAGAGAGGGGGCAGAGTGAGGGAGAGGGGGCAGAGTGAGGGAGGGGGCTGACTTGAACTCGGCAAGCGGGACGGACGCTGAGCGAGCGGGCGGATGCTGAGCTAGAGAGGCGGCCACTGAGCGGGCGGGGCAGACGGCGATGACCAAAGGACTGCGAGTCCGGGGGGCGTGACGTCACTCGCAGTGCAGACCCATCGTGACGGCACCATCGAGACCATCTTGTTTAGATTCAGTTATTTCAGATTTGTGAACATATTGATTAATAACTCGAGAAATAATGCATGAATTTTTCAGATAAAATGATTTTGGTGTCCACGGGATAAATGTCTACTGGAATACCTAAAACCTTTTACCATTAGCATGTCGTTTTTTTAAGAAGATGTGATCGCACACACACACACACACACACACACACACACACACACGCACACACATACGCGCACACACACACACACATGATCAGAGTTTTATAATTATAGAGACCAAGTGGGACCCATTGCTGGGGGGGGTGGGGGGCCTTCAGCGCCACCCACACACAAACACTAACGCCCCCCTTGGTATTGTATTAATATTTTCCAACTGAGCAGGCGCGGCTAGACGGGGGGGGGGGGGTACAGAGGGAGAGGGTGAGGGGGTAGAGAGGGAGGTAGAGAGCGAGAGGGAGGAGGGTACAGATTGAGGGGAGGGGGCGCATGCAGCGTCACAGGGGAGGGCTGGTTCCCAAACGCAACACTCCACCACTCACCCAATGGTCCCGATACTCACCGCTCCCTAGAGCGGGAGGGGGGTTAGAGGTGGGGGGGGTGGGGTAGAGAGAGCTAGAGAGGGGTAGAGAGGGAGGGGTGGCAGAGAGGGATGGGGGTCAGACAGAGATTGAGGGCAGAGAGGGAGGGGGGTTAGTGGGGAGGGGGGCAGAGAGGGGGGGGGGGGCAGAGGGGGGCAACAGATCCTATTGCAATCTTTCACAGCCATCTTCACTATCTGCAAAACCACCCACTTTTACATCATCAGCAAACTTGCTAATCTTGCCCTGTATGTTCTCATCCAAATCATTGATGTTGATGATAAACAGTAACGGGCCCAGCACTGAACCCTGAAGCACACCATTAGTCACTGGCCTCCATTCTGAGAAGCAACCTTCCACCATCACCCTCTGCTTCCTTCCATGATGCCACTTTGATATCCATTTAGCCACAGTATCTCTCCTTGGATCCCATGCTATCTAACCTTCCACTGTACTGTAGAGAAAGGTCCTTTAGTAGAAGCAGAGACTCTGCATAAGGATATGTTGGGAGATTGGGCAAAGAAGTGGCAGATGAAACACAACATAGAAAATTGTGCGCTCCTGCACATTGGTAGTAGAAATAAAGGCATAGACTATTTTCTAAATGGGGAGAGGATTCAGAAATGAAAGATGCAAAGGGACTTGGGAGTGCTGGTTCAGGAATCCCAAATGACTAATTTGCAGGTACAGGAAGGCAAATCTTTTTATTTCGTGTTCATCTTGTTACAAATGTTGACCTCGCTGTCATCGTCCATTCTGAAAAGGACGCAAGCTTCCGGCGACAATCAGTGGGAGCCATCACTTGTCGCAGTAGATGACGGCAGCAGCAGAATTAGCTTGTGACACTTCCAGTTTCCAGCCCCGCGACCTGGACGCTTCTGCTATGGGGCCAGGAGTGGGCAAAATGCAATGCTAGCTTTTGTTTTGAGATGACTAGAATATATAAGCAGGGACGTGATGCTGAGGCTTTATAAAGTGCTGATCAGAGTGCATTTGGAGTATTGTGAGCAGTTTTGGGCCCCATATCTCAGTGTGGATGTGCTGGTATTGGAAAGGGTCCAGAGGAGGTTTACGAGACTGATCCCGGGGGTGCTTGACGGTTCTGGGCCCGTACTCATTGGAGTTTAGAAGGATGAGCGGGAAATCTCATTGAAACTTATGGAATAGCTTAGTCTTCTTGCAGCCTAAAGTTGTAAGACAGCTTGTTCTGTTTGATCTTCTGTTTGTGCACGCCAGGGTGATTGCACTTGTTGAAACAGGGTGGACCACGTGAAGGTTGCAATCTCCCACCCACCGAATAGCGAAAGACCTGGATCGAGTGGATGTGGAGAAGATGTCCCCACTGGACCAGAGGGTGCAGCCTCCGAGTAAAAGGATATACTTTTAGACAGGAGATGGGGAGAAATTCCTTTAGCCGGGTGAATCTTTGGAATTCATTGCCACGGGTGGCGGTGGAGGCCAAGTCATTGGGTATTTTTTGTGGGGATTGACAGTTTCTTGATCAGTAAAGGTGTAAAAAATTACAGGAAGGACGCAGGAGAATGGGGTTGAGGGGCAAAGATAGATCAGCCAGACTGAGTGCGAGTAGACTCGATGGGACAAACGGCCTCATTCTGCTGCTATGACATGAATTTATGAACGTATTTCTCTCTCTTTCGTTGTCTGTTCATGTGCCATTTGTCTCCCCAATCTACAAAATGATAACTAAAGTCTCTATTGTTATCAATATGTGATTATAGCGTCGTAGAGTCATGCAGTCATATAAGACATGCAGTCATATAAGCGCAACTTATATATGCTGACCAAGATTTGGTGTTCGGTTTCGGTCTCACTCCTGTAGAATGTTGTTAAACTGGACTGTAGAATGTTGTTATACTGCAGAGAATATTTACAAAGATTTTGACAGGACCTGAGGGCCTGATCTCAAGGGAGAGGTTGGGCAGACTAGGACCTTATTCCTTCGACCACAGAGGATGAGGGATGATCATCATAATCAGAATCAGAATCAGAATCCTAGTCAGGGGCCTCGAGCCTTCCGTTGACGGGGCGATCTTGGCTCCCGTAGTCAGCGGCATTTGGGCCATCGCTTTGGGGCGATCGAGCTCTTGCATCGGGGAGATCTCAGCCCCCCCCCCCCCCGCGCGCTGAAACCTTCTGCATCGTTCCTGACATGGGTCCCTACCCGAGACTGAGAGCTCCTCGATGGTGAAATCCGTGGAGCATCCATCCCAGGCAAGTCCACGTGCCTGTAGTGGGGCTCAAAGTCAGCCCTGAGCAAGGCCGGGTGCACATGATCATGAGAGGCATAGATTAGGTAAATGCACAGAGTGCTTTACCCAGAGTTGGGGAATTAAGAACCAAGGGATATAGGTTTAAGGTGAGATGGAAAAGATTTAATGGAAACATGAAAGGGTGGTGGGTATATGGAAAGAGCCGCCAGAGAATATACTATAGGCATATACTATAGGCATATACTATAGGCATATACTATAACAACATTTAGAAGACACTTGGATAAGTACATGGATAGGAAAGGTACATGGGCCAAATATGGACAGAGGGACCACTAAAACTAAAAGAAAAGATGTATAACACAGCAAAGAGTAGCCGGAACCCAGAGGATTGGGAAACTTTCTTAGGACAACAGAAGGAAACAAAACGGGCAATACGGGCTGAAAGGATGAAGTATGAAGGGAAGCTGGCCAAGAATATAAAGAAGGACAGTACAAGCTTCTTTAGATATGTTAAGGGAAAAAGAGTAGCAAAGTCAAATGTGGGTCCCTTGAAGGCAGACACGGGTGAAATAATTATGGGCAACAAATAAATGGCAGAAGAGTTGAATTGTACTTTGGATCTGTCATCACTATGGAAGACACAAACAATCTCCCAGATGTACTGGAGGACAGAGGATCTAAGGGGGTAGAGGAACTGAAATAAATTTTCATTAGGCAAGAAATAGTATTGGGTAGGCTAATGGGACTGAAGGATGATAAATCCCCGGGGCTTGATGGACTGTATCCCAGGGTCCCCGGGGAGGTGGCTCTAGAAATAGTGGACGCATTGGTGATCATTTTCCAATGTTCAATAGATTCAGGATCAGTTCCTGTGGATTGGAGGATAGCTAATGTTATCTCACTTTTCAAGAAAGGAGCGAGAGAGAAAACAGGGAATTACAGACCAGTTAGCCTGACTTCGACGGAGGGAAAGATGCTGGAGTCAATTATTAAAGAGGTAATAATGGAGCATTTGGATAGCAGTAAAAGGATTAGTCCAAGTCAACATGGATTTATGAAAGGGAAATCATGCTTGACTAATCTTCTGGAATTATTTGAGGATGTGACAAGTAAAATGGATGAAGGGGTGCCAGTGGATGTAGTGTATCTAGACTTTAGAAAGCCTTTGATAAGGTCCCGCATGGGAGACTGGTGACTAAAATTAGAGCACATGGTATTAGGGGTAGGGTGTTGACATGGTAGAAAATTGGTTGGCAGACCGGAAGCAAAAAGTAGAAGTGAACGGGTCCTTATCAGAATGGCAGGCAGTGGCGAGTGGACTGCCGCAAGGCTCGGTGTTGGTGCTGCAACTGTTTACCATATATGTTAATGATTTGGAAGAGGGAATTAGGAGCAACACTAGCAAGTTTGTGGATGACACAAAGCTGGGTGGCAGTGTGAACTGTGAAGAGGATGTTAGGAGGTTGCAGGGTGACCTGGACAGGTTGAGTGAGTGGGCAGATGCGTGGCAGATGCAGTATAATATAGATAAATGTGAGGTTATCCACTTTGGGGGCAAAAACAAGGGGGCAGATTATTATCTCAATGGGGTTAGGTTAGGTAAGGGGGAGGTACAGCGAGACCTGGGTGTCCTTGTACACAGTTCACTGAAATTTGGCGTGCAGGTACAGCAGGCAGTGAAGAAAGCTAATGGAATGTTGGCCTTCATAACAAGAGGATTTCAGTATAGGAGTAAAGAGGTTCTTCTGCAGTTGTATAGGGCTCTGGTGAGACCACATCAGGAGTATTGTGGTACAGTTTTGGTCTCCTAATTTGAGGAAGAACATCCTTGTGATTGAGCCAGTGCAGCATAAGTTCACAAGATTGTTCCCTGGAATGGTGGGACTGTCATAGGAGGAAAGATTGAAAAGGCTATGCATGTATTCACAAGAGTTTATAAGGATGAGGCGGGATTTTATAGAAATATAAAATTATAAAAGGACTGGACAAGCTAGATGCAGGAAAAATGTTCCCAATGTTGGGCGAGTCCAGAACCAGGGGCCACAGTCTTAGAATAAAGGGGTATTTATTTAAGACTGAGGTAAGAAAAAACTTTGACAACCAGAGAGTTGTGAATTTATGAAATTCCCTGCCACAGAGGGTCTGGAGGCCAAGTCACTGGGTGGATTTAAGAGAGAGTTAGATAGAGCTCTAGGGGCTAGTGGAGTCAAGGGATATGGGGAGAAGGCAGGCACGGGTTATTGATAGGGAATGGCCTCCTCCTGCACCTATTTTCTATAGTTCTATGTTTCTATTGGTGGGGCATCTTCGTTAGCATGGACAAGTTGGGCCAATGACATACTTCAGTGCTGCCTGTCTATGACTCTCTTCATCCTATCTATTCCCCTCATGATTTTATACACCTCAATGAGTCACACCTCATACGCATAAAGTCATAGACTGCCCAGCCTGACAGGAATGTGACTCGCCCCACTCCAAGGAATCCGACTGCTCTACACCGATATCCGTAGTGCAGACTAAATCAATGGGGAGGTGGGAATCAGACAGCTTTCCCGTCAGGTCTGGAGTCAGGCAGGGTTGCCCTCTCTCCCCAGTCTTGTTCGTCTGCTGTATTGAACCTTTTACCTAGTCCATCAGGAAGGATACGAGCATGAGAGGAGTGACATTGTCAGGCAGTGGGGGCACTCAGGTCAAAACCTCCCTGTACATGGATGATGTCGCCATCTAATGCTCGGATCCCGGGTCGGCCTGTAGATTGAGTAGTATCTGCAACCAGTTTGAGGTGGGTACAAGAGCCAGGGTGAACCACAGGAAGAGTGAGGCCATGCTCTTTGGCAACTGGCCCGACAGATCTTCCGTCCCCTTCACCATCAAGCCTGACTTCTTGAAGGTGCTGAGGATCTGGTTTGGGGGTGCTGAGGCATGTGATAAGAATTGGCTGGAGCGGATAGCCAAGGTGGGGAAGAAACTGGAGCTGTGGAAGCAATAATGGGGAAAAATTTGGTCATTAGGTGTGAGGTGCTCTCAGGGCTGCTGTAGTTGGTGCAGGCGTGGCCTGTCTCTCCCTCCTAAACCGCAGGGATCACCCGGGCCGTCTTCAAGTTCATCTGGGGGTCGAAGATGAACCAGGTGCGATGGGCCACAAAGCACAAGTCGGCAGACAACAGGGATGAAAGCGCGCCCAACGTGGCCCTCACCCTGATGGCCACCTTCGTGTGTGGCTGCATCAGGCGGAGTGTAGAGCCAAGGCACGTGGGCACCAAGTGTCACTACCTGCTGAGGTTCTACCTGTCCCCGGTGTTGCAAATGATGGGCCTGGCGCAGATGCCATGCAATGTGCCAGTCAGTTGGACCTTTCTGTTGTTCATGGAAAGGTTCTTCCGGACCAAGACATTTAACCACAAGCCCATCGGGCAGTGGTCAGTATTCACTGACCCCAGTCTGTACAAATTGGTGGAAATGTGTCAGCCTCGATAACAATAAGCACGGTAGCACCTCAAGGCTGCGTGCTCAGCCCCCTGCTGTACTCACTCTATACTCATGACTGCGTAGCTGGTCATAGTGCGAACTCCATCATCAAGTTCGCTGACGACACCACTGTTGTGGGACGTATCACTGATGGGGATGAGTCAGAGTATAGAAGAGAGATCGAGCAACTGTCCATATGGTGCCAGCAGAATAACCTGGCCCTCAACACCAGCAAAACCAAGGAACTGATTGTGGACTTTGGAAGGAGTAGGATGGGGACCCACAGTCCTGTTTATATCAACGGGTCAATGGTTGAAAGGGTCAAGAGCTTCAAATTCCTGGGCGTGCATATTTCTGAAGATCTTTCCTGGTCCAAGAACACAGATGCAATCATAAATAAAGCACATCAGCGCCCCCACTTCCTCAGAAGATTACGGAGAGTCGGTTTGTCAAGGAGGATTCTCTCTAACTTTTACAGGTGCACAGTAGAGAGCTTGCTGACCGGTTGCATCGTGGCTTGGTTCGGCAACTTGAGCGCCCAGGAACGGAAAAGACTACATAAAGTAGTAAACACTGCCCAGTCCATCATCGACTCTGACCTCCATACCATCGAGGGGATTGATCGCAGTCGCTGCCTCAAAAAGGCTGGCAGCACCATCAAGGACCCACACCATCCTGGCCACACACTCATCTCCCTGCTACCTTCAGGTAGAAGGTACAGGAGCCTGAAGACTGCAACAACCAGGTTCAGGAATAGCTACTTCCCCACAGCCATCGGGCTATTAAACTCAACTCAAACAAAATTCTGAACACTAACAGCCCATTATCTGTTTATTTGCACTTTATCTGTTTTATTTATTCATGTGTGTATGTATTTATACAATGGTATATGAACACACTGATCTGTTCTGTATTCATGCCTTCTATATTCTGTTGTGCTGAAGCAAAGCAAGAATGTCTTTGTCCTATCTGGGACACATGACAATAAACTCTCTCTGGTCCCATGCCAACAGTTGACAGGGGAACAGACATATTCAGTCGGCTACTCACACTGAATACATGGCTCTCCAGAGTCTGCAATGAAAGAGGAAGGAGCTTTATTGCCAACTTGTTTTGGGGGCGCAAATATCTTTTCAAGCAGATGGTCTGCACCCAAACAGGTTTGGCTCAAGACTGTTAAAGGACAATCTTCTCTTCTCGCTTTCCCACAAATCTACTCTGCCACTGTCCCACACACAGGCCGCAGTCAGACCACAGGTAGAGAAGCAAGGCAACCCCCCCCCCCATACATCGACCTTGAACATTCCCATCAAACCTTCTTATCTCTCCCACAGCCACACCAACTCCAGCTCCACTGTCTCCTCCCATTATGATTTTCCACATGAATGGAAGAAACAGGAAAAAGGTGGCATGAAGCTTGCACCTGTGTCCGTGATGCCCAGCCCACGCCCTACATCAGTACCATCACCCCGTCACGGCCACAGGGAGATAACAACCAAGCGGAGGGCATCACAGCCCCCCCCCCCTGTATTGGGAGCAGTTCTGAATATCACTGAGACAAGAAAGGGTTCAGCCGTTGACACAGCACGACGGAAGTTATGCACAATCAGCTGAACCTAAGGTCACCTACGTCAACGTATGGCACCTTCTGCATTCCTGTTGTGACTACTATGAGAGGAAACAAAGGGAAACTTAGACACACTGCTAACCTAACAAACCTAATAACTATTCCCTCCAAACCAAAACCAACCACAAAGCCCATCAATAATACCATCAGGATGGGTCTGCTTAATGTTAGGTCTCTTAATAACAAATCATTTTTAGTCAATGATGTTATTACCACCTCTAAACTGGATTTTATGTTTTTAACTGAAACGTGGCTAGAAAAAAATAACAGTGCAACAATTCTGATCAAGACAGCTCCTCCCAACTATAACTTTGTTGATGTATGTAGATCTGGAAAAAGAGGTGGAGGGGTTGCTGCTATATATTAAAATGTATTTCAGGGGAAACAGATGTCACTTGGTGATTTTCCATCATTCGAATACCTTTGTGCTGTATTGAAATGTTCCCCCAGAGTTCTCCCATTAATTATTTACAGGCCACCTAAATATCATAACCATGTAACCATATAACAATTACAGCATGGAAACAGGCCTTCTCAGCCCTTCCAGTCTGTTCCGACCATTTATTTTCCCCTAGTCCCATCTACCTGCACTCAGACCATACCCCTCCATTCCCTTCCCGTCCATATACCTATCCACTTTACTTTTAAATGTTAAAATCGATCCTGCCTCCACCATTTCTGCTGGAAGATCATTCCACACAGCCACCACTCTCTGAGTAAAGAAGTTCCCCCTCATGTTACCCCTAAACTTCTGTCCCTTAATTCTCATGTTATGCCCTCTTGTTTGAATCTTCCCTACCCTCAATGGGAAAAGCTTATCCACCTCAACTCTGTCTATCCCTTTCATCATTTTAAAGACCTCAATCAAGTCCCCGCTTAACCTTCTGCGCTCCAAAGAATAAAGACCTTACTTGTTCAACCTTTCTCTGTAACTTAGTTGCTGGAACCCAGGCAACATTCTAGTAAATCTCCTCTGTACTCTCTCTATTTTGTTGACATTCTTCCTATAATTAGGCGACCAAAATTGTACACCATACTCCAGAATTGGTCTCACCAATGCCTTGTACAATTTTAACACTACTTCCCCACTCCTATATTCAATGCTCTGATTTATAAAGGCCAGCACACCAAAAGCTTTCTTTACCACCCTATCTACATGCAATTCCACCTTCAGGGGACTATGCACAGTTATTCCTAGATCCCTCTGTTCCACAGCATTCCTCAATTTCATTTCGGAGTCACGTGAGTGACTTCGTGAAGAGCCCGCCGGCGCCGGGTCGGTTGAGTCGGGTCTCGTCACGGTCGCTGAGCCCCCCATGGATGGGTGGGCGAGACCATGCGTCGGCAAAGTCCACGATGTGGGCAGCCGGCAAGCCTGCGCGGGCTTCAGGCAGCCATGCTTCGGCTGGTGCCGACACCACGCCGCAAGTGCCCTTAGTGGCAGCGGCTTCAGCTCCCGCTAAACGGAGGCGGTTGAACACGCCCGCGCGGGAATCGCGCAGTTTCGCCTCGGCGGCTGTTAGCGACAACTACCGGCACCGGCTGGGCCTCGATGAAGTGCGGGCCGATGATAGGAGCCCGGTTTTCTTTTCAGAGCCGGAGGACTCCGACCACCTGAGTGTTCAGGGTGAAGGGCGTATTGACCGTATGGAGCGGCTGCTGGAGCTCCTGCTTCAAAGTCAACAACAGCAGGGCAGCAACAGGCACAGGGCGTCGTCTCCAGCCTCTACCATCAGCCTGGAGCAGCAGGAGGAGGAGGTTTTGGTGGATTCCATACCACCTCCGTTGGAGGTGCCAGCGGAGGATCTTCTGGATGTGGCGACCAAATTTGCGGCCCCACATTCATCTGGACTTCCTTTAAACGCAAAGCTGGCAGCCACTGTGGACTTTCTTAACAACCAGCAACTACAGGAAGAAGTCCTCATTCAGGCAATGAGCCGTCACAAGGCTCCATCCAATTGCAACTCCCTCAACGTGCCTGTGGTCAATACGCCGATATGGGGCAACATCAGTGCGGCTATCCGTCAACAAGAGGTAAAATTGCAGCGGATCCTGAAGCTCCTCACGGCCGGTATTACCGCCTTTGCGCGGTCGGTGGACGGGGACGAACTGAATTTGGACCAGGAAGATGCTCTGGCCCTCCTGTGCGCGACCCAGCACGAAATCAACGGGTTTCGCAAAAACAGCATCCGCCCAGCGCTCAACCCGAAGTTTGCAGGATTGTGCAAACCACCGCCGCCGCCGCCGCCCCGTCAACTCTTTGGGGAGGACCTCTCGAAGAGAGTCAAAGAGCTTGACGAACAAGCCAAAACGGTGGGGATCATGCGCTCTCAGAGTGCCCCCACACCGTCAGGCTCAAAAGCTCCATACATTCGCTCACGAGGGTCTGCTAGTACCTCGACGAGGACCCACCCTCAAGCTCCACAACGACAGCAACATCAGACCCAGCACCAGGGGTCTTTTTTAGGACAGGGTTGGCAGAGACCCTGGTGGAAAACGAAGACGCCGCGCCCTCAAGCCAACCCAGCACCTCCACGTCCACCCACACGTGTCAAGGACCGCCGGTAACCACGGAGGTGAGGGGGTCTGGTTCTCTCTTTTCTCTTTGTTTAACTTCACATGTTGGTGGTCGCCTTCGGTTGTTTTTGGGTGCATGGAGTAATTTTACTGGTGACGAGTATGTGTTGCAGAATATTCAGGGGCATAAAATTGAGTTTATTAATGGCGACATTCCTCCATCCCAGCACATGCCCGGTCGAACGTTTAAATTATCTGCTGCAGAACAGGCAGCAGGCTACAAGGAAATTTTAAGGCTTGAACAGAAGGGAGTGATTGAGAAAGCGGTGCATGAGCCAGTTGAATTTGTTTCGAATATATTCACCAGACCTAAGAAGGATGGAGGTTGTCGTGTCATTATTGATCTAACCCGTTTGAATACTTTTGTAACATATACTCATTTTAAAATGGATACGTTTGAAACAGCCAAATCATTGATTTCTCATGGTTGCTTTATGGCATGCATCGATTTGAAAGACGCATACTATTCAGTATCCATCCAGAAATACGACAGGAGGTTTTTGAAATTCATCTGGATGGGGCAACTCTGGCAGTACAAGGCTTTGCCTAATGGGATCACCACAGCCCCGAGATTGTTCACTAAATTAGTGAAACCAATTATGGCTTATTTGAGACAGCGACATCATATAGTTATGGCCTATTTAGATGATATCTTAATTGTGGGCCACACCCTGAAATTGGCTGAACAGGGAGTTGCAGCTGCTGTCAATATATTTCAACAATTAGGGTTTATTGTCCATCCAGAGAAATCAAAGTTCTGCCCTGCCCAGGTGATTAATTACCTAGGGTTCACGGTGAACTCTATGAGCATGAGGGTTACCATACCAATTAACAAGATTGAGGAGGTTACCCAGGTGTGTCAAGGTTTAATCCGCACCAATATACCATCGATTCGGCATACAGCTACAGTAATTGGTAAGCTTGTAGCTTTGTTTCCGGCAGTGCGATATGGACCTTTGCATTATCAGAGTTTGCAAAGAGCTAAAATTGCTGCGTTAAAACAGGACGCTGGTCATTATGATCGATCAATGCAGCTGCCGTCCGAAGCAATAAATGAGTTGCAATGGTGGGTGTGCCACATTAGCAGCTCATTCAAGCCTATCAGGGAGGCTAATCCGGTGGTATATTTGCAGACTGATGCAAGCTCCAATGGCTGGGGAGCTACGGATAATTGCTCTAGTTGTGGGGGCAGATGGGACACCCTTGAGTCAACGATGTTGTTGACTCAAGCGATTAACTATTTGGAGTTGCTGGCAGCATTCCACGGACTTCGTGCGTATTGTTCCAAGCTTGTTGGAGCACATGTCCGTCTCCAAATAGACAACACCACAGCAGTGGCATACTTAAACCATATGGGTGGTACCAGGTCAGTTTCGTGTGACAAATTGGCTAACTCAATTTGGCTCTGGTGTGTTCAAAGAGACATTTGGATTTCAGCTACCTATTTGCCAGGTGAGCTTAATACTGTGGCGGACACCAGGTCACGCAAATTTAATGACAATATTGAATGGATGTTGCATCCTGAGATTTTTGCTAAAGTCACAGCCAAATTTGGTAAACCGGACATTGACCTTTTTGCGTCACGGTTGAACCGTCAGGTACCAACCTACGTTTCATGGGAACCAGATCCTGGGGCAATAGCGCTAGATGCATTCTCGCTGGACTGGGGGAATTGGTTTTTCTATGCCTTCCCCCCGTTTTGCCTCATCAGTCGGGTATTGCGTAAGATTCAGGCAGATGCTGCCAAGGGCATCCTTATTATACCCGACTGGCCCACACAGCCTTGGTATCCGGTGGTCTTTGACATGCTCAATGAACCTTGGGTCCTTTTGAAGGGTTGCCCACAATTGGTTACTCACCCTGTCTCAGGGGAGCCACATCCCTGCCATGGCTATTTAAATTTGTTGGCTTGCAGGTTCTGAACAGGCCGTTAGTCCAATACGGCCTCTCAGCTCGGACCATGGATACCATCGGGGCGTCGTCTCGAGAGTCAACAAGGCGAAGATACCGCTCGCATATTAAGAAGTGGGAAGCCTACTGCAGCCGCTCTCGCATCACGTACGATGACGTGACAATAACCGACGTCCTGGAATTCCTCGCGGGGTTGCACCATGATGAACACTTAAGTTACAGTGCCATCAACAGCGCCAGAAGTGCGCTCTCATTCTACCTCAATATTGAGGTAGGATCCAACAGGCTAGTATCCAGACTCATGCGGGTTATATTCAATATGAATCCGCCTACACCACGCTATAATATCACCTGGGATGTCAGGGACGTATTAAACCTGCTCAGGACGTGGTCTCCCATGGAAGGGCTCCAACTGGACAAACTCACCATGAAGGTGGTGATGTTACTAGCGCTGACTTCAGCTCAGAGGGTACAGACACTACACAAACTTCGTGTCGACAGAATGACTTCTACCCCTACAGAAGTAGTCTTTTTCGTTGACGAGCTACTAAAGCAGCATAGACCTGGGTGCACAGGGCTGCAGCTGAAGTTCCCGGCATACCCCGCAGATGCTAGGCTATGTTTAGCCTCACATATCCGCCACTATGTCAAGGTGACGGCACGCATCAGAGGAATGGAGAGATACCTGCTTGTCACTCATAAGAGACCTCATCATCGAGTGACAGTCCAGACGATATCCAGGTGGCTTCGAGTCGTCTTGGGTAAGTCAGGTATCGACACTAATGTGTTCAAGTCTCATTCCACCAGGGCTGCATTGACGTCAGCGGCGAGGGTCATGGAGGTGCCCATGGACCAAATTCTCGCCACAGCAGGATGGGCTAGTGAAGCTGTGTTCCAGCGTTTTTTATAACAAGCCTGTTGCTGCTCCTCTACAGTTCGCAGAAGCCGTGCTGAATGCAGGTCAAGAACGTGGAGATGTCCCCGCATGAGGATTTTTTGATTTGTTATTAATAAATCTGCTCTTGTTTTGCAGTATGAACTATTGAGCAAGTTTGTTCCTCCCATCCATCCCTGGTAGTGGTGTGTCAGCATGGACGTGGTCCAGGGCGTGTAATCACAGAAGCTTTGAAGTCTTCACGAAGTCACTCACGTGACTCCGAAATGAAATAGTAAGATTGAACGAGAACTTACCAGTTCGAAGGTTGATCTTTATTTTATGAGGAGTCGAAGTGAGGGATTTCGTGCCCTCCTCGCCCAACCCTCAATCACCTTCATCTGGTAATCTTAGTCACTTCAATCTTACTATGCGAAGTCATTTCTTTTGTTGGTTTCTGTGATTCCACGCCGCTACTTTGAAGTATGTCGAGCGTGCGTGCCGGCGGGCTCTTCACGAAATCCCTCACTTCGACTCCTCATAAAATAAAGATCAACCTTCGAACTGGTAAGTTCTCGTTCAATCTTACTATTCCCTATCATGCAAACTTTTTTGAAGACTTTACAGAATTATTGTCTAGCATCTCCACTGACTTTGACAGTCCAGTTATAACTGGTGATTTTAATTTTCTTACTGATGATTTGAATGACAAGGGTGCAAAATAACTTTTTACTATTTTAGACACATTTGAACCGTCTCAACATGTGAAAGAGGCTCCTCATTGTAAGGGGCTCACCCTGGACTTGATTATCACCAAGGGTCTCAATGTTTCTGATATTTTTGTGACTGATCCTTCAATGTCTGACCACTTCTGTGTTTTTTTTAAATATATCTTTTATTCCCGACATACAGATAAAATCAAATACTGTCAAAAAACGGTATATAAATGAACATTCTAATGTACTCTTTAAAAATACCATCTCCTTGTTACCACCTCTAAACCCATGTTCTGTTGATGATCTTGTAGACAACTTTAATTCCAAAATTATGAAAGTTACAGATGTCATTGCACATGTAACGTTTAAAACGATTTCTGGTAAGCAAAAGGCACCCTGGAGAAAAGCTGCTGGTGTAACAGCCCAGAAAAGAGAATGCCGGGAAGCTGAATGCATCTGGCGGAAAACAAAACTTCATATTCACCATGATATCTATAAAGAGAGCCTTCGTGCCGACAATTTAGACTTAAAAAATGCAAGAGAAACATTTTTCTCCAATATCATTAACATTAATAAGGCAAAGACCCTATTTGCAACAGTTGACAGATTGACCAACCCCTCCAACACAAATACCACCTGGACTCCATTCCACGCAGAAATGCAATGAGTTTGCATTCTTTTATACTGATAAAATTGAAGGCATCAGACGTGCCATCAATATCTCCGCTTCAAACAAAAATGTTGGATCACCACCCTGTTTAGGCAAAAGTCGTGGCAATGATGACATGCTTTAATGTCATAGACGCTAAAACTCTTGTGGAAACGGTGACACAACTAAGGCCATCCACCTGCTGCCTTGCTGCTTTACCCACCAACTTTTTTGAGAATGTTTTTGGCTGCCTAGCAATAGACATACTGCAAATAATTAACAGCTCTCTTCAATCAGGCAATTTCCCAAAAGCTTTGAAAACTGCAGTTATTAAACCCCTTTTAAAAAAGCGGAGCCTAGATGCTCTATTATTAACAACTATAGACCGATATCAAACCTACCTTTCATAACCTTTTCACACTGTATCTTTTTTCACACAGAGAGTGGTGGGTCTCTGGAACTCTCTGCCACAGAGGGTAGTTGAGGCCAGTTCATTGGCTATATTTAAGAGGGAGTTAGATGTGGCCCTTGTGGCTAAGGGGATCAGAGGGTATGGAGAGAAGGCAGGTACGGGATACTGAGTTGGATGATCATATTGAATGGCGGTGCAGGCTCGAAGGCCTACTCCTGCACTTAATTTCTATGTTTCTATAAGTAAAATAATTGAGAAAGATGTCCTCCAGCAACTTAATCACTTCCTGGCTTCAACTGGCTGCTATGACAACTTCCAGTCAGGATTTCGACCCCTTCACAGCACCGAGACCGTCCTTATTAAAGTTGTAAACGACATCCGTCATAACACAGACTCTGGCAAAATTTCAATATTAATGCTATTAGACCTCAGTGCTGCATTCAACACTGTTCATCACTCAATACTTTTGGACAGGTTGGAAAAATGGGTGGGGCATTCAGGCACAGTTTCAAGTTAGTTCAGGTCATATCTACAAGATAGGAACTATTTTGTTTCCATTGGCGACTTTATATCAGAACCAACCACATGTCATGTCATACAAGGAGTCCCACAAGGTTTGATTTTAGGACCCTCGTTATTCAACATCTACATGCTCCCACTAGGGCAAACCATGCGAAATAATAATATTGACTACCACTGCGATGCCGATGACACTCAAATCTATGTAGCTCTATCACCAAATGACTATCGCCCCATAGATCTGCTGTGCCAGTGCATTGAGCAAGTCAGAGACGGGATGTGCCAAAATGTCCTTCAACTAAATAGGGACAAAACGGAGATAATTGTTTTTGGTGCTAAAAAAGAAAGGCTTAAAGCAACCCAACACCTTCACTCTTTGTCCCTGAAAACCTCAAACAAAGTCAGAAATCTCGGGGTTATTATGGATTCAGATTTACATGTCGACAGTCACATCAAATCAGTAACAAAATCGGCCTACTATCACCTCAGAAACGTAGCAAGACTAAGAGGACTCATGTCAGCTCAAGACTTAGAAAAACTTGTACATGCCTTTATTACTAGTAGGTTAGATTATTGTAACGGTCTCCTTGCAGGTCTTCCGAATAAAACTGTCAGGCAGCTACAGCTAGTTCAGAATGCCGTTGCTAGAGTTCTAACATCGTCCAAAAAATGTGAAGACATTACACCAATTCTTAAATCCTCACATTGGCTCCTTGTATGTCAGGGAATAGATTTTAAAACCTTGCTGCTCACCTATAAATCACTACATGGTTTAGGGCCAAAGTATATCACTGACATGCTTCCGCTATATAAGTCTTCTAGACCGCTAAGATCTTCTGAGACCAATCTGTTAGTGATTCCCAGAGTAAATACAAAACATGGGAAAGCAGGATTTAGTTACAATGCATGAAAGAGCTGGAATAAACTTCCTGATGATTTAAGACCTGCCCCAACTTTGACCACTTTTAAAACAAGACTGAAAACTTTAATGTTTACTTTAGCTTTCAGCTGAATCCTAACTACATTGCACTTTTAACTTTTGTCCTTTTCTACAATGCATGTTTTACTTTGCTTTTATTTTCGTTGAATTCTTCTATTTTATTTCTTTTTTTTTATTATTTCATTTTATTGTATGACATGTTTTTATGTGAAGCACTTTGAGTCAGCCTCGTGTATGAAATGTGCTCTATAAATAAAGTTGTCTTGCCTTGAATCTTGAATCTTGGAACTTCCTGCAGGCACTGCAGGGAAATGACTGCATGGATCTGTGGCAGGTTCCAAGAGCAGACTGCCCAGCTTGTCTGGTGAAATGCCTCATTGCCAGAACTCCCCAACAAGCACCAAGACCTGGCCTGGCTAGCAGTGAGGGGTGCCCTTCCAGTCAGATCCTTCCTGCACCGTCGGAATCTCATTACTGTCTGTGTCGGGTCCCCACACTCGCAGGAGGCGCCCGCTGTCCACGAGGCCCCACCTCTTCATCGCTACTCCATAGCGTCCAACGCCTGTCCTCAAGCGGTTGAGGGTTGTCCACTGCTTTCGGGGCAGGTCCTGGCCAGAGACGTCCATGGGTCATCGGTGTGGTGGTGTAGCCTAGATGGTTCCGCTGACTTCCACTGGTCTCTCCATCTCGTCTTGACCCAGGCGGGCTTGGAAGCGTCAGCCAGTGTTGTGCAGAGCAGCTCTTGGGCTTGCGTGGCAAAGGGGCGCGGTGACTTGAGGCGCACTCGTCGTGGAGTCTCTGTGACGATCTGGGACCCAACACAGACAGTGGAGCACAGAGTCACCAGTTGCCCCAAACGCCGGCCACCCAATGGTGAACGAGGTCTGATTGACCGGGACGATGACACGTTGGCCTGGCTAGCCTAAACGGAGCTGCAGATCTAAAGGACATGACAGAAGAAGAAGGAATTACCAGTGCACGTTGCCCTCGGGACGGCTCCTGTGGGGAGGCGAGGGTTGCCCACCTCTTTGCAGAGTGTGGACTCGCAGAGAGAATGTGGAGAGGTCTGCAAGGGGCCCTGTTACGGTTTATTCCGAACAGCTAAGTCACAGAGGTCTCTGCGATTTACGGACTGTTCCCAGGGACACATTCAGAGACTGACATCAAGTGCTGCTGGAGGGTCATCAACTCGGTGAAAGACGCTCTTTGGTCTGCCCGAGCGTTGTTCACCACCCAGCAGAGCGAGATGTCCGTCGGGGAATGTTGCCGACTGGCCCGCTGCAGACTGCAGGAGTACGTGCTGAGGGACGCACTGAAGCTCGGTGCAGCCAACGCCAAGGCACGGTGGGGGAGGGCCACAGTCTAGGGTCCTTTCGCTGCTGGACATGGGGGGCACGGTATGGTGGAGACGCCCCTCAAAATAAGGGAAGAAGATTCCACGCCACATGAATGGCAAGAGTGGGGGGGATAAATTTGTGATTTGGGGAAACTGTATTGTATGTATGTATAGCCTCCGAGAATGTCGGATGGAGTTTTGTAAGGATCATGTATTGTATATAATTATTTCTCGAATAAAGTCTATTTTGAAATTTTAAAAATAGTTTAGTTTAGAGATACATCGTGGAAACATCTGAGTCCTATGTCAAAGTGAAACAAGAGGTGCTGTACCTCCAATTTGTCTGTGGGTTCACAGTGACACACTGACAGTGGAGGTGGCCCAGGACAAAAAAGTCAATTTGGGAATGTGAAGGGGAGTTTAAATGTTTGGCAACCTGGAGATCGTATAGGCCAAGGTGGACTGAGCGTAAGAGTTTAATGAAACGATCGGCAAGTCTACACTTGGTCTCACCGATATATAGGAGACCACACCAGGAACACTGAATACAATGGATGAGGTAGGAGGAGGTGCAGATGAACCTCTGCCTAACCTGAAAGCACTGTCGGGGTCCCTGGATGAAGTTGAGGGGGGAGGTATTGGGACAGGTGTTATATCTCCTGTGGTAGCATTAATACCTGGGGAGGAAGCGGTTTGGGTAGGAAGGAACATATGAACCAAGGAATTGTGGAGATAATGGTCTCTGCGGGAAGTAGAAAGAGATGGAAATGGGATGATGTGACTTGTGGCGGGATTGCGTTGAAGGTGATGACTATGTCGAGGGATGTGACAGCTAATGGGGTGAAAGGTGAAGACGTGCGGGACTCTGTCCATGTTACGACTGGGGGAGGGCAAGCAAGAGCAGAACAATGGGATACAGAGGAGACATGTGTGAGGGGCTCATCTATGATAGAAGGGGGAATCCTTGTTCCCTGAAACATTAGGACATGACGGAATATGGAACACCTCATCTTGGGAGCAGATGCAGCGTAGACAGAGGAATTGGAAGTAGGGGACAGAGTTTTTCCAAGAGGCAGGGTGAGAAGAAGTGTAGTCCAGATAATTGTGGGAGTCAGTGAGTTTGTAATTGATGTCAATCGATAGTCTATCTCCTGTGATGGAGACAATGAGAGCACGAAAGGGGTGGGAGGTGTCTGAGATAGTTCAGGTGAATTTGAGGGCATGGTGGAAGTTAGTGGTGAAGTTAATAAAGTCAATGAGTTCTGCATGGATACAGTCGTTAATGTAATGGAGATAGTGTTCAGGGATAGGCCCAGTGTACGTCTGCTTAATGTACACTACACAGGCAGGCATAGCTGGGGCCCACACGAGTGCCCATGGCTACATGTATGGCCTGGAGGAAGTGGGAGGAGTCAAGGAGAAGTTGTTAATGGTGAGGACCAGCTCTGCTAGGTGGAGGAGTGTGATTGTAGAGGGAAATCGTCTGGGACGACAGTCAAGAAGGAAACAGAGGGTCTTATGGTCTTCCTGGTGGGGGATGGAGGTGAATGGTGTCTGCACGTCCATCGTAAAGATGAGGGAGTGGGCCATTGATACTAAAAGTTGTCGAAACGTAGACGGGTATGTGAGGCACCCTGGACATACGTGGGAAGAGATTGGACAAGGGGGGATAGGATAGAATAGAGGCATGTGGACATTATTTCAGCAGAGCGGAGGCGGGCAGGAACAATGGGTCTGCCATGTTATTTCCATTTATGGATTTTGGGGAGAAGATAAAAACTGTGTTGTGCGGGGCTGGGAAATGACAAGGTTGGAGGCTGCAGAGGGCAGACAGCCACAAGTGATCAAATCAGAGATATAAATTATGGCCTGGTGCTCAGAGGATCATGGTCCAAGGATAAATAGGTGGAGGTGTCTGACAGTCAGAAATCCCGGGGTGGAGGGGGGAAGGGGATGGGGGGGGGAGGGGGGGGGGGGAAGGGGATGGGGGGGGGGGGGGGAGCGTGTCCCGCCCATGTTTTGAGAGGCGGAGGCCAATCACCCCCATTTTATCTCTTCCCTGCTTCTTCTCCCGTGGTCAGACAGTCAAACTGCTGGGTCGAGGCGATCGAGGTTCCCGATGTTGAAGCCCCCGCCGGGCGATGGCTGACTTTAAGCCGTGCCAGGTGATGAAAGGGCCAATTCAAGCCCCATGACATGGGGCCGAAGAAGATGCTGTTGTTGTGGAGTTCCCGAATGTCGGTTCCCAACCAGCGGCCTGCGAGGTCCCGACGCTGCCGATGCTCCACAGGGCCCACGGCCGAAGCCTCCGAAGCCAAGTCGCAGTCGCAACGCCACCGCAGCCTCTGAATCAGCCAGCTCCATGATGGTAAGTCCACAGGCTCTGCCAACGGAGCCCTCAAGGCCACCAGCTCCACGATGTTTGGCCTCAGCACAAATATATATCTATTAAATCTACATCACTTTTGGCCTTCTTTCACTGTCTCTCAAGTCTTCCCCAGGATCATTATAATAAGATGCGAGTAAGATGTGCGTGTGTGTGTGTGCGTGTGTGTGTGTGCGTGCGTGTGTGTGTGTGTGTGTGTGCGTGTGCGTGTGTGTGTGTGTGCGTGTGTGCGTGTGCGTGTGCGTGTGTGTGTGAATGTGTGTGAGCGTGTTTGTGTGAGCGTGTTTGTGTGAGCGTGTGTGTGTGTGCGTGTGTGTGTGCGTGTGTGCGCGTGTGTGTGTGTGTGTGTGTGTGGGTGTGCGTGTGTGTGTGAGCGTGTGCGTGCGTGTGTGCGAGCGTGTTTGTGTGACCGTGTGTGTGTGTGTACATGCGTGTGTGTGTGCGTGTGCATGCGTGCGTGCGTGTGTGTGTGCGTGTGCGTGTGGGGTGGAGTGTGACGAGATACAATTGTTAGTTGCCATGCACACTTGTCATCGGGCCACCAGGAAATTGTGGGTCCCCCCCATGTTTCAAAAGCAATTTCCGCCCATGTGTCAGACAGTTGGTGCCTGGCCTCAGCGCGGTAGAACGCCCACGACCACAACACCTCCCTCTTGGTGGGTTTGATTATAGTGTTGGGGTTGCTGCAGAGTTGGCAGAGGGCTGTATGTTCAGGGTGGGGGGTGGGGGGGTGGGGGTGTGAAGTTAGAGTGGAAAAGTTAAGACAGTTGATGTTGCGCTGGCAGTTGGAAGTAAAAAGGTATAAAGAAGGTACAAGGCCACCTGGGGGACTGCAAGAGGAGGGGGACCAGTGGAGACAGGGGAAGGGGTCATCACTGGGTGGTAAGGACTCCTTCCCATTGAAAAAGGCATGGAGGCAGAGGCGACGGAAGAAAAGTTCGACATCGTTGTGGACCCAGAACTCGTTGAGGTGGTGGTGGAGGGAAACGAAGATGAGGCCTCTGTGAGGGCAGACCCATTCCGCATCAGGAAGGGGGAGGTCGAGGGGGAGGGTGAGGACATGTCAAGGGTAGGGGTAGGGGTCAGAGCAGGGCAGGGGAGGGGACGGAGGCTGAGGCGAGATCTGGTGGGGGGATGGTGGCTTTTCAGAGAGGAGGAGAGCGTGAGGACTATTGTATGGGTGGGGGTGGTCAGGGTAACCTGATTAAAAGATGGGGAAGTGGAAGTCCCATCACTACTGAGGTTCCCTGTAGGAGGGGGAGCAGATTTAGACCACGTGGTGTGGGAGTCTGCAGCGTGGAGGCTGTGGGCCTGGTGCTGAGCCTGGACCTCAGGTGAGGCGACAGCTCCGGCCTGCTGGTGGGCGGTGGAGAGGCGAGGGCAACTGGTGGAGGCCCACAGTTGCCGGAGTAAAAGGGACCTTTCAGCAGCAGCAGTGTCGGTGGCCCCGGTCAACAGGTGGCCGGGGAAGCAGTGAGGGGACATCTTTCTCACGGCAGAGTGACCAAAATGAACACACAGCACTCCAAATGTGGCCTCACCAATGTCTTGTACACCATAACATCTAGGGTTGCCAACTGTTGCGAATTAGCTGGGATATCCCATATAAAGGGCTAAATTGATGTGTTCCACATGGGACCGCCCTTGTCCCATATTTGACAGCTACTATCAGCTGCTCCTCAACACAATGGGGTTACGTTCTGATAAACCAATCGTAAATCGAAAATATCACAAGTCGAAAATGCATTTAATACACCTAACTTACCATCGCCAGGGAGTTCAGGGTAGGACCACCAGACGCTTGTGGGTTTACATTCTCCGGGTTAGTTTCCCCCCCCACCCCCTCCCTCTCTCTCCTCTTCAGTCCTCTGCCTCTGGGAGTGTTTTTAATTTCCACGTTTTAATTATGAAATCTGTTTGGCATCTCTCAACCGGCCACCCCCACCCCCACCCCCACTCCCACCGCTGCCCCAGTTCAGTTGGAGCGCTCACCAATTCTCTGAACACTGACGCCCCTTAAATCTCCCAAGTGTCATCCCCCACAGGAGCACCACACATGGCAAATTGTCACAGCAGGTAGCAGCCCTGAGATTTTATCAACCGGCTCATCAGCTCTGTTGCCGTCCGATGTTCATCTCGCTTCCTGCAAGATTCCTCACACGTCCCTCCCTCATCGCTTTCCCCCACGGAAAGGCGAACAAGGTTCTCTAATCTCACTGCAATATCTTGCCGTACGCCAGCCTCTTCCTCAGTCCTGGAGCTCGCTCTTCTGTATCCACTGTATCTCTCTCTCAATCTCTCTTTTTTTTTTCCTTTCAAAAACATTATTCAACTCAATCACATGATACATCACATCAAAACATAATCGAAAATTGTAATATAACAAATAATCGTTATATTACAACAGTACATTCATTGTTTACAATACTCTCAGCCCCACGCGGTGACCAGCGTTGACGGAAGGCCTCCAGAGTCCCCGTGGACACCGCCTGTTCCCACTCCAGGGACACACGTGCACGGACGTAGGCCCGAAAGAGTGGCAGGCAGCCGACTCTAGCCTGACCATCGACCGCCTGCTGCCTGGACCCGCGAATGGCCATCTTGGCCAGGCCCAGGAGCAAACCGAGAGGGAGGTCTCACCACCCCCCCCCCCCCCCCCCCCCCCCCGATTGGCTCTCCCCACTCCCTGCCTAGAATTTCACTAGAACCGTGGGACTAAAATGCAGCCAGAACTTGAGGAACAACCCCTCAGATATTGGTACAGGGGCAGTAACCTCTCACACTCCTTATACACGTGGAACATGGTCTCTTCCTCGCCGCAGAAAATACATGCGACGGACGAGCCCGTGAACCGACTCAAAGGTTTATTACAAACCAACGCTCCATGCAACACTCTCCACCCCAGATCCCCAATGTAAAGGGGACAACTCCCTTGTAGATGAACCCCCACTGGGGACCCCCCCTGCCTTCGGGTGGTAACACCGTCCGCCATGGTGTATCGGGACGGGAGACGAAGACAAGGAGGTTCAGAATGTGCAGGAGCATCCTATACAGTGCGCGTCTCTTTGCATCACGAAATGGCATGCTGGTCATCTCAGAAAGGCAGCTCAGATTATGTGGAGCCGGAGGCCGAGAAATATCCCGGAGCCTAGGCCCGATGAGCAGATCTGACGGAGCAGGGGTAAGCTCTATCTGAACCACTCTAGGCCCGCGCCTCTCCTCGACACCCACCATGACAGGATGAAGACCAGCCACACCCGCAGCCACAACATCCCCCTCTCCTCGTGGAAGAGCACACTGGCTGAAAACAGCCAAATTCCTCACTCTTAGCATATCCCGGTAGAAGATAGGCAAGCCCCTTAGAGCGGGTCGACTGATGCTCGCCACCGGGAGACCCCCCTTAGGCAACGACCCTGACGGAAAAAATACGTGGCCAGAGCGTGCCATCTGGGGGGGTTCTCTACATACATGTATCTCCGCAGAGTCCTGTCGGAGAGCCGCCACCTGGGTACGCACGCATACCAAGGACTGGCTGCCCTCCTCTAACGGGAGACTCAGGACCGCTGCGGAAACCCAGTGCTTCCTATTTCCCCAAAATAAATCTACCAGCTTCTTCTGTAAAGCAGTTACAAATATAGAGGGTGGGACAAGAGTAGCCAGCCGGTACCATAACATGGAGGCCACCAGCTGGTTTATAACCAGCACCCTCCCCCGAAAGGAGAGAACTCCAAGCAGGCCTGACCAGCGCCCCAGCCGGGCAACCACTTTCGTCTCCAACTCCTGCCAGTTTGCCGGCCAAGCATCCTCAGTGGGACTCAGGTACACCCCCAGATAGAGGAGGTGCGTGGTGCTCCACGCATACAATGCCATCTCCTCCGGCAGGGAGTCTAACTGCCACTGACCCACTAAAAGTCCAGAGCACTTACTCCAGTTAATCCTAGCAGAAGATGCAGCTGAGAAAATCTCCTGGCAGTCACGCATCCTCCGCAGGTCACCAGGATCAGTGAACATAAGAAGCACGTCATCGGCATACGCCGATAGAATCACCTCAACCCGCGGGCCAGATAGGGCCAGGCCTGTCAACCTCCTCCGAAGAAGACACAGGAACGGCTCCACACAGACCGAGTACAACTGGCCCGACATAGGGCACCCCTGACGGACCCCCCTCCCAAAAGGAATGGGAGCCAAGAACACATCATTAACCTTCACAAGGCACTCCGCAGCAGCGTACAAAAGCCGGACCCGGGCCACGAAATGCGGTCCAAATCCGAACGCTTGCAATGTCCCGAAGTGGTATTCATGCTCCACCCTATCAAAAGCCCCTTCCTGATCAAGAGACAGAAAAGCAGCTGATTCACCAGTACCCTGGGCTAGGTGAATCAGGTCACTAACCAGGGACTGGCCAGGGATTGTATAGGACTGGTCAGGATGAATCAGTTGACAGCACGGAGCCCAGGGTGGTGGCCTTCAAGAGGATCAGCCTCCTCCCTATCTACAGTCGGTAGACCCTCCCACAGATCTTGCTGAGCCTCCACGCTGAATCCATCCGCAGAGAACAGGGACCCATAAAAGGACCTGACCAAGGCATTGATCCTCTGTGGATCAGTGACAGAGGAGCCGTCATCTGCAAGCAACTCCATGAGCTGTTTGCGAGCTCCCTGCCCCTTCTCCAGAGAGAAAAAGAAAGGCGAAATTCGGTCCAGATCATGCAGCATCTGGACCCGAGACCTCACGTAAGCTCCTCGGGACCGTTCAAGCAGCAGACTCCTCAAAACCTCCTTCTTCCTCTGAAACTCTCCCCATTCGCTGGAGTCTTCACCAAACTGACCCAGGCGAGACTCAGCGTCCAGTATCTCCCTCTCAAGCTTCTCGACCGCTGAGTCCCGCCTTCCAGTCGACCCCCACGTATATTCCTTGCAAAAGAGACGGATGTGAGCTTTACCCACATCCCACCACTGCCTAAGGGAAGAGAAGCACCTCTGCCTCACTCTCCACTTCACCCAAAACCGAGTGAATGACTCCCGGAAACACCGATCCTCCAGCAGCCTGTTGTTGAAGTGCCAGTACGTGGACCCAGCCCGAGCGCACGCTGGATTAAAATCCACACGCACCAGACAGTGGTCCGAGCACGGCACCAGCCGCATTGAGGCCGCTGAGACACGGGAAACAAACGCTCGGGAAATATAAAAACGATCAATGCGGGAACCACCACCCTCAGACCTCCGCGAAAAAGCAGTGGAATCCGGGTGGAGGTTCCTCCAAGCATCAACCAACTCAAAGGAGTCAATCAAGCCTCTCAGCTTCTTTGCTACAGCAGGCGCACACTGAGTACCAGAACGGTCCCGCACCTCAAGTGTGCAATTAAAGTCCCCACCAAGGAAGACACACTCTCCCCTATCAATAGTGCTCAACAGAGCATTCACCTCCTGAAGTAGGCCGGCCTGCATCGTGCCGGAGCTAGGGGCATACACGTTAATGAAATGCAACGGCATGCCATCCAGGCTCACGGCCAGATGGAGCAAACGTCCTGGCACAACTTGCACTTTTAGAACATTTGGCAGAAAATTCTGGGCCAACAGAGAGACCACCCCACTCGCATTTGAGCTGAGATGGCTCATATAGACCCCCCCTTCCCACTCCAGTCGCCAGGTGGGTTCGTCACTGACAACTGTATGCATCTCCTGCAGAAAGCACACTGAAAATTTCCCCTCTTTAAGGACTGATAAAAGCTGAATTCTATGAAAACTCACTCTACTTCCGTTTAAGTTTAATGTGCCTACTCTGAATGTGCAACCACACTGGATTGAGAACCTCGCACTCCCCGTAGACTCAAAAACTCTCCCTGTGAGGAACTCCAAAAAGTCCCCAAATTGGCACTTCTCAGAATCATCAAGATCACCGTGCTTGTTGCCAAGGATAGCCTCGAGAGTCTTAATCAAACCTGGCAGATTAGCCTTTTTGCAGCCTCCGCTTTTGTTCTGGCGGTACGGCTTGTTCTTAGGAACCTCACGGATAACACTTGCCTGAGACACGGCCTTGGAGCCTGGGCGCTCGGCCAACCCACTCGCACCTGAAACAACAAACTCATCAGCACAGCGCCCAAGGTCGTTGTCAGCAATCGAAAGACCAGAACTCTCTGACAGTTCGCTAACCCCACTACACAAACTGGTCCCGTCACTCTCCCCCTCCTCTGGCATGACACCACCCCCAGGATCAATGCCGGGGAAGGGTCCCGAAACCCCTGACAGCAACAAGCAGCCCACTGAACGGCTGGGCTCCTGCACTCTACCATCACCCTCCACATCCGGGCCTGGGGAAGCATAAACAAGAGGCATCCCCAGGGCCTGTGTAACACTGGCATCTGAAAGAGGATCGCCACCCGAAACAGCCCCGACCTCCACAGCATCTAGAGTGCCCTCTCCACAGGCAAAACCCAGAGAATCTCCACCTGCTTTTAAACTCTCCCCAGACAACTCAGCCGGTGAGGCATCACGCCCCCCAGTACCTCCACTGGCACTGATATGGAGCACAGACTGGTACACCAATGGCCCCGAACCTCCCCCCTCGGGCAGACTCTGCTCATCCCCCATCTCAGGGGGCACACTACCAGGGGAGCCAACCACATCAACTAGCGTGCCAGCACCCTCAGTAGGCCTCTGAAACGAGGGGACCTCCTCCGACCCAGAGGACACACACCCAGGGTAGCTCACATCAACACCCGATGAGATAACTCCCTCGGAGGGCCCCTGAGATGAAGGGACAAACTCCCGCCCTGAGGACACAACTCCAGAGGAGTCAACCCCTGCACCTGGTCTTGTGACACCCGCTGAAGATCCCTTAAATAGAGGCCCAACCGCCAACCCGGAAGACACCAGTTCGTGACCATCAACCCACATCAGTGGTGGAAGGTCTTGAAATGGGCATCCCTCTAGCTTTGGACCCACGCCCTTGCTCTTCCTCACCAGGCCCATACCTTGTGATACGGTGACCTCCATAAAGGAAGGGTCTTCCACCACACACTACCCCCAGCCACTTTACCACCCGCACGTTTTAGCTTCCCTTCCCCCGTCTGAATCACCTCAGCTCTTTGCTGGGCCATGGCAGGTGCAATCTGGACCTCACTGGAGCTGACAGGCGCCCCTTGGGTGGTCTCAGATCTAAGCGAGTGTGCACCCGCTTGCGTTTGACTCGCTTGGGTGGGCTTTTTCTTCTTCCTCCCCTTCTTCTTCGGCGTCTCCCAAATCCCCCCCCCCCCTCTTCACCCCCCCCTGCACCTCGCTTTTAGCCGCCACCACAGGTTCAGGACGTGGGGGGCGGGGGCTATCGCTGCCCAGGGTCCCCAATGCGGAACCTGCGGACCCGGATGGACAATCACTGCCGCCCCGAATCACCAAGGCAGAGCTGGTAGCCATAGCCGGGTCAGCAGTACCACCCCGCGCTACTGAGGTTTGACGAGCCACCCCGGATGGGCCAGCAGTGCATTCCTGGGCCACTGCGCTAGAACTTCTAGCAGTGACCCCGCGGATAAGACACTCCCTACGGAGATGTCCAAATTCGCCACACGCACGACACCGTGCCTTTCCCCAGCTCCAACGCACGGTTCTGGGGATACCCTTATACTACACCTCAAAACTCCCCTCAGCGCCATCCCCCTCACCCACCTTCATGAACATCCTCCTCTTGAAACTGAAGACCCCTTTTCCCTCCGGGTCCCCCCCCGGGGTGCAAGAGCCTAAAGCATTTAGACCGCACCTCCCCAAACTTGGACAGGTGTGGAATAAGTAACACATCCGAAATATAAGTGGGGCAGCTCCGCAGGAGAACCGGACTCACCCTAGATACCCACGGATCCACCTGAATGTGGACCCCCCCCACTGAGATCCCCTCCTCCAACACCAGGGCCACACATTCCCAGGTCTTTAGTATCATCTCAACCTTTCCTCTTTCGAACTTGGAAGAGACAATAGCCCCCTCCCAAGAAGGTGATTCATGGCCTTCGTAATTACTCCCCAGGACAACAGGGGCCAATTTGGACCGAGATACCGAATACTTCCCAATCAAAGTCAACATGAGGCTCATGCTCAAATGTCCTCGTAGCCGCAGCTGATACCACCGCTGCGTAGGTCCGGACCCCCAGCCATCGCCATCCTGACAGAGGCACAAACCAGCTCCAGGCACCCCGGCAACTCAGCTCCAAGTTAAGTCCCAGAGACAGTCACAGTCAAAGACAGGCAGCAGAAAGCAGAAACCTCCAGCTGAAGCAGGAAAGTCCCCAAGTGTGCCCACAGCTGAGAGCAGCTTTTGGGAAGCTCTACCCCAGTCTCGCCGGAAGCAAAGGTACGTTCTTCACATTATGCCAGGCAGCCGCACTGTGCAAAATTACTTTAGGGCAGAGAATCAGTGCGAAACACGACAGAGACACCAAAATCTTTCCTACCCTCGAGCTCCAGGCACTCTTGGCAGTCCGCCAACGACAACCGCACCCTCGACAATGTAGAGAACACTCAGGAATGTCACACTGGTGGAGGAGTCCTAGAGCAAAGGAAAGTTTCAGCGGTCCAACGTTATGTCAAACTATGAAGCCCCTCTGCCTCTGTTCCTTCTCCATCGAACAAATCCTTGAAAGGCTGCTTCAAAGTTTCTCAACTGCAGAGCAGAGAAGAAAGCACGACCTCTCTCTCTCCAGCCTCAGCTCAGATACCTCACACACTAAACAACTGACTCAATCGACCTTACATCAAGATAAATAGGATAGAAAATGCACAGGCTAGCGTTAGATAACTTCGAGTGCATCTTCTCGACAGAGCAGGCATGAATCTAAATATACCACAGGAAAGCAATTTTAATTAAACAGTAAGGTATTACTGCTTAAATTATCAATGCTGCCATGAGGTCGGGCTAGTGAAATACGGTCTCTACTGAATGTGTATCGCTTTTGCAACATCGTAGTGCGAAGTCGAAAGTGCGCATGCTGTTCGTGGATTTTAGTTCAGCATTCAACACCATTATCCCCCAGCACCTGATAAGCAAACTGGCTCCATTGGGCCTCAGCACCCCCATGTGTAACTGGCTACTGGACTTCCTCACTGACAGACCCCAGTCTGTGAGGGTTGGAAATAACACCTCTAACACCATCTCTCTGAGCACCGGCTCCCCTCAGGGCTGTGTCCTGAGTCCACTGCTGTTTACCCTAATGACCCACGACTGTTGTGCCAGGTTTAGAACAAACCACATCATGAAGTACGCAGATGACACAACAGTGGTGGGCCTCATCAGGGACGACAATGAGCTGGCTTACAGGGAGGAGGTGAAACAACTGGTGGACTGGTGCAATACGAACAACCTGATCCTGAATGTCGAAAAAACAAAGGAGGTCATCGTCGACTTAAGGAAAACCCGGCACAGTCCCACACCACTTCACATCAATGACAGCGATGTGGAGGTGGTCAGTAGCACTAAGTTCCTGGGGGTGCAGATCACTAACAGTCTGACCTGGTCGAATAACATCTCATCAACAGTTAAGAGAGCGCAGCAGCGGTTGCACTTTCTGCGCCGGATGAGAAGAGCTCACCTCCCCCATCCCATCCTCACCACTTTCTACAGGGGCACCATAGAGAGTATTCTGACCAGCTGTATCTCTGTCTGGTTTGGGGACTGTAAAGCCTCTGACTGGAAGTCCGTGCAGAGAGTGGTGAGGACAGCGGAAAAAATCATCGGGACCTCTCTCCCCTCAATCGGGGATATTGCGACCAAACGTTGCGTGTCTAAGGCCAGCAGTATTATAAAAGACCCCACACATCTCCATCACGGACTGTTCACTCTGCTGCCCTCGGGCAAAAGATATCGCAGCATAAGGAGCAGAACATCGAGGTTCTGCAACAGCTTCTTCCCACGAGCCACCAGACTCCTGAATGCCATGTAATGGGCTGCCACCATTGTCTATTTGTCCTTTTATCCTTTATATCCATTTTATCCATGTTTATCCTTCTGTTAATTTATCGTGTTCCACAGGGAGCCAAATGCAACGGAATTTTGTTTGGAACTGCATATATCGATGTATTTCTAAATGACAATAAAGATTGTTTGACTTTGACTTTTGATATCGTAAGTTGGAGCATCGTAAGTCGAGGAGCATCTGTACCCTGTAATCACCAGAGGGCACACTTACAGACAGATCCTAAATCTGCTACAACAGCGTGCGTGTATGTTGCATGTGCTGTCGACGCCACGCACGAGCGATTCACCCGTCATCCAATCACAAGGCCCCCTTATGCGCATCGGTTCCTGCCAAAACAACAAGTTTCAGTAACGCCTGGTGTTGCTGGCACGTGCAAATATGGATAACCGTGCAAAAAATAAAAGACTGTGCAGCTACAACAAGCAAAGGGAAGCAAAAAAGACGTGGGTTTAGCCCGTCAGCGGTGACTCGACGAAAGCCTCCTGTCGAGTCAGGAATTGGGGACTGTAAAGCCTCTGACAGGAAGTCCGTGCAGAGAGTGGTGAGGACAGCGGAAAAAATCATTGGGACTTCTCTCCCCTCAATCGGGGATGTCCGATTATGCTGTTTATGCTGTCAGGAATTCTCAATTGGTCATGGAAGTGAAAATGACCTAACTCAGCATGCATCAAGCTCTGATGCGATGTCTGGAAAAGTATGAACTGGATATTAAACAGGTCACAGCCTATGCAGCAGATAATGCCAATGTAAACTTTGCAAAACACCACTTAGTTTACCAGTTATTGAGCAGTGCCAACAATCGCATTCTGAAAGCTAATTGCCCGGCTCATATTGCTCATAATGCCTGCAAGCACGCCTGTGATCAGCTGTCAGTGGATATTGAGACAATTGTTCTAAAGGTCTACAGACACTTCTCAATAAGTTCTGCATGATGTTTGCACATGATGGCTTTCTCTTCATGCAGCTGTTGATTGCTCTGTCTTCATCCAGCTGTTGAATGCCTTCTGCAAAGCTGGCCAGCTCTTATGTCATACTTCAGGTCCCTTGAGACCTGTCCTGTGGCATTGAAGAGGATTTTTGATGATGAAGAAAAAACTGGAGCTACTGAAATTTATCTGTGCTTCTTCCACAACTCATTGACCAACTCGTAAAAAAGCTGGAGGAAACAAAGCTCTGCATCACAGATGTTTACGAGGAAGTCTGAAAATGAAGATGTTTCAGTGGAACAGGACAGACTTTATGGATACCAAACCAAGCAGCAGATGAACAAAACATGTGCCAGCACAAAGGTCCAAGCAGCAACAGGACTTTGTGAGGTTCTATCACTGTCATTACATACAAGTGGTTTGATTTCTCACCAGAACATGTAATGATGATATAGAAACCGATTGGCCTCTATGAGGAGCTCTCCTTCTCTGACCTGCCCTCAAATTGACAGAGATAGTCAATATGGACCAACTCTATGAAGAGTTTTGTGATAGCCGGGAGGAAATGCAGAAAGCAACACAGGATACCACAAAATCCTCCAGTGAGAAGTGGATAAGAAGCCAACTTGATCAACGTATTGAGGATTGTCTCATTTGTGCTCAGTCTGCCAGGCTCAAATGCCTTTGTAGAGAGGGTCTTCTCTCTGATGGCCATTAAATAGTCAGACTCAAGGAACAGATGCAGCACAGAGCCGATCAAAAATGAACTTCAAATATCTGCGATCTGTGACTTGTAAGGAATTCTCTCTGGATGTTCAAAAGGCCAAAGAACAGCTTGAATCAGTCAAGAGCAGCAAGAAATATCCATGGAAAAAGTAGACTTGATGAGTTCCCCCCTTGTTTCCTCTTTTGCTGTGATTATATGTCTATAAGCACATACAGATAGGTTATTTCATGTCTGACTGGTAGTCAGATTATGCTCTGCACTATGCTTTGCGAAAGTTTGGCGTTACATTTCATATACAACACTGAAGATATGCGTACATGGTTCAAATATTGGATTTGTTTACCTATTCAGGGTTGTTGTTTTTTTCTCCCTCTCTCTCTCTCTCTCTCTTTTGAACAAGGTCCCAGTTACCATCTGCTAGCTGCCAGCCCCCTCACGTACTTCAACCCGGGACAGCACCAGACTCACACCGGCATGGCACGCCACCTTTTGTCCCTTATTTGTGAGTGAGAAAGTTGGCAACCCTAATAATATCCCGACTCCTATACCCTGACTGATCTAGCCCAAAGTGCTGAAAGCCTTCTTGACCACCCTATCTACGTGTGATGCCACTTTCAAGGAACTATGTACCTACACGGCTAGATCCCTCTGCTCTACAACACTTCGCAAGACACTGTCATTCACTGTGAAGGTCCTGGTTCTCGTTTGACTTTAAACATTAGAATACGTCATGCCTATTGGCATTAAACTCCATTAACCATTCCTAGCCCCCTTGCCCAACTGATCATGATCCTGGTGTAATTTTGGATAACTTTCTTTGCTATCTACAATACCACCCACTTAAGTGTCATCTGCAAACTTGCAATTCATGCCTTGCACATTGATGCGTTGGATCAGTAGAATTATCAAATAATGGCACTAATTGCACCATTTACAATTATCATTCTGAAGGTGGCAGCAATTGAGTTCATTCTTGAATTGAAAAATGTCAAATTAGTTTTATTCAGCTATACATTTATGAATATAATTATCAGATAATGAGAAACACTTTAAAGGATAGGATCGGTTTAGAAGGATATGGGCAAAACGCAGTCAGATGAGACTAGTGTGGAAGGGTCACGTTGACAGGCATGTGCAAGTTAGGCCGAAATGCCTGTTTCCACGCTTTATGACTCTAAGACTCTATTACTCAATGTTTAATTTATTTCAATAAATCCAATGAAGACATTTTCATGGTCTCCAGTTTATAGCAATAAACAAAACAAAAAAAATTACTTCACTCGTAAGTACAAATGTACAAATTTGCCTTATGATGATATGCTAAGATGAAGCGAGGATGGAAATGCTTGACAAATCCCCTATAATAGCACTGGATGCATTAGAGAAGCAATTAACTCCATGAAAATGCCTCACTGATGAAAAGATCTGTGGGTTTACAGCAATCCTCCGTATGCAGCGGTTGGTGCTGCATAAAAAGCCATGTACTTTCAGTAGGTAGACAAAAATGCTGGAGGAATTCAGCGGGTGAGGCAGCATCTATGGAGCGAAGGATATAGGCAACGTCTCGGGTCAAGCCCCTTCTTCAGACTGATGTGAGGGTGGGGGGGGGGGGGGGGAGGAAGAAAGGAAAAGGTGGAGACTGTGGGCTGAGGGAAAGCTGAGAAGGGGAGGAGAAGCAGGGACTACTTGAAATTAGAGAAGTCAATATTCATACCACTGCCCAAGCGAAATATGAAGTGCTGCTCCTCCAATTTACGGTGGTCCTCACTCTGCCCATGGAGGAGGCCCAGGACAGAAAGGTTGGATTCGGAATGGGAGGGGGAGTTGAAGTGCTGAGCCACTGGGAGATCAGGTAGGTTAATGCGAACCGAGCGGAGGTGTTGGGCGAAGCGATCGCCAAGCCTACGCTTGGTCTCAACGATGTAGAGCAGCTGACACCTAGAGCAGCGGATGCAATAGATGAGGTTGGAGAAGGTGCAGGTGAACCTCTGCGGCACCTGGAAAGACTGCTTGGTTCCTTGAATGGAATCAAGGGAGGAGGTAAAGCGACAAGTGTAGCATTTCCTGCGGTTGCAAGGGAAAGTGCCTGGAAAGGGGGTGGTTTGGGTGGGAATGGACCAGGAAGTTACGGAGGGAACGGTGTCTGTGGAAAGCAGACATGGGAGGAGGTGGGAGGATGTGGCCAGTGGTGGGATCCCATTGGAGGTGGCGAAAATGACGGAGGATTATTTGTTGTATGTGACGGCTGGTAGCGTGGAAAGTGAAGACAAGGGGGACTCTGCCCTTGTTACGAGTGGGGGGATGAGATAGAGAGAGAGGAAATGCCAGGGTTACTTGAAGTTAGAGAAAGCAATATTCATACCATTGGGCTGTATGTTGCCCAGCAAAGTATGAAATGCTGTTCCTTTAATTTGCATTTAGCCTCACTCTGACAATGGCGGAGGCCCAGGACACAAAGGCCAGTGGGAATGGGAAGGAGATTTAAAGTGTTTAGCACCCAGAGGATCAGGTAAGTTCAGGTGGGCTGAGCAGAGGTGTTCAGCGAAACAATCGCTCAGTCTCCATTTAGTCTTAAAGAAGGAACTGCAGATGCTGGAGAATCGAGGGTACACAAAAGGCTGGAGAAACTCAGCGGGTGCAGCAGCATCTAAGGAGCGAAGGAGATAAAAGAAGGAGTCTGAAGAAGGATCTCGACCCGAAACGTTGCCTATCTCCTTCACTCCTTAGATGCTGCTGCACCCGCTGAGTTTCTCCAGCCTTTTGTGTACCTTACATTTAGTCTTGCTGTTGTATATGATCCACTTATTGAGCAATGGATACAGTAGATGAGGTTGAAGGAGGTGCAAGTGAACCTCTGCCTAATAGGCCGTGGGCCAAGCATCAAAAATGCGTCTACAAATCAACTTTCGTGACCTATGTCTCAGGACTACATGAACTTTTGCACAGATTTAGATAAAGTATAATTGAGAAGGAAGTCATAACTCGTCAGTGCCAAAAGTTGCACATTAATTATTTAAACTAATTAGAAAATTTGATAGAAAAAGTAAGTGCCATCTAGTGTCCAATGTCCATATTACACCATGGGGAGCCTATTTCCATGTTGCAGTCTCTTTAAACCATATATGATTATAGCATCTATATATATGTATAAATGACGTGAATATGACCATAATAATATATAATGATGTATAATTATATTATATAAAAATAATATAATGAATATAATTGTGAGGTTTTTTTAAATGAGACAGTCGCAGAGGTCCTCTTGAACTAGCCTAATTAATGGGTCAGGGCAGTTCCTGTGGGTTCCCCCGTTTACTGAGCCCCACTGACTGCCAGTATGCAAAGTGGGGGTCACGGCCTAACTCTCATCAATTCGGCAGCCCGACGCTAACCAACCTGGCGGTGGCCCAGCCCAACACTCACCAACCCGGCGGCCGGACGCTTCACCGACCCGGCGGAGGCCCGGCTCGATGCTCACCAACCTGGTGGCCCAACTCTCACCTCCCACCGGTGGCCCAACGGCCTGACCGATCCTCCACAGCATCCATCGGCCTACCGACAAGCCCGACTGACTGACTGACACTAACACTAACCCTAACTGTACTTTTGTTATTTATAATTTTTATTTAACAGTTCACATTATAACTTTATAAAGATAAGTCAATTGAGAAACAAAATTAACAGCAAGGTGAGCATTATCTTTATTCATTGGAAACCTTCTTATTGTTTTGAGGTAATGAGGCAGTTCCGTGAGTTGGGTCACGAACCCGAACGAAAAAGCCCTCGGCCCACAGCCTATAACCTGAAAGGACAGTCAGGATCTCTGGCCAGAACTGAGGGAGGAGGTTAGGGAAAGGTGTTGCATCTTCTGCAGTTGCAGGTGAAGGTGGGGAGGGGGTGGTTTGTGTGGGAAGGGATGAGTTAACCAGGGAGTTGCAGAGGGAACATTGGAGGTGGCAGAAATGTTAGAGATTGTATACGACGGTGAAAGATAAGGACAAGGTGGACTCTGTCTCTGTTGCAACAAGGGGGGAGGGTGATTAAGGGCACTGCTGCAGGGAACCGAAGAGACAAGAGTGAGAGCCTCACCTATGATAGAAACATAGAAAATAGGTGCAGGAGTAGGCCATTCGGCCCTTCGAGCCTCTGATGATGGGAAAGGAGAACCCCTGTCCGCTAAAGAATGAAAACATCTTGGATGTCCTTAAGGTCCTGTGGGTTTCTGTTGTGTGCTCCAATTTCTTCCCACATTGCAAGGACACGTTGGTACAGGCTGTCTGCAAGGTCATGAATGGGCTCCATTTTAAGACATCCATATGTCAATTCTGTCCATGACTTAGAAAATACACAAAAATCACTCAGATGGTTACCTAACTTTCAAAGAATTGTAGTAAGTGGCATCAAAGTCAGATAAGACTAATAAAAGAACAATAAAGAATAAAGGACTAGGACATTTATTGTCACACACACCAATTGGTGCAGTGAAATTTGAGTTGCCATGCAGCACAAAAATAAGATAAACACACTATAGAATTTATCATACAACATGAAAACATCGCCCCACAGCGGAATAAACTTTTCTCACAGGCAACAAAGTTCAGTCCTCTTCCTCTTGTTCACCCGTGAACTATTGAGGGCTCTGCATTCGCCGCAATGGCGGCTCGATGTTTCAGGCCCTCTCGCAGGGTTGATCAGATGATCGGAGCTCCAGCGTTGGAATGGAAGAACACTCTCAGCGGGTTGGAGTTTCCGAATCGGCCGCTTCCTGCTGGAGACCGCGGCTTCCGAAGTCCACAGGCCGAGGTGGGCGGAGCTCTAACACTGCTGATCCTCGGCGAAAGCTCCCAGGCCTCTGCGATGTTAAAGCCAGCACCGCCCGCGGCTGGAAGCTCCGCAGACCGCAGCTCCACGGTGTTAAAGTCGGCGGACCGAACGCTCAGGAGCTCCAACACGGCGATCCCAGTAAGGCATCGCCTGCTCCACGATGGTAATTCAGTGTTGCGCCGCCACTGAAGCTCTGGCCGGTCTCCGGCAAGAAAGGACGCTCCAATCCAGACGGTCGGCCGCGAGGAGGGGCGAAGATGCGGCTCGGAGAAAAGGCGCATCGACCAGGTAGTTACTGAGGAAACAGTTTCCCCCTTCCCCCGCCACACATAAAAAGACTAAAAGCCCTCCAGAAACAAACTTTTAGACAGACTAAAAATAACAAAAAGGATGAAAGGACAGACCGCTGCTGGCGAGGCTGCCACACTCGATGGCGCCACCACTCCAAAAATACCAAATACACAATACTAAAAATGCAGCGAGAGATGTTCCCTTGTCGCAATGTCAACAATTCAGGCATTCATAGTCTTGGGATGGCCTCTTGCCTCATTGGTTGGTGTAAATTATTCCTTATTGGGGATAGGAGGCAAAAGTATCAACATTGAGTGAAAGGGGATCTCCAATGGCACCCTGGCACTCAGTGGAAGGTGCCGGAGTTTAGATGTTCTGGGCCACAGCTTCCTCACCTGAGCAGTGACTGGTGGTGGCAGGAACAAACCAGCAACACGGGGTTCCAGCAGAAAATGGCTTACATGTGGAATTAAAATGCTCCTGAAAATGTAATTCCTGTTAATGCGAAAGGATTTTTCCCCTCTGCTCCCAGTTTATCCCTTGATTTTGTTCAGGCCTGTAATTATAGTAATAACAGTATCTATGGGCCACTTGTGATACCCGGGCACCACAGTATCATTGCATCCATGAACATCTGTCAGCTTATATCTGAGGTAATTGCGTAATTATATTAATTTTAATCTCTTGGAAATTGTTCTCTCTGAAGGTGATGTGCCCTTCATGTTCAAAAACAAGTTGCACAGTGCAGCAAACATTCTGATGTTGCTAATCCATTGGAATGGTAGCTGGAGATGTAGAGGCACAGTAAGGGGTTTCAAGTGGAGAGTTGTGGAGTCTGGGAGTGTGAGGACAGGGATGCTGGGAATGGAAGGATTCAAATATGGTTGAGGAGTGGAATCAGAGATGACAGTGGGATGTATGGAGCACTGGGAGGGTGTGGTGTCTGCATGGAGCATCGCACACAGCTGTGGAAATAAAGAGACATTGAGAGTGGTGGGGTAGGGGACCCCAGTTGCATAGCCTTAGAGATGGAGTGAGAGATAGGGAGTAGAAGAGGAGATAATCTGGGAGATGGAGGGTGGGGAATTCATAGGTGGGAGAGGAGGAAGTCTGAAAGTGGAAGAGGAGGGAGCCCAGGAATGGGGCAGAAAGACTGGGAATAATTTAAAATAGCCAATCAGCCTGGTGTTATAAAAGCCTGAATTACATGTCCCAACATGTGAATATGCTCGCATAGTATTTATTTTACGTTTCCTGAATACAGTAATCCACGCATGTAGGGTTCATGGTATTGCCAGCCATTAGATGGGAGTGGCGGCACTGCCCTGGCAGCAGTGGCTTGCCTGCAGTCCGCCTGTTTCTCTTTTTGTGTCGTTGTTTTCTTGTCTTGTTTTAGTGTTAATTTCAGTTATTATGTGGTGTATGTGTGCGGGAGGGGTGGGAGAAACGTTTTGGTCTCTTCCTTTTGGGGGGGACGCAACTTTTCTTGTTGTATCCCCCGTCTATTTCTCCATCTGCGCTGAGGCCGAATGGCGGAGCTGGCATCCTCCAACTGCGACCGACCTCGAAGGGGAAATCATGCTTGACTAAACTTCGGGAATTTTTTGAAGATGTAATTAGGAAAATGGACATGGGAGAGCCAGTGTATGTAGTGGACCTGGACTTTCAGAAAGCATTTGATAAGGTCCCACATAGGAGATTAGTGGGTAAAATTAGGGCACATGGTATTGGGGGTAGAGTGCTGACATGGATAGAGAAGTGGTTGGCAGACAGTAAACAAAAAGTAGGGATTAACGTGTCCTTTTCAGAATGGCAGGCAGTGACTAGTGGGGTACCGCAAGGCTCGGTGCTGGGACCCCAGCTATTTACAATATGCATCAATGATTTGGATGAAGGGATTCAAAGTAACATTAGCAAATTTGCTGATGACAAAAAGCTGGGTGGCAGTGTGAACTATGAGGAGGATGCTATGAGAATGCAGGGTGACTTGGACAGGTTGGGGGAGTGGGCAGATTCATGGCAGATGAAGTTTAATGCGGATAAATGTGAGGTTATCCACTGTGACATCCTTCGTATAATTACGCGACCAAAATTGTACACCATACTCCAGAATTGGTCTTATCAATGCCTTGTACAATTTTAACATTACTTCCCTACTCCTATATTCAATGCTCTGATTTATAAAGGCCAGCACACCAAAAGCTTTCTTTACCACCCTATCTACATGTGATTCCACCTTCAGGGAACTATGCACAGTTATCCCTAGATCCCTCTGTTCCACAGCATTCCTAAATTCCCTACCATTTACCATGTACTTCCTATTTTGATTTGTCCTGCCAAACCTTGTCAAAGGCCTTACTGAAATCCATATAGACAACATCCACTGCTTTACCCTCATCAATTTCCCTAGTAACCTCTTCAAAAAATTCAAGAAGGTTTGTCAAACATGACCTTCCAGGGCCAGGCACAAATCCATGTTGACTGTTCTTGATCAGACCCTGTTTATCCAGATGCTTATTATCTCTAAGTATCCTTTCCATTAATTTGCCCACCACTGACGTCAAACTAACAGGTCTATAATTGCTAGGTTTATTCTTTGAACCCTTTTTAAACAATGGAACAACATGCGCAGTACGCCAATCCTCCGGCACTATTCCGTTTCTAATGACATCTGAAATATTTCAGTCATAGCCCCTGCTATTTCTACACTAACTTCCCTCAATGTCCTAGGGAATATCCTGTCAGGACCTGGAAACGTATCCACTTTTATATTTTTCAAAAGTGTCAGTACTTCCTCCTCTTTGAATCTCATAGTTTCCATAGCTACTCTACTTTTTTCCCTTACCTCACAGAGTTCAATTCTCCTTGGTGAATACCGAAGAAAATAAATTGTTCAATATCTCCCCCATCTTTTTTGGCTCTGCAGATAGCTGTCCATTCTGGCTCTCCAATGGTCCAATTTTAACCCTTGTTATCCTTTTGTTATTAATATAGCTGTAGAAACCCTTTGGATTTACTCTCTTGCCAAAGCAACCTCATATCTTCTTTTAGCTTTTCTTATTTCTTTCTTAAGATTCTTTTTACATTCTTTATACTCATCTAGCACCTCATTTACTCCATGCCTCCTATAATTATTGTAGCTATCTCTCTTTTTTCGAACCAAGTGTCCAATTTCCCTTGAAAACCATGGCTCTTTCCGATTTTTAATATTTCCTATCAACCGAACAGGGACATAAAGATTCTGTACTCTTACAATTTCCCCTTTAAATGTCCTCCATTTCTCTTCTACATCCTTCCCATAAAACAAAATGTCCCAATTCACTCCTTTTAAATCATTACGCATTCCCTCAAAGTTAGCCTTTCTCCAATCAAAAATCTCAACCCTAGGTCCAGTTCTGACTCTCTCCATAATTATATTGAAACTAATGGTATTGTGATCACTGGTCCCGAATACCTATACCGAATGCCCGTAGCAATGAAGGCAAGGATAACATATACCTTCTTTACAACCCTATCTACTTGTGCTTCTGCGGGCCATGAACAGACTCCAACATCCCTCTGTATAGATTCTACCCTATCCAAACATGTCAGGTTTAAGAAGGTGGCATCAGATGGAGCTCATGAGGAATATGGAGCGAGCAGGAAAATACTTAAGCCAATTAGAAGGTCCAAAAGGGGCCATGAAATGTCAGTGGCAAGTCAGATTAATGAAAATCACAAAGGTTTTTATAGCTATATTAAAACCATGATGGTGACCAGGGAGAAGAAAGGATAAAGCAGAGTATTTATGCTTGGAGCTGGAGGATATTGGTGAGGTGCTATACGTGTTATTTGCATCTGTATTCATCGAGGAGACGGGCAACAAGATCAGTGTGCGAATACAAATATTCTGGGCACTTTAAATTCAAAAAGGATGTGGTGCTGAGTCTCTTGAGCATTAGGGTGAATGTCCCCAGTTGCTGATGGGATGTATCTAAAGTTATTGACGGAGGCAAAAGAGGAGATTGTGGGGACCTTGATGAGGATCTTTGTTTCTTTTCTAGCCAGAGGAGAGGTCCCGGAGGATTGGATAATGGATCATTTTGTTCCTTTGTTTAATTAGGGAAGTGCAGAGAATTCCAGGCTGGTGAGCCTCACCTCAGTGATAGGGAAACTATTAGAAAGAATTCTTTAAGATAGGATTTACTCCCAGTTGGAAGAGAATTGGCTCATTAGGGAAAGTCAGTACAGCATTCTACACAGTATGTCGTGTCTTTGTAACTTGATTGAGTATTTTGAAGAAGTAACAAAGGAGACTGATGAAGGGAGGACAGAGAATGTTGTTTACATGGATTTTAGTAATGCTTGTGATAAAGTCCCTTATGGTAGGCTGATCAAGAAGATACGATGCATGGATTCACAGTGACGTTGTGAATTCGGAACTGGCTTATTCATAGAAGACAGAGTATTGTGGTGGAAGGAAGATATTCTGGCTGGAGGCCTGTGACCAGTGGTGTGCCACAGCATTCTGAGCTGGGGCCTCTGCTGTTTATGATATGTATGTTCAGTTCAATTTAGTTTAATTTGGGTTGATTTGGAGATGCAGCATGGAAACTGGTCCTTTGGCCCACCAAGTCCGTACCAACCAGCGATCACCCATACACTGGCTGTACCTACACGCGAGGTCAATTCACATAGAAACATAGGCAATAGGTGCAGGAGGAGGCCATTCGGCCCTTCAAGCCAGCACCCCCATTAATTGTGATCATGGCTGATCATCCACAATCAGTAACCCATGCTTGCTTTCTCCCCATATACCTTGATTCCGCTAGTCCCTAGAGCTCTATGTAACTCTCTTTTAAATGCATCCAGTAAATTGGCCTCCACTGCCTTCTGTGGCAGACAATTCCACAAATTCACAACTCTCTGGGTGAAAAAGCTTTTCGCATCTCAATTTGAAATGACCTCCCCTTTATTCTGAAACTGTGGTTCTGGACTCCCAACATTGGGAAAATTTGTCCTGCATGCAGCTTGTCTAGTCCATTTATAATTTTATATGTTTCTATAATTCCCCTCTCATCCTAAATTCCAATGAATACAAGCCCAATCTTTCCAATCTTTCCTCATATGACAGTCCCATCATCCCAGGGATTAACCTCGTGAATTTATGCTGCACTGCCTCAATAGCAAGGATGTCCTTCCTAAATTAGGAGACCAAACCTGCACACAATACTCCAGATGTTGTCTCACCAGTGCTCTGCAGAAGGACCTCTTTACTCCTATACTCAAATCCTCTGGTTATGAAGGCCAACAAGCCATTAGCTTTCTTCATTGCCCGTTGTACCTGCATGTTTACTTTCAGTGACTGGTGTACAAGGACACCTAGGTCTTGTTGCACTTCCCTTTTTTCCTAATCTGCCACCATTGAGAAAATAATGTGCTTCCTTGTTCTTGGTGGCAATGTGGCTAACCTCACATTTATCTACATTATACAAAATCTGTCATGCATCTGCCCACTCACTCAACCTGCCCAAGTCACCCTGCAACCTCCTAGAATCCTCTTTGCAGTTCACACTTTGTGTCACCTGCAAATTTGCTAGTTCATTTTAATCATATAACCATATAACAATTACAGCACGGACACAGGCCATCTCATATAACCATATAACAATTACAGCACGGAAACAGGCCATCTCAGCCCTTCTAGTCCATGCCGAACACTTACTCTCACCTAGTCCCATCTACCTGCACTCAGACCATAACCCTCCATTCCTTTCCTGTCCATATACCTATCCAATTTATTTTTAAATAAATTTCAGACTTTCAGAAGGCTTTCGACAAGGTCCCGCATAAGAGATTAGCATACAAACTTAAAGCACACGGTATTAGGGGTTCAGTATTGATGTGGATAGAGAACTGGCTAGCAGACAGGAGGCAAAGGGTAGGAGTAAACGGGTCCTTTTCAGAATGGCAGGCAGTGACTAGTGGGGTGCCGCAAGGCTCAGTGCTGGGACCCCAGCTATTTACAATATATATTAATGATTTAGACGAGGGAATTCAATGCAACATCTCCAAATTTGCAGATGACACCAAGCTGGGGGGTATAGTTAGGTGTGAGGAGGATGCTTGGAGGCTGCATGGTGATTTGGATAGGCTGAGTGAATGGGCAGATGCATGGCAGATGCAGTATAATGTGGATAAATGTGAGGTTATCCACTTTGGTGGCAAAAACATGAGGGTAGACTATTATCTGAATGGTGGCAGATTAGGGAGATGCAACGAGACCTGGGTGTCATGGTACACCAGTCATTGAAAGTAGGCATGCAGGTGCAGCAGGCAGTGAAGAAAGCAAATGGTATGTTAGCATTCATAGCGAAAGGATTTGAGTATAGGAGCAGGGAGGTTCTACTGCAGTTGTACAGGGTTTTGGTGAGGCCACACCTGGAGTATTGCGTACAGTTTTGGTCTCCAAATCTGAGGAAAGACATCCTTGGCATAGAGGGGGTACAGAGAAGATTCACCAGACTGGTTCCTCATATGAGGAAAGATTAGATAGACTCGGCTTGTACTCGCTGGAATTTAGAAGATTGAGGGGGGATCTTATAGAAACTTACAAAATTCTTAAGGGGTTGGACAAGCTAGATGCTGGAAGATTGTTCCCGATGTTGGGGGAGTCCAGAACAAGGGGTCACAGTCTAAGGATAAGGGGGAATTCCTTTAGGACCGAGATGAGGAAAACATTCTTTACACAGAGAGTGGTGAGTCTCTGGAATTCTCTGCCACAGAAGGTAGTTGAGGCCAGTTCATTGGCTATATTTAAGAGGGCGTTAGATGTGGCACTTGTGGCTAAAGGGATCAGGGGGTATGGAGAGAAGGCAGGTACGGGATACTGAGTTGGATGATCAGCCATGATCACATTGAATGGTGGTGCAGGCTCGAAGGGCCGAATGGCCTACTCCTGCACCTATTTTTCTATGTTTCTATGTTTCTAAATGATAAAAATTGATCCTGCCTCCACCACTTCCACTGGAAGCTCATTCCACACAGCTACCACTCTCCGAGTAAAGAAGTTCCCCCTCTTGTTGCCCCTAAACTTTTGTCCCTTATCTCAAATCATGTCCTCTTGTTTGAATCTTCCCTGCTCTCAATGGAAAAAGCTTATCCACGTCAACTCTGTCTATCCCTCCCATAATTTGAAAGACCTCCCCCTTAACCTCTGTGCTCCAAGAAATAAAGACCTAAAATGTTCAATCTTTCTCGGTAACTTAGGTGCTGAAACCCAGGCAACATTCTAGTAAATCTCCTCGGTACTCTCTCTATTTTGTTGACATATTTCCTATAATTTGGCAACCATATTATACACCAAGAATTGTACATCATATTCAAGTATTTGCCTCACCAATGCATTGTACAATTTTAACATTACATCCCAACTTCTAATCCCATCATCGAAATCATTAACATATATTGTAAATAGTTGCGGCCCCAGCACCAAGACTTTTGCCACTCCACCCGCCACTGCCTGCCATTCTGACAGACCCGTTTATTCTTACTCTTTGTTTCCTGTCTGCCTACCAATTCTCAATCCATGTCAATACCCTACCCCCAATACCTTGTGCTCTAATTTTACCCAATAACCTCCTGTGTGGGACCTTATCAAAAGCTTTCTGAAAGTCCAGATACACTACATCCACTGGCTCTCCTTCATCCAGTTTACTTGTCACATCCTCTAAAAATTCCAGAGGATTAGTCAAGCAGGATTTCCCCTTCATAAGTCCATGCCTACTTGGACCAATCCTTTTACTGCTATCCAAATGCACCATTATTACTTCTTTAATAATTAACTCTAGCATCTTCCCTACCACCGATATCAGGCTAACTAGTCTATAATTCCCCTTTTCCCTCTCGCTCCTTTCTTGAAAAATGGGATAACATTAGCTACTCACCAATCCACAGGAACTGATCCTGAATATAAAGAACATTGAAAAATGATCACCAATGCGTCCACGATTTCTAGAGCCACCTCCTTGAGTACTCTGGGATGCAGATCAGCTAATCTTGGGGATTCATCAGCCTTCAGTCCCATCAGTCTACCCAATACTATTTGTCACCTAATGAAAATATCTTTCAGTTCCTCTGTCTCCATCGATCCTCACATAAGCCAATGAATCCACAAACCTGTAGGAAAGAATTGCAGATGCTGATTTAAATCAAAGGTAGACACAAAATGCTGGAGTAACTTCTTCAGACTGAAGGGTCTCGAACCGAAACGTGACCCATTCCTTCTCTCCAGAGATGGAATAGAATGCTATTTATTGTCATTTGAACCCAAGTTCAAACAAAATTAAGATTGTGCAGTCATACAGACATGGAAAAACCAAGGCACACAATTAACACTAATTACATAAACATCCATCACAGTGAATCTCCAAACCCTTCCTCACTGTGATGGAAGGCAAAGTCTTGTCTCTCCCCTGTTGGTTATTCTTCCCCCGATGTTAAAGCCCCCGGAGGGTGATGGTAAGTCCGTTAAGGCCACGCCGGGCGATGTAAGGCCCCGCTCCGAGTCTTGATGTTGGAGCCCCGGCGGGCAATTGTAAATCCCGAGGCCATTAAAGCCACGCCGGGCAATGTAAGGCCCCGCTCCGGGTCGTTTCAACCCCGCTATCCGGGCGGGAGAAGTAGCCGTTGCGGGAGCCTCGAAAAGCGATCTCCCACCAGGGACCCGCGAGTTCCTGATGTCACAGTCCACCAGGCCCGCGGCCGGAGCCTCCTAAGCGCTCCACCATAGCTCTCCACGCTCCGAAGTCGGCCATCCCACGATGGTCAGTCGGTGGCTCCGCGACTGGAGCCCCCAGATTGTTCTGGTTGGAGGCCGCTCCACGGTGCTAGGCCCCAACGACAACGGAGACCCGACAGGGAAAGGTCCCGTCTCCCATGCAGGGAAGAGATTGAAATGTTTTTAAGTCTTCCCCACCCCCCCCCCCCCCCCCCACCACCAACATATGCACAGATAAAATAATATATAAACTACAACCAAAACATACAAGACAAAAAGAAAAATAAAGACATACAAACTGCAGAAGCTGCTGCCGTGAGGCACCGCCATCTTGCTGATATGCTGCAGAGATGCTACCTGTCCCACTGAGTTACTCCAGCATTTTGTTACAATCCACCAACCTGAACACCTTCGGAATGTGGATGGAAACAGGAGCACTGGGAGAAAGCCACGTAGTTACAGGGAGAACGTACAAGTTCCGTACGGACTGCACCTGTAATCCACGCATGTCTCCGATGCTGTAAAGTAGCAACTCTATCGCTGTGCCTCTGTACCAACCCAAAATATAAGTGACTTGGGCAGAAATGTAGATGGGTCGGTGTCAACACCAGTTGCAGTGAGATATTCATCAGCTGTAGAAATGGGCAGAGAAATGGCAGATGGAGTTGAAGCCAAACAAATGTGAGTTTGAATGCAAGGATGAGTCCACAGTTAATGGCAAGACCCTTAACAGCATTGATGTGCAGAGGGATCTTGGAGTCCAAGTTCATAGCTCACTGAAGGTGGTAGCACAAGTTGATAGGGTGTTGGGACCTTCGTTAGGCTGTATTTGGATTACTGCATGCAGTTTTGGTCGCCCTGTTAAAGGACGGATGTGGAGAAGCTGCAGATGAGGTTTAGCACAGTGCTGCCTGGATTAGAGGGTTTCCATTACATGGAGAGGATGGATAAACTTAGATTTTTTTCCCTGGAACATCGGAATTTGAGGCGAGACGTAATAGAACTATATAAAATGTGAGAGGCACCGATAGGGCAGACCTATCCCCAGGGAGGTAATGTCCAACGCTACATGGCATAGCTCTCAGGTGAGAAGGGAAGCTTCAATGAAGATGTACGGGGCAAGTATTTCACACAGGCAACGGTGGGAGCCTTTAACACATTGGCAGGGTGGAGGCAGATGCACTAGTTGCATTATGAGGCTTTTAGATAGGCACATGGAAGTGCAAGGAATAGAGGGATGTGGATCATGGTTCACCTCCTATCCAGGTATAAACCACCCAGAGGCTGCCTCTGGCCACAAGATCAGTGAAGAGGTGGCAACAGGAGGCCTGTGGCGCCCAACAGGGCTGTCTTGAGGTCATAGACTGGGATGCACTCTGTAATCCCCATGAGGAGACTGTACACTGTTTCCCCAACAACAAGCCCTGGGTCACCAGTGACATAAAGGCTCTTCAGGAATGGTGACAGGGAGGAGGTGAACCAGGTGCAGAAAGACCTGAAGGTGAGACTAAGGCAGGGCAAGAACGACTACGAGAGGAAGCTGGAGATGAAACTTCAGCAGAACAAGATGAAGGATGTGTGGAGCGGTGTGGAGAGCTACAAGAAGACCAGTGGCCTGGGGAGGGAAAGCAATCAGGACTGGCCCAATGAGCTAAATCTATTTTTCAAATAGATTTGATGGCGGGACCGCTGGCCACCCTCCCCCCCTGCGTCCCGACAGTCTCTCCCTCTCAATCCCCCGTGGTCCACCTCCTCTGCCCTTTATTTGCTGCTCCTGACCACCAAGGCTGAGCACGTGAGGAAGGAGCTGAGCAGACTCTGCCTAGGCAAAGCCACGGGTCCCGATGGTGTCAGCCCTAGGGTGCTCAAGCCGTGCGTGTGTGTGCCAGCCAGTTGTGTGGAGTACTCCAGCATGTCTTCAACTTGTGCCTGAGCCTGGAGAGGGTTCCTGTCATGTGAAGACCTTGCCTGGTTCCTGTACCAGATGAGACAAAGCTGGGTGGCAGTGTGAACTGTGAGGAGGATGCTATGAAAATACAGGGTGACCTGGACAGGTTGGGGGAGTGGGCAGATGCATAGCAGATGAAGTTTAATGCGGATAAATGTGAGGTTATCCACTTTGGTAGCAAAAACAGGAAGGCAGATTACTATCGAAATGGCGTCAAGTTGGGAAAAGGGGAAGTACAACGGGATATAGAGGTCCTTGTACATCAGTCTATGAAAGTAAGCATGCAGGTACAGCAGGCAGTGAAGAAAGCGAATGGCATGTTGGCCTTTATAACAAGAGGAATTGAATATAGGAGCAAAGCGGTCCTTCTGCAGTTGTACAGAGCCCTAGTGAGACCACACCTGGAGTATTGTGTGCAGTTTTGGTCCCCTAATTTGAGGAAGGACATTCTGGCTATTGAGGGAGTGCAGCGTAGGTTTACAAGGTTAATTCCCGGGATGGCGGGACTGTCATATGCTGAGAGAATGGAGCAGCTGGGCTTGTATACTCTGGAGTTTAGAAGGATGAGAGGATATCTTATTGAAGCATATAAGATTGTTAAGGGCTTGGACACACTAGAGGCAGGAAACATGTTCCCGATATTGGGGGAGTCCAGAACCAGGGGCAACAGTTTAAGAATAAGGAGCAAGCCATTTAGAACGGAGGTGAGGAAACACTTTTTCTCACAGGGAGTGGTGAGTCTGTGGAATTCTCTGCCTCGGGGGCGGTGGAGGCCGGTTCTCTGGATGCTTTCAAGAGAGAGCTGGATAGGGCTCTTAAAAATAACGGAGTCAGGGGATATGGGGAGAAGGCAGGAACGGGGTACTGATTGGGGATGATCAAGCATGATCACATTGAATGGCGGTGCTGGCTTGAAGGGCCAAATGGCCTCCTCCTGCACCTATTGTCTATTGTCAAAGGGGATGTGCCCCAGCTGCTCCAATGACGACAGATGGTGGTGCTCACTCACATGCGATCCCTGGTTAAACCCTAGCTGAAACATCTGGAGTTTGCTTACCAAACAAAGGTGGAGGTTGAGGGCGCCATCATTCACGTGCTCACCTGAATAAGCCGAGAAGCCTCGTGAAAGTTTTATTTTTTTACTTCTCCAGTGCGTTTAACACCATCCGACCTGCAGTGCTAGGGAGCAGACTGATAAAAATGCGGGTGGCTGCTCCGTTGGTGTCCTGGATCACCAACTACCTGACTGGACGTCCACAATATGTCAGGCTGCAGAACTGTGGCTCGGACACGGTAGTGAGCAACACAGGGGCCCCACAGGGGATGGTCCTCTCTCCCTTCCTGTTTACTATCGAGACCTCGAACTCCAGTTATAGCTCCGTCTCCTGCCACCTGCAGATGTTTTCAGATGGCTCTGCAATTGTGGGCTGCATCAGTGAGGGGAGGGAAGTTGAATGCAGGGGTGTAGTCCACGACTTTGTTGAGTGGTGTGGTGCTGAATCACCTGCAGCTCAACACCGACAAGACTAAGGGGTTAGTGGTGGACTTTCGGAGGAGAGGAACACCCCTGTCCGCTGTCTCCACCTATGGTGTGGATGTGCAGTTTACCAAGGATTCCAAATACCTTGGAGTGTAGCTGGACAGTAAAGTGGACTGGTCCAGGAACGCTGAGGCCCTGTACAATTAGGGACGGAGCCGACTATACTGTTTGAGAAGGCTCTGCTCCTTCAACATCACAGTGAAATGTTGCAGGTGGTAGCCACTGCCATCTTCTTCGCTGCCATGTACTGGGCAGTCGGGTGAAGGCTGAGAACGCCTAGGATTAACAAAGTCATCTGGAAGCCTGGGGGGGGGGGGGGGATTCATGGGAGGAGGTCTTGTAGGGGACGATGCTCCTCAAACTGCAGAGCATCTTGGACAATACAGCTCACCACACTGGTCAACCTGAGGAGCACCTTCAGCAACAGACTAGTTCCACCAAGATGGAGCACACAACGCCACAGGAGATCCTTCTTCCCTGTGGCTATCAAACTGTGCAACTCCTCCCCCTTCTATCGTGGGATAGATGAGAAGGACACGGACTCCCTTCCCCCTCCTTCACAATCTTCGCACATTCCCAATCCTTTCCACTCGTCACTTTAGTTTAATGTTTCATTTATTGTGTTTTTATGCCTGTTGACAGATCAATTTCCATCCGAGGATGAATAAAGTTATTTTGTATCGTATAGTATCATATAATATAGAAGCTGATGAGATCTGTCAATCCCTCTTAGACAAAGGATGTATGAATACTCAATTCTCCACAAATCGATCAATAATTTTTAATGGTTGCTGCTTGAAGTTTTTACAATAAAAATGAATCCGTTGAATAAAAGTGAATATGTTAAACAATCGATTTAAGGATATGGATCATGTGTAACTTGGCATAATGTTCAGCACAGACATAGTGGGCTGAAAGGCTTGTTCCTGCCTGTACTATTTGATATTCTGTCCATCTGTGATCCATTTGTTTATTTGAAAGGTTGTATTGCAGTATATATCAACCTGTTAAAATGCTTTCTATGCTAAAAACTCATTCAATATTGACTGCTAACTGTTTATGTGATCTGCACTTTACTACAACGCATTGTATAATTGTTCCTACTGATGAAATGCTGAATACCCCTGCAATTTGTTAACAGTCCGTGCCCCAGTGCACTTCCAGTGTAACGTAACTCCCCCTTCTTGCAATCTTGAATTGCATCTCTTCTGGCTCTGCGCCATTCATTCAGCCTCCAGATAAAAATATAAGGGGAAATTAATGCATGTAGAGCAAATAGATTTCTTAATCATCAGTAATTCAAAATAAATGGTTTTGGTTCATTGATATTGAAAAGTAATGTTTCAGATTCTTTCTTCTACTTGTTTCCATACTATCCCATGTTTTTAAAAAAACAAAATACTTGAGGGGTAGGTACGATACAATAGGACTATACTTATCCCAGGAGATGTAGTTAATCCACATCCCTAGTTACTCTAGAAACTGGGATGCTGGGTCATCGTATTATCATGCAGAGAGACAACTCAGTCCAAGCAGACCATCAAGTATCTACTAGCACTGATCCTAAACTAACCCATTTAATCCTCACAACATCCCATCAACTTCCTCCAAATTCTTCTCCTCACTTATTCATCAGGGCAATGTTTCATGGTGCCCAACTAACCTTCCAAATTTCATGTATAATTTGAAGATTATACATGAGAGTAAATCAGAACCACCAGAGGAATGGCACAGAGTCACAGAGATAAGGTGCAAACTCCACACAAAGAGCACCAGAGTCAGTCAATTTTATTTGCAGAGCACATTTAAAAACAACTCGCGTTGACCAAAGGCTGTACATCAGTGCAGATACTAATGTGCTATAGACAATGGTCAGGATTGAACCCACTTCTCAAGAACCATGAGGCAGTGGCTCTGTTTGTTGTGTCACTGTGTCACCCACCCACCTAACTACTGTGATACAGCAATTTGATATGGGATAACATCAGACAGCAGCGAAAAGATAAACATTTTGCATCAAGTTTCACGGGGGTGGACGAGGGAAAGGCAGGAATACAGGTTATTTTTAACATTGCCCTAAATGTCGTAAAAATCTAGTTGGTTGATAGGAAAGTTACCCAAGCAAAGTAAAGACTGGAAGTTTAAGACTCACCCACATATGGTGATATTAGCACAGATAACCACAATCGATCTTAAATATATGGATTTAAGGACCATCTCACGGGAGGTGGGATAGGTTGAAAGATGAAGACAGAATTTAAGAGTTCTAGAGCCGCACCAGCTAGAGGCAAGGTTGAATATAGAGGTAATTAAGAGGTCAGTAAGTAGAGTTATGCATGTTTCATGGATGTCATGGAAGAATTTGAAAACAGGGGTAAAAAATTAACAACGTAGAACATTGAACAGTACAGGAACACGCCCTTTGATCTAAAATAGACAATAGATGCGGGAATAGGCCATTTGAACCTTCAAGCCAGCTTCATCCACAATCAGTACCCCATTCCTGCCTTATCCCCAAATCCGTTGACTCCGCTATCTTTAAGAACTCTATCTAACTCTCCCTTGAACGCAACCAGAGAATTGGCCTGGATATTTAATAGCTCAAACTAACTCTCTCTCAAAAGCATCCACATCCTTCCAGTATTATGGTGACCAGATCTGCTCACATTGCTCCAAACACATCTTAACCAAAGTCCTATAAAGCCAACTCTTTTACTCAATGCCACAACCAATGAAGTCAAATGTACCGTATGCCTTCTTTAGGTTATTTTGTTGTCACTTTCACCCCATGATCCCTCTGTACACAATGGTGTTAAGGGTCTTGCCATTAATTGAATATTTTCCCCTTGCATTGCATCTTCCAAAGTTCAAAATAGAGGTGAGCATAACCGAGAATCTCCATCAACGAGCATAGCGATGGGTGATCAGAACAAGGCCTGTGTTAGGACAGAGATTGCTGAACTTTACAGGACCTAAAGTTTAAATAATTGGAATTTGCTTTTTACATGAATTTATCAATTTGGTGATAACATTAATAAAAAAATAAACACCATATTAACTCAGGCATGTCAGGCTCCAAACCCTTTGGGTTGGAATAGAAAGGCATGGGGAATTTGTGTTAGTGGGGCATTGAACAGTGGAGCAAGGATGTTTTGCATGAATGTGGTTCATTTCAGAATTTACCCACACATTTTGAGAGGCTTTTGCTTTTAGTGCAGAGGGCACTAAATTGTCAGATGTCTCCACGGGAAACAGGGAGCTGAGGAGAGGAAGGGAAGGGTCATAGAAGGGTGGGTTATAAATGGTGTCAGTATTTGCTTGAGGATATGATGTTGAGAGAATGGGTGAAACGACGTCTATGGTTTTGGAAATAGGGAAGTAGGTATCATTATAGACTAATGATAGGCGAGGGTAGAGGATCGAGAATCCCAAGCTGGGGAGATCAGGAGGCATGGTGTGTGGCACGCTCATGGCAGCGTTTCTGGAGTGCAGGAAGCCTGTGTAGAGCTGTCCCAGCAGTTGTGCATTATCTAAAGAGGACCTACAGTTTCCTCTTGAATCACAAAAGCAAACTACAATAGACTCCACGGCAAGAGTAGAGACTATCACGGCACGGCCAGATTAGGCAGATCCTCCTTAATGCTGAAGCAGGGCCAGGGGCTCCTTGGAAGCTTTCAATTACATGACTGATCCCACATGGAGCAAAGTCACAGAAAGGGCAATGAAAGGTGACTTGCATATTATTGGGTGTCAATGCAGGTGTCTTCCATAGCCAACTCCATCAGGTCTGTTGAGCATCCAAATGAGCAACACAGTAGTGTAGCCAGTACAGTTAGAAACATAGAAACATAGAAAATAGGTGCAGGAGTAGGCCATTCGGCCCTTCGAGCCTGCACCGCCATTCAATGTGATCATGGCTGATCATCCAACTCAGTATCCCGTACCTGCCTTCTCTCCATACCCCCTGATCCCTTGAGCCACAAGTGCCACATCTAACGCCCTCTTAAATATAGCCAATGAACTGGCCTCAACTACCTTCTGTGGCAGAGAATTCCAGAGACTCACCACTCTCTGTGTAAAGAATGTTTTCCTCATTTCGGTCCTAAAGGAATTCCCCCTTATCCTTAGACTGTGACCCCTTGTTCTGGACTCCCCCAACATCGGGAACAATCTTCCAGCATCTAGCTTGTCCAACCCCTTAAGAATTTTGTAGGTTTCTATAAGATCCCCCCTCAATCTTCTAAATTCCATCGAGTACAAACCGAGTCTATCCAATCTTTCCTCATATGAAAGTCCTGACATCCCAGTTCCTGTCATCCAATCCTGACCTCTGGCACTGCTTGTGTGAGGTTTGCAGCTTCCTCCTGTACTATGTTGGTTTCCCTTTGCTGCTCCAGTTTCCACCCGAATCTCAGACATCTTGATCGGTGGATAGATCAACTGCCTCTTATACATAAGCCATTCTGCAATAATACGTTTGCTGATGACACAAAAGTTAGTTGTGTTGTTGATAGTGTAGTTTGTTCAGCTTATAAATTCGACAGAGCAATAGCAGATGGAATTTATTCCTAATTAGTATCAAGTAAAGCATGCTGGTACATGGTGTTCATTAAAACTCACTTGGGTCCACCATGTATAAGGTATAGGTCCTATTATTATTAATGATAGGGCATATACTTTATACATGGTGGACCCCTTTGAGTATTAATGAACAAAGTGAAAATGATACAAATTAAATGAAGGTGGTGGTACAGGTGATAAAATGGTGAGGAAGACATATGTGATGCATGTCTTCATTAATCAGGTGCCACAATACAAGGGAGGATGGTGCAATTATGTCAAACATCACATAGAGAACAAGGTGCTGAGTAACTCAGCGGGTCAGGCAGTATCTCTGGATGGCAAGAAGAGGTGAAGTTTTGGGTTGGCTGATGATTGTAGTCGTGGGGGGAAAAGCTGGAAAAGAGATGGGAGCTGGGTCACAACCTAGAGAGTGATAAGTGGAAGATTGACTCAAAAAGCTGGAGTAACTCAGTGGGACAGGGAGCATCGCTGGAGAGAAGGAATGGGCGACGTTTTAGGTAGGGACACTTCTTCAGAGTGATAAATGGATACAGACAAGGGGTGTTTTGTTTGGCAGATGGGTGAACAAAAGATAAAGATGAAAAGGAGACAAAACGATGAAAGGAAGCATGGAGACGAAAGGTTATCAAGTAAGGAGAGAAAATGAGTAAAATAGGAGTGACAAGTAGAGTCAGGCAGAAGGCATACCGTTGAAAAGTGATGGTGTGTTGCGGATCATGGGCGAAGTGGGTAAGGTACGAAAGGCAAGGGGAAAATGTAAATAAAGGGGGTAGGGAGATTTACCTAAAATTGGAAAATTCTATGTTCATTGGGTTATAAGCTATCCAAGCGGAATATTTGGCTGTTCCTTCAGTTTGCGTGTGATCTCACTGGCCAAGGATGGGGAAGCTGGTATGGAAATGGGAAGAGGAATTAAAATGGTGAGCAACTATGAGATCCAGCACGCTCAGGGCTCTGAGCCATGCTTATCAAAATGGCCATAAAGTCTATGCTTGGTCTTACATATGAAAGGGAGATCACATCTGGAGCACCTAAAACAGTAGATGAGGATATCTGAATACTATAACTGGCTGCAAAGCGAAGTCAGGCACCATCATTGGTGATCGTGCGGTCCTACTTGATGATCTTAATGCATTCTACGCTCGCGTCCGCAAGAAGGCCAACAGATATCATCCATCCCATCAAACTCAAGTGTGTGTTCCCAAGGTCATTGTTGCAGAGGTCAGATCGGCCTTTCACAGGGCGAACCCATGGAAAGCAATTGACCCGAATGGAGTCCATGGCCGTGTGCTTAGAATCTCCATGGACCAAATGGCGGAAGTATTCATTTCATTAAAAACATCTTTATCCCCCTACTCCGTTCTGAGGTATCAAAATACTACACGAAGACCACTATCATCCCAGTGCCGAAGAAAAGCAAAATCTCATGGCTTGGCGACTACTGCCCAGTGGCTTTGGCATTGTCCATCACAATGTGCCTTGAGAGGCTGGTTACGGAATGCTTAAAATCTAGCCGACTAACATGGACATAGAAACATAGAAACATAGAAAATAGGTGCAGGAGGCCATTCGGCCCTTCGAGCCAGCACCGCCATTCAATGTGATCATGGCTGATCGTCCGCTATCAATAACCCGTGCCTGCCTTCTCCCCATATCCCTTGACTCCACTAGCCCCTAGAGCTCTATCCAACTCGCTCTTAAATCCATCCAGTGACCTGGCCTCCACTGCCCTCTGTGGCAGGGAATTCCACAGATTCACATTTCTCTGTGGTCTTAAATGACCTCCCCTTTATTCTAAGATTGTGGCCCCTGGTTCTGGACTCGCTCAATATTGGGAACATTTTTCCTGCATCTAGGTTGTCCACAGGCACGTGCCGTGAGTAATTACTCAGGGTAGGCGCTCAGTCCGCTTTAAAAGAGAAATTAAACCGCGCATGCGCAGATTGTTCTCCCAGTTAAATAAATAAATAAAAACAGTGGCATTTCAATTTGCCTAAGGCTTCCTAGTCCTAGACCAATTGGGGGACAGTTCCTTTCACAGCGTGTGGAGAGTCTGTGCCAGGGGTAAAGTTGTGGGGAGGGCACGAGTGTTGAGAAGGAGAGTGTCGAGGATACTTCCAGCGCTGGAAAGGACACAGAGAACATTTATGAGGAAGGTGCCAGGACTAGAGGGTCTGAGCGATATATAGAGGTTGTACGCTGGAAATGTGAGGAGCAATGGTGAAAATGAAAGTACTAGAATCTTCACTCACTCACCGTTGCCACAGCTCTCCAGGCGCGAAGCCACGCACTGTAGCTGGGGATAGAAGCAGCTCGGGGAGCGGCCACCGGGGCCCGACAGCAGAACTGGCCGCCACTTCAGCGCCTTCTGCCGGCCCGCTCACCTTTGGCAGTGCTCTCCGTCGGAACACCTGTCACCTGCCGTTCGCCGACTTCGCTCATGTCAGCGACTTCCTGCAAATCCTTAAATTCCCACAGACGAGTAACCTCAATCGCGCTGTCGGAATTTAAGGACATGATTGAGGTTTTTAGACGGAGAGCTGCCAGAGGTGGGCGGGGACCAGCAGAAGGAGCTAAGGTTATGGCTGGTTCCGCTGTCCGGCCCGGCGGCCGCTCAGCCACCCGAGCTGCTTCTCTCTCTCTCTCTCTCCCCCCCCCGGCCTCAGAGCGGTGGCATTGCACGCCTCCGTGCAAGGAGCATCGCAAGTGGATGCTCTCGACCCCTCATTCATAACATTCATGCCCTCCCCGCAACTTTACCCCGGGCCAGACTCCCCAAACGCTGTGAAAGGAGCTCTCCCCCCCCCCCCCCCAACCCCGGGAAATACGGTATTAAAACAAAAATCACAAAATGTACTTACCACATCATTGGTACATAACAAACCATGGTTGAAATCCCCGCCAAGAAACTTGCGCTGCACATGCGCGGTAGACTGATGCGCATGCGCAGTGCGGCAAAGGCAGAATTTCTGCTGCCTTCAGCCCCGATTGAAAGTGACAGCTTCAGGCAGCGCTGACGGCACATTGGCTGCACAGAGCTTCCCGTGTTACAAGCGCTGCGGATGAAAGGCACGGAGAATTATGCCTACCTAAGAGATCAGTCTCTTACATAGGCATAATTCTCCCATGCCTTTACTATTTATATTTAATAATCGCCATTTCATAATTTTAGTCAGGGTAGGCAGTGCCTACCTTGCCTACCCTGACGGCACGTGCCTGGTTGTCCAGTCCTTTTATAATTTTATATATTTCTATAAGAATCCCCCTCATCCTTCTAAACCCCAGTGAATACAAGCCTAGTCTTTTCAATCTTTCCTCAGTTGACAGTCCCGCCATCCCAGGGATCAATCTCGTGAACCTACGCTGCACTGCCTCAATCACAAGGATGTCCTTCCTCAAATTAGAAGACCAAAACTGTACACAATACTCCAGATGTGGTCTCACCGGAGCCCTATACAACTGGAGAAGAACCTCTTTACTCCTGTACTGAAATCCTCTTGTTATGAAGGCCAACATTCCATCAGCTTTCTTCACTGCCTGCTGTACCTGTGAGCCAACTTTCAGTGACCGGTGTACAAGGACACCCAGGTCTCGCTGTACCTCCCCCTTGCCTAACCTAACCCCATTGAGATAATAATCTGCCCTCTTGTTTTTGCTGCCAAAGTGGATAACCTCACATTTATCTATATTATACTGCATCTGCCACGCATCTGCCCACTCACTCAACCTGTCCAGGTCCCCCTGCAACCTCCTAACATCCTCTTCACAGTTCACACTGCCACCCAGCTTTGTGTCATCCACAAACTTGCTAGTGTTGCTCCTAATTCCCTCTTCCAAATCATTAATATATATGGTAAACAATTGCGGCCCCAACACCGAGCCTTGCGGCACTCCACTCGCCACTGCCTGCTATTCTGAAAAGGACCCTTCACGCTTTGCTTCCGGTCTGCCAACCAATTTTCTACACTAACTTCCCTCAATGTCCTAGGGAATATCCTGTCAGGACCTGGAGGCTTATCCACTTTTATATTTTTCAAAAGTGTCAGTACTTCCTCCTCTTTGAATCTCATAGTTTCCATAGCTACTCTACTTTTTTCCCTTACCTCACAGAGTTCAATATCCTTCTCCTTGGTGAATACCAAAGAAAATAAATTGTTCAATATCTCCCTCATCTCTTTTGGCTCTGCAGATAGCTGTCTATTCTGGCTCTCTAATGGTCCAATTTTATCCCTCGTTATCCTTTTGCTATTAATATAGCTGTAGAAACCCTTTGGATTTACTTTCACCTTTCTTGCCAAAGCAACCTCATATCTTCTTTTAGCTTTTCTTATTTCTTTCTTAAGGTTCTTTTTACATTCTTTATACTCCTCTGGCACCTCATTTACTACATGCCTCCTTTAATTATTGTAGATATCTCCCTTTTTTCAAACCAAGTGTCCAACTTATGTTAGCTTTCATAGCAAAATGATTTGAGTATAGGAGCAGGGAGGTTCTACTTCAGTTGTATAGGGTCTTGGTGAGGCCACACCTGGAGTATTGCGTACAGTTCTGGTCTCCAAATCTGAGGAAGGACATTATTGCCATAGAGGGAGTGCAGAGGAGGTTCACCAGACTGATTCCTGGGATGTCAGGACTGTCTTATGAAGAAAGACTGGATAGACTCGGTTTATACTCTCTAGAATTTAGGAGATTAAGAGGGGATATTATAGAAACCTACAAAATTCTTAAGGGGTTGGACAGGCTAGATGCAGGAAGATTGTTCCCGATGTTGGGGAGGTCCAGGACAAGGGGTCACAGCTTAAGGATAAGGGGGAAATCCTTTAGGACCGAGATGAGAAGGACTTTTTTCACACAGAGAGTGGTGGGTCTCTGGAACTCTCTGCCACAGAGGGTAGTTGAGGCCAGTTCATTGGCTATATTTAAGAGGGAGTTAGATGTGGCCCTTGTGGCTACGGGGATCAGAGGGTATGGAGAGAAGGCAGGTACGGGACACTGAGTTGGATGATCAGCCATGATCATATTGAATGGCGGTGCAGGCTTGAAGGGCCGAATGGCCTACTCCTGCACCTAATTTCTATGTTTCTATTTCCCTTGAAAACCATGGCTCTTTCCGATTTTTACTATTTCCTTTCAACCGAACAGGGACATAAAGATTCTGTACTCTTACAATTTCTCCTTTAAATGTCCTCCATTTCTCTTCTACATCCTTCCCATAAAACAAAATGTCCCAATTCACTCCTTTTAAATCATTACACATCCCCTCAAAGTTAGCCTTTCTCCAATCAAAAATCTCAACCCTAGGTCCAGTTCTGACTCTCCCCATAATTATATTGAAACTAATGGTATCGTGATCACTGGTCCCGAAGTGCTCACCAACGCATACCTCCGTCACCCGACCTGCCTCATTTTCTAACAGGAGGTCCAGCACTGCCCCTTCTCTGGTCAATACCTCTATGTATCCTGCAAAAACTATCCTGCACACATTTAACAAACTCCAAACCATCCAGCCCATTTACAGAATGTGTTTCCCAGTCTATTTTTGGAAAATTGAAATCTCCCACAATCACTACCTTGTGCTTCCTACTAATATCTGCTATCTCCTTACATATTAGCTCTTCCAATTCTTGCTCCCCATTTGGCAGTCTATAATACACCCCTAAAAGTGTTGCTACACCGTTCCCACTTCTCAGTTCCACCCAAATAACCTCCCTAGACGAGACCTCTAATCTATCCTGCCAAAGCACTGCTGTAATATCTTCTCTGACAAGCAATGCAACCCCTCCACCTCTGGTCCCTCCAATTCTATCACACCTGAAGCAACAAAATCCTGGAATATTTAGTTTCCAAACACAACCCTCCCGCAACCATGTTTCACTGATTGAAACCATGTTTCACAATGTCGGGTGAGTCCAGAACCAGGGGCACACTTAGAATAAAGGGGAGGTAATTTAAGATTGAGGTGAGAAAAAACTTTTTCACCCAGAGAGTTGTGAATTTATGGAATTCCCTGCCACAGAGGGCAGTGGAGGCCAAGTCACTGTATGGATTTAAGAGAGAGTTAGATAGAGCTCTAGCGGCTAGTGGAGTCAAGGGATACGGGGATAGGCATGCATGGGTTATTGATAGGGGACAATCAGCCATGATCACAATGAATGGCGGTGCTGGTCCAAAGAACCAAATGGCCTCCTCCTTCACCTATTTTCTATGTTTCTATAGCTGATCATCTAAAATCAGTTCCTGCTTTTTCCCCATATCCCTTGATTCATTGAGTCCTAAGAGCTAAATCTAACTCTCTTTTGCAAACTTCCAATGAATTGGCCTCCACCGCCTTATAAGATGGTGGATGCAGACTCTTGCAACATTTACAAAATTTCAAGAGAGCTTTTTAAATGGCCAGGGAACAGTAGGCTCCTGAACAAGTGCTCATTCTATGGCTATAATATAGAAGGGTATTTGAAAGTCAGCTTGGACACGATGGGCCAAAATCTCTGTCCTCTATGACTCTATTCAGTTAGGTGACAAAAATAATAATGGGGAAGTTGATGGGCACATGGGAATTGCCTATCAGATAATAAACAATGGGATGGGATAAGCTGCATGGTTTCATTCATAGTTGTGCAAAGATAAAATATAAAATGAAAATCGTGGAGTGCGCAGAACACGGTGAGCCCACAAGTTTCCTTTGTGAACAACTTTTCGCTCACAACACATGCGTTGCACAAAACAAGATGCTTTACAATTCAATTCAACGGCTATATTCTCTTGATTATTGTCTGTTCTGCTGTATTAACACACCAAGACCTGTGCCAACACACCATTGCGTGCCATTGCCACTATATCCATTCCCTACCTTTACCTTTCTTGGCATTATTGCACACTTCTTAACTGTTGACTCATGATTTAACACTCCCTGGGGCTCTACTATTATGGTACATGCTTCATCACAAGCATGTCATCAACTTCTTTCCACACACTTTCACAGTTGGTAAGATGTATGCGGATCTGGTTCCAGTACATGAATCTCAGTTCACATGAAGTCAGGAATCTAAATGAATTGCAACACATAAAGAAAGAGTGAAACCATTGGAATTGTGCAGAGAATATTGTGGCTGATGTCTTTATAATTTTGAACGTTCAAAACAAAAACAATATTCGCTCAAGCATTATCAATAATCCACATACCATGATCAATCTCATTCCTCAATTGAATTGCAAAGTTTAAATCTCAAGGTAAGGTGTAAATGCTGCCCTGGCAAAGTACATCCTAACAACCAACCTAATATAAAACATAGAATCGATCATAGCATAGGACTTTGAAGCCGCTTTCGAAGGAATGAAAAAAATAATAGATTTGAGATAGGACGATGATTGTTTAAAAGTGAATGAAAAGAAATGATATAAATTCTAGTTTGGCTAAAATTATAGCACGTGATTGGCTTTGTTCATAATAAGGCTTGTGGTACAGTATCCTTTCCTGCTGTGACCATGTGGGTTTACTCTGGGTGCTCTGGTTTCCTCCCACACTCCAAAGAAGAATAGGTTTGTGTATTATTTGGAAATTGTAAATTGTCCTTAGTGTGCAGGATAGTGCTGGTGCAAGAGGTGATTGCTGGTCTGCACAAACTCGGTGGGCCAAAGATTCTGTTTCAACACTGTACCTCTAAAGTAAAGTAGGCATATACAAAAAAAACAGAAAAAGAATCCAAACCTGCACAAGTTCTCAGGAGACCTATTCTTTTTCATATTTCAGAGATATTTTACGTCGGAGTCGCATGAGTGATTCCGTGAAGAACCCCGCCAGTCCACATGCGCGTCATTATGACGTTCGCATGGCGCAGCGACAGACTCCTCCCAGCAACGGTCCTGCCAGCGGTAAGTTTAAACATGCAGGTAAGTTTTCTATTTCTTACCAGGTTTTGTTTTTTCTTGCAGGAGCCTCTTCTTACAGAGGTTTCCTTCTGGATATTGTCGCGAAGACCGGAGAGCCGCAGGGAAACCGGCTTGGGCTGTGGGGAGACTCCGGTCGGAACCGCGGAATCGCGGGAACCGGCGGCAGTCAGGTTCACGACTCCAGTCGCTGACCTTGCTGAGGTTCCCGTGCAGGGGTAAATCCAGCGGGCGGTATCACTGTCAGAGTCGCTGACAATATGGTCAGCGACTTCCAGACCGCCGCGGTTCCCGTGGAGGGTTAAATCCACAAGGAAGGCGGTATCACCACCAGAGTCGCTGACAGTACGATCAGCTGCTCCCACACCGCTGTGGTCCCCAGGACATGGGGTATAACCAACAATAAAGCGGTCTGGTCTATGGACTCGGGATGAGTCGGGCCGCGAGGGTTCCCCTCCGGTGATAAATTAACAGTTTGGGCTAAACTGGATGGAGCACCTAATGGAGAGGGTGTTCCACCAAGACACACTCTGACAGGAGGAGTAGTGTCAGCGCCGGCCTATGGGAGAGCCCGCACCAGCAGCGCCTATTCAGGGCTGCTTAATGTCTCCCTCTTGGAGGAGGAGAGCGTGCGGGGCCAGAATTATTCTGCCGCAGGGTATGTTCCATTCTGGTGTAGGGCTGTTGGGAGGCCATATCAGCGCAGGTACCCTCAGGGGCCTGAGTCAGCACCTGTTCAGGGCTGCCTACAATCTCCCCCTTTATGGAGTGGAGTGCGAATGGTCAGTAGGTAACTGACTTCAAATTCTAAAGTATGTCCGTGGAACATACGGGAGCACATGTGTATGGGTTCAAGGCAATCCTCGCAGACGAAGGTGTTGCTGCCAGAAGAGTTGGTTACCAGCCGTTGGCAGAATACCTGGAAGGGGTCAGAGTTCCCCTCACGCTACAAGTGCCAGCAGTGAACAGAGCTCTAGCCGCCGAATCTTCTACTCAGACCAAGACCTATTCAACAGGCAAAACCTGGATGAGGAAGCAAAAGCTGTCGGACCAATCAAGGTACCAACGACGAGCAAAGCTTCATCGGTTCGGCGACAACACACTCCACGCCTCCATTGGCAGTGAGCGGTTCACTGAAGTTATGGCAGCGTGAAAACTGGACAGACGTTCCACGCACTCTACCAATCCTACTCTATAACCAGGCATGGGGTAAGTGAGTAATTTTACTCTCCATATAATAGCTGTGGTTCAGCTGTGAAGTAGCAACCTCTCAAGTGTCGACTAGGTCATTGTTAATAGACCTATGCTATTACCAGCTGAAGCTAATAAAGGTATAATGATGGACAAACACTATTCAGCATTGCTTCACTAGTTTGGTCAGTAAAAGCTCAGGTATATTACAAACTGGTGCTAAGTGCTCTAAGGTGGAAAATTGCGAATGTCACCTCTAGTTCGGAGGTGGAGCAGATTTATTTAAGTTGCCAATTCTTTAGCTATTGCTATCAACTATCTATAAACCCTAGGTGCATTATATGGAGAAAAGGATTATGGAGCAAATATGCATAATCTGCATGCTCAACTGCAGGTCGATACACACTGATGGTGGCATATGTTAGTCACATGGGTGCAATCAAGTAAAAGCATCCTGTACTAATTTACATAATCTCATTTGCCACTGATGCATCATCAAGTACAGATCAATGACAACACAGAATGAGTGTTGGATCACAAAGTAGTTGGAACACCGAATGTTGCTGTGATGTTTCATGCTTATTCACGGCTGCAAAACTATGCGGCATAACAGTGGCGAGAGATACATTATCGCTACAACAAGGAGGAATGTTCGTTATGTCTTTCTCCATTTTGCCCATCAGTCGGATCTTGGAATAAAGTCAGCAAGATCCCGCATAGGCTTTTGTACTGGCTGGCTGGACTATGCAGCATTGATTCCTGTACGTCAGGAACATTAATACAACTGTATACGGTTATTCTACACGTAAAGCTTTGCTGGTCAGCCTGAGGCTCAGAAACCCAGCCTCTGCATGATAAAGTCAATTTATTCTTTTGCAGATTCTGAGTCGACTGCTCCTACGGCTCGGGTTGTCACACCGATCCACGTATGTACTCACCGCAGAGGGCAGGGATAGCATCCCAAAAAAGCAGTACAGTTTCCCCAGGAGGTGGGAAGAGCTTTGTTTAATGCTATGTTACATTTATAACATAATACGGTACTGACGACTTGAAGTTCATTTTCCAATAGGTCTTTGACAATAATTGAGTTATAGGGCCATTAACTGTGCTTAGTGTGCCTTCCCATCATATTTGCTGCAGCGAATTGGATCCACTCTGTTGGGCTCACCCCGGATATTGAGTTTGTAAAGGATCATTAACACACGTTCCCCCAGGACAAGTACAGGGCAGTATGGGATACCGACATGGTGCTGGCACTGCTTCGCCGGGGGCTCCAACTGCATCCTAGCTTTGGCCATCTCATAAGGTGGTTATCCTCACGGCGCTGGTTTCAGCACAACAGGTCCACTCACTACATAATTGTGATGGTTACATCTGCAAATAATATTATATTTTATGTTTTAGTTAAGCAGAGCAGAAGGGGAGTCATGTCCCGAACTAGTTTCATGACATATTCAGGGACCTTCAGTTATGTGAGGTCACACATTTACACCAATATGTCAAGGTCACCAAGAGCCTGGAGGCTCTAAACTAGCATTGTTGTTAGTTCCAAAGCTTTATAAGAAGGTGTCAGTTCAGACCATCCCCAGGCGGTGAAACAGTGTTTGGTTTATATAGTAGATATGAATTAAATCACTCCAACAGGTCTGCTACAACATCAGTAGCAAGGGTTATTACGTTCCACTGGACCACACCCTAGCAGCTGTAGGACGGTCAAACAAGCGAACCTTCCAAACACTTATTGTCAGACCATGGTTTTTTTGCCAACTCTATTTTAGGTTCAGTTGTATAGTCCCTCTTGGATGAGAGGGGTTACTATTATGATTATTTATTGATCATGAATGTTTCCCTCATCTGTCAATGAAGTGGTTGTGTAGACTCGTTTCTCACAGCTTGAAATCACAGAGCTTTGAAATCTTCACGGAATCACTCACGTGACTCCGAAGTAAAATAGTAAGATTAGATTAGAATTTACCAGTTTGAAGTTTTATATTGTAAGGAGTAATGATGATGGATTATGTGCCCTCTGCTCCCAACACTCATATCACAAAGGTCATCTGGTAGTTCTAGGTTTATAATCTTACTATGCCACTTCAATTAATGTTATCTGTGATTTCACACCGTTGCTTTGAAAACTGACGCGCATGCGCACTGACAGGGTTCTTCACATAATCCCTCATCGTTACTTCTTTTAAAATAAAGATCAAAGTTCAAACTGGTAAACTCGTTTAATCTTACTAATCTATATAACTAAAAGTCTCATATTGATTTTAGAAAAAATGCTACCATATATCACTATGATTTTTAGCCATCTTAGTCAGAGTCCCCTTCTGATGAGGCAGCCCTGAGGATTTTACCAATCGATATCGTTATGAATGTTTATAAAATCTTGAGATCAGCTGATTGGTCCTATCGCCTGTCAATCACCATGATGAAGGTAATGCCCCTTCCAGGGGGTGGTCAGAACTATAAAACCCCAGATGCCTGGACGTGAGTCAGTCACTCTGGAAGATAGCAAGGGAGAGGCCACAACTTTGATTCTGCTGTGCCTACTGAACTGTGAGTCAACTGAACTGTGTGTCCACCCGTTATGTGGTTAACCCTTAATGTGCTTACAATAAATGATTTGTTAGCCCTTAATGAAATGAGTTGTTTGACCTGCCCTGTGCTTGAAATTGAAATGAAATGAAATGTTTGGCCTGCCCTGTGCTTTTGCTTTGTCTTTCCTTTGCTTGAGCTCACCTGAAATGACAGCAAATGGATTGTATTGTTGGCTGGCCCCGCGTGCCCTGTGCTTTTGCTTTGCCTTTGCTTTGCTTGGCCTCACCTGAAATAAAGCAAATGGATTGTATTGTTGGCTGGCCCCGCCTGCCCTGTGCTTGACTTGACTTGACATGAAATGGATTGTTGACCCTGCACTCACTGTGCTTGACTTGACCCACCAATGCTAGTGCTCCAGAACCCCCCCCCACACTGGCCACCAATATTGGAATTCATGGAGAGGTGGAATATTGCATTGTGGGACCAGCCCTCCCATGTGATCCTGGGACCCAACGGGTCACACTTAGTGTAGTCTTTATTTATTAAAGGGATTTACAAGAAACATAAAAAAACATTGCAAAGCTTGAGCCAGTGTTGTTGAATCCATATATTCAAAGTGCTATCAGATGTATACATTTATGTTAGCACATTCGATGTACGAAGCAGCACTGACCTCTTTGGATGAAATACTTCAAGTGTTTGAGAGGCTTTTAGCCAGGTTTTAACTCCCCAATATCTAGCGGTGTCTAGGACCTTAGGACCTTAGACTGTAGTCCTTCCCTAATAAAGCCATTGTGCTGGCTGCAACAAGTTTCAGTACATCAGCATATACCCCTGCCGCGTGGAATGTGACAAGTGGCATTCCCTTTTTGACATCTCTTTGTACTGGAGGAGCACCAGGTTTTGAGCTAAACGCGTCTCAAAATTGTTTGTTGATCTTTCAGCAACTTTTGACATTTATCCCTGGGAACTCCCAATAGATCTGAGAGTCATATAGTGTGGAAACGGGACTTTCGGCTCAACTTGTAGCTCAATTCGAGCCCTCAGTTATGTAGTAGATCAGGGCGAACCTTTCCAAAGACCCTTGCAATTTTTCCAGACCATTGCATATTGACAGCACACAAAGAGGTGGATGATCATCTCATCCTCATTGCAGTTGTCTTGAAGGCAGAGTATGGTGTGCTAAGATGCTGACTGCAGGTAGGACCCAGGTGCAAGGTTGACTTTAGTTTAGAGATACAGTGTGGGAACTGGCCCTTCAGCCCACCGAGCCTGCACCAGCCAGCGATCCCCACACACTAACACTATCCGACACACACTAACGCCAATTTACATATACAACAAGCCAATTAACCTACAAACCTGTATGTCTTTGGAGTGTGTGAGGAAACCAAAGATCTCGGAGAAAACACACGCGGTCATGTAAAACGAGAATGTAAAACTCCGTACAGACAGCACCCGTAGTCGGGATCGAACCCGGGACTCCGGCGCTGGAAGCGCTGTAAGGCAGCAACTCAACCGCTGCGTCATCGTGAATAAGGTGCAGATAAATCTAATGTCTGTAAAGACATCTGATTCCATTCCTTATTTTTAAAGATGCACATGTTAGAAAGGTTCAGTGAGAAGCTATTAAGGGCCTGTCCTAACAGCATCCGACTCCATGCGATGAGCGTGATCAAACTAGAAGTGGGGGCTGCGCGGAGGTCGGGTGGTCCCCTGTACAGGGCCGTTCCCACCAGCATGCGCCTGCATGCGGCAAGCGTGACCAAACCGGCAGCGAGGGCCGCGCGGAGGTCGGCTGAGTGACGTAACGCGGCGCAAAGTGAGGCGAACTTGGAGCGAAGTCTTAAGGTAAGTTCGCCAGGATAGAGAGGAGCACACAGAGAGGGGCACAGAGGCACACACACAGAGGGCCACAGAGCCACACACATAGAGGGTCACGGAGGCACCTACAGATAGGTTCACGGAGGCACGATGTCGAGGCGGTGTGTAATGCTTTGAGGCGACTGCGAACCGACAAGCCGTTGCCGCGCGGAATTTTCGAACATGGTCAGTTTTTCGGAGCCCCGCGCGATGTCGGGACGAACTCCACACAATTCCGCACGGCTCCGGCGATTGAAGTGGGACCGACCCCGCGACGCCGGACGGCTCAAGTGACCACGTTAGGTCGCGCTCATCGCATGGAGTTGCATGCTTGTAGGACAGGCCCTTTACTTTCTTACCAAAAAAACGTTTTGTACTTAAAAATCAAATAACATTTCTCAGATAGTACAACATCTCACAGAGACTGTAGATGCTGGAATCTGGAGCAATAAACAATCTGCTGCAAGAATTCAGCACGTTGAGCAGCAACTGAATAAATACAGGCGGAAAATACTGTAGATGCTGAAATCTGATTTTGGGAAAGATGGACATTTTTTAGAAAGGTACGGAAGTGATATATCACAATGATTTTCCAAATAACTCAGAATCTCAGCAGATGCTTATAGAGTCATAACCTATACAGCATGAAACGGATCCTTCAGCCCAATATGCCCATGCCAATCAACATGTCCCATCTAACTGCGTTTGGCTCATATTCCTCTAAAGCTATGAATCCATCCATGTACCTCCTCTATCCATGTAAATGTCAAACATTTTTTGAAACATTGTGATAGTACTTGCCTTAACTACTTCCTCTGGCAGCCCCTTCCATATACCTACTTGTGTGAAAATGTTGCCCCTCAGGTTCCTATTAATTCTTCCCCCCCCCCTCCCCCCTTAAACCTATGCCCTCTGGTTCTTAAATCCTCTAGTCTGGGAAAAAGACTCTGAGCTTTTTATTTTGTCATTTCTAGTCATCTTCCATGATCTTATCCACCTGTATTGGATTCTCCACATACTCCTGCGCTCCAAGGAATGAAGTCCTAGCCTGCTCAACCTCTCCCTATAGCTCAGGCTGTTGAGTCTTGGCACAAGAGAAAGCTCGTAGACAGTGTGTGAGGTAGGAGGCGGAGAAGGGAAGCACTGAGACCCAACATGTAAGGGGGGAAGAAGAAAAAAAAAATAAACAGAATAAGAGGTGGTGGGTTTCTTAGATGTGTGAGCAGAGAGACAGAGGGGTGTAAAATGAGGGTAGAAGCAATAGGGAGCAAGGTGAATAGTAAAAGCGGCAGACAGACAAAACCAGGGCAAAAATCAAAAAGGGGCACTATCAACATAATTGTATAAGGAGTAAAAGTGTTGTAAAAACAAGCCTGAGGGTTTGTGTCTCAATGCGAGGAGCATTCGTAGTAAGGTGGATGAGTTGAAGGTGCAGATAGCTACTAATGACTATGAAAAAGTTGGGATCACGGAGACATGGCTCCAGGGTGACCAAGGCTGGGAGCTGAACATCCAGGGATATTCAATATTCAGGAGGGATAGACAGAAAGGTAAAGGAGGTGGGGTACTGTTAGAGAGGAGATTAACGCAATAGAAAGGAAGGACATTAGCTTGGAGGATGTGGAATCGATATGGGTAGAGCTGCGAAACACTAAGGGGCAGAAAACGCTAGTGGGAGTTGTGTACAGGCCACCTAACAGTAGTATTGGAGTTGGGGATGGCATCAAACAGGAAATTAGAAATGCGTGCAACAAGGGTAAAACAGTTATTATGAGTGACATATAGATTGGGTGAATCAAATTGGCAGGGGTGCTGAGGAAGAGGATTTGTTTGAATGTATGCGGGATAGTTTTCTAAACCAACATGTAGAGGAACCAACGAGCGAGCAGGCTATTCTAGACTGCGTATTGAGTAATGAAGGGTTAGTTAGCAGTCTTGTTGTGCGTGGCCCCTTGGGCAAGAGTGACCATAATATGGTCGAGTTCTTCATTAGGATGGAGAGTGACATAATTAATTCAGAAACAAGGGTTCTGAACTTAAAGAAAGGTAACTTTGAAGGTATGAGACGTGAATTGGTCAAAATAGACTGGCAAGTGATTCTTAAAGGGTTGACAGTGGATGTGCAATGGAAGGCATTTAAAGACTGCATGGATGAACTACAACAATTGTTCATCCCAGTTAGGCAAAAGAATAAATCAGGGAAGGTAGTGCATCAGTGGATAACAAGGGAAATCAGGGATAGTATCAAAACAAGAGATGAAGCATACAAATTGGCCAGAAAAAGCAACCTACCAGAGGACTGGGAGAAATTCAGCAGAGGAGAACAAAGGGCTTAATTAGGAAATTAAGTCATTGCAGGGCAAGATTAGCAGGTTTGCTGATGATACAAAAGTAGGTAGTTTTGCAGATAGCCAAGATGGTTGTGAAAGATTGCAGCAGGATCTTGATCGATTGGCCAGGTGGGCTGAGCAATGGTTGATGGAATTTAATATAGAGAAATGTGAGGTGTTGCATTTTGGGATGTCTAACAAGGACAGGAGCTACACAGTTAATGGTGGGCCTCTGGGGAGTGATATAAAGTAGAGGGATCTAGGATTACAGGTATATGGTTCTTTGAAGGTCGAGTCGCAGGTATATAGGTGGTCAAAGCCTTTTGGCACATTGGCCTTCTTCAGTCAGAGCATTGAGTATAGAAGTAGGGAGGTCATGTTGCAGGTGCATAAGACGTATTGAGATCACATTTAGAGTATTGTGTTCAGTTCTGGGCACCATGTTGTAGGAAAGAAGGTCTGAGCTACAGGGAGAGGCTGAGTAGGCTGGGTCTTTATTCCTTGGAGTGGAGGAGGATAAGGGGTGATCTTATAGAGGTGTATAAAACATGAGAGGAATAGATCAGGTAGATGCACAGAATCTCTTGCCCAGAGTGGGGGAATCGAGGTCCAGAGGACATTGGTTCAAGGTTAAGGGGAAAAGATTTAATAGGAATCTGAGGGGTAACCTTTTAGACAATAGACAATAGGTGCAGCAGTGGGCCATTCGGCCCTTCGAGCCAGCACCGCCATTCACTGTGATCATGACTGATCATCCACAATCAGTACCCCGTTCCTGCCTTCTCCCCATATCCCTTGAAAGCATCCGGAGAATTCACCTCCACTGCCTTCTGAGGCAGAGAATTCCACAGATTCACAACTCTGAGTGAAAAAAGTGTTTCCCCATCTCCGTTCTAAATGGCTTATCTCTTATTCTTAAACTGTGACCCCTGGTTCTGACCCAACATCGGGAATATGTCTCCTGCCTTTAGAGTGTCCAAACCCTTAATAATATTATGTTTCACAAAGATCCCCACTCATCCTTCTAACTTCCAGTGTATGCAAGCCCAACCGCTCCATTCTATCAACATATGACAGTCCCGCCAACCTGGGAATTAACCTCGTGAACAATAGCAAGAATGTCCTTCCTCAAATTTGGGGATCAAAACTGCACACAATACTCCAGGTGTGGTCTCACTAGGGCCCTGTACAACTGCAGAAGGACCTCTTTGCGCCCATACTCAACTCCTCTTGTTATGAAGGCCAACGTGCCATTAGCTTTCTTCACTGCCTGCTGTACCTGCATGCTTACTTTCAGTGACTGATGAACAAGGACCCTAAGATCCTGTTGTACTTCCCTTTTCACAAACTTGACACTATTCAGATAATGCTGCCTTCCTGATTTTGTCACCAAAATGGATCTCACATTTATCCACATTAAACTGCATCTGCCATGCATCTGCCCACTCACCCCACCTGTCCAAGTCATCCTGCATCCTCATAGCATCCTCCTCACAGTTCACACTGTCACCCAGTTTTATGTCACCTGCAAATCTGCTAATGTTACTCTTAATCCCTTCATCTGAATCATTAATGTATATTGTAAATAGCTGCTGTCCCAGCACCGAGCCTTGCCGTACCCCACTAGTCACTGCCTGCCAACCTGAAAGGGACCCGTTAATCCCTACTCTTTGTTTCCTGTCTGCCAACAAATTTTCAATCCATGTCAGTATCCTACCCCAATATCATGCTCTAATTTGCACCCCCCCCCCCACTTTTTTGACTAGACATGTTTCAAAATGCATTGCCTATAGTTAATGCACGCAGTGTACACACATACATTCACACAAAAAAACAAACGATATTAGTATGATATTATCTATTTACTGTGTTTACAGCCCTGTTATGCTGTTGCAAGCAAGACTTTTATTGTTCCATTTCACTACATTTAACATTTAAACACACTTGACTCTTGATAGTTGAGTTATTCTCAATGTCTCTGGCTTTGGATGAGGCGCTGCTGTGCTCTGAGCAACCTGACCCTTCCTCCCTGTGGCTATCAAACTGTCCAATTCCTCCCCCTTCTGTCGTGGAGTAGACTGGCTCCCCTTCTCCCCTCCCTCCCCAATCCTGTCCACTCGTCTCACTTTACTTTCATGAACCTTGTGTTTTATGACAGTTTAGTTTAGAGATTCAGCGCGTAAACAGGCCCTAATGCCCTTTAAACACCGAACACGTACAGGTACAATTTGGCGGCATTGCGTTGAAATGTATATTTCTAATGCATTTTAGATTTCTCAACAGTCTTACTTTTAAAAAAGGAAAGTTTCCACAAACATATACCCCCTTTATTAATGTCATGGTTTGATGTTTCTAAATCAATATGAAATATGCGTCAAAAGGAGAACGCATACTTTCAAAATACTCTGATTTTTCCCCCAAGCAAAACACAATTTGTATGACAAAATCAGGAAATGTTATAACAGGATATATCCGCCCACTTTTTGAGGTGGGGGATGGCCTGTATTATTATCCCCCAGTTTTTGGAGGTCGAGCAATAACAAAAATAATAACCACCTCTCTCTCATGGAGGCCCTACATTATCTTAAAAATACTTCAAACAAAAAACATTGAAATCATACTTCTACAATGCAGTAAAACATGATTTTAATACATCAAATTTCCCCCTCCCTGCAATAAAAGTCCCCCTCCCACACCCTCCGTTCGCCAGGTACCCCCGAGGCCGGTGATCAGTGATCGCTCACCACATGTTGGCCGGTGTGGGAAAGATGGATTAATGGACCCGTTTCCACACTGTATCACTCTATCCTTCTTTGTCTCTAACCTATCCTCGTGCCAGCTGCCCATCCGATTAAGACCCCTGATGCAATTTTTTCACAACTATCTTCACTATCTGTAAATCCACCCACTTTGGTATCATCAGCAAATTTGCTAATCGTGCCTTGTATGTTCTCATCCAAATCATTGATATAGATGACACACAGTAACGGCCCCAGCACCAAACCCTGAGGCACACCACTAGTCACAGGCCTCCATTCTGTGAAGCAAACCTTCCACCATCACCCTCTGCTTCCTTCCAGGAAACCAATTTTCAATCCATTCTGCTATCTCCCCTTGGATCGCAAGCGATCTAATCTTCCAGAGCAGCCGACTGCAGAACCATGTCAGTTTCTTGAGGAAATGACAAAAGTGGTAAATGAGAATTGAAGCTGTGGATGTTGTCAACATGGGTTTTAATAAGGCATTTGATGAAGTCCCCTATGGCAGGCTGATCAAGAAGATTAAGAAGCACAGGATCCACAGTGACTTGGTCGTGTGGCCTGGCTACTGATTAAAGAGGAAGGATTTTATTCTGGCTGTAAGTCTGTGACAATGCAGTTTTGTGCTGGGACCTCTACTATTTGTGTAATACATATACATATTTCAATAACTTGGAAGTAAATCTAGGTGGATTGATTAGTAAGTTTGCAAATCACAGATTGATGGAGTTGACAGTGAGAAAGGCTGTCAATGCATGCAGACCAGCTATAGACCTACAGAAATGGGCAGAGAAAGGGAATATGTGATGCAATCTAAGCAAGTGTGAGATGTTGCAATGTGGGAGAACAAATGGAAGGGGAAAGTATGTAGTTAAGAATTCAGATTCAGATTCAGTTCATAGTTCCCTAAAGGTGGAATCTCATGTAGATAGGGTGGTAAAGAAAGCTTTTGGTGTGCTGGCCTTTATAAATCATCGATTGTATTATTTAAAAATAAATTGGATAGGTATATGGATGGGAAAGGAATGGAGGGTTATGGTCTGAGTGCAGGTAGATGGGACTCGGTGAGAGTAAGTGTTCGGCACGGTCGAGAATGGCCGAGATGGCTTGTTTCCGTGCTGTAATTGTTATATGGTTATATGGTTATGAAGTACATCTGTAGTTGCAGAGCAAAGCATTGCAACCACAGGAGATGTCACACCTGTCCCTCTACCTCTTCCCTCGTGTCCATCCAGGGATCCAGCAGTCCTTTCAGGTTAGAGGTTTTGTGTGCACCTCTCCTTTATTTGCAGCTACTAATGTGCACTTCTTTACATCAGCCAGAACAAATGGAGACGAGGCAACCATTTCGCCAATCACTTGTGTTCGGTCTGCCAAGCCTGCTAATCATTTTGTCTACCCTTCTCATTTCCCACAGATCTTTATGTCCTGGGCCTCATCCATTGTCAGAGTCAGGCTACATATCATATGCTGCTTGGGTAGCTCACAACCTTCCTGTTTACACATTAAACATTTAAATTTATGCCTCGGTTCCTGACCACATATATCCCATACTTGGGTTTCAATTGTACAAGTTATTTTGTAGGTTGTGTTTTGAAACACAGTCTCATAAAGTCGTTCCATCTGCCAAGAAGTTAAAACACAAAAGCATATCACAAATGTACTGAACTTGTCTACCAAGGGATGAATACAGAATAATCAAATAACAATTACCTGATAGAACTGTAAAGATAGCAGCAAAGGCATTCAGCTTTAATCCATCAATCACATTTGTGTAGTGGCAGATCTCTATACACATGAGGCTGAGACCAACAACCAGCAAGAGAATATAAAGGATTTCAGCCACAATGGACAACCAGAGGACACCTGGAGAAACAGATCAATGGAAACAATAAATCTACCTGCAATGCAAGGAGCCATCAGATTAATAGCAGCTGTTAACTAGGTTTGAATTACTGATCAAAAGAACAAACTTTCCTGATTTGTAATTTATGATTGTAAAGCATTCTTCCAATAGCAAATTCACGGGCGAACTACTGGTGCAATTTAAAGAGAAGTTCATTTTTTCTGTCTCCATGGATGAGGCCTGATCTGCTGATTATATCTTGCATGTTCTGCGAGTATTGTGACCTTGGCTGAGATGCCCTTGTATTAACTGTTATCAAGAACTGCTTAAGCTGTTGTCCTACATAATGATTATTCTGCTGAGGAACCGTTAAATGATACAGCAACGTAGCTCATAGCTCTTTGAGAAGAGACAGAAGAAACATCAGTGAGGAAACATCACTTAAAATAACACAAAAGACTCAAAAGTCCTTTTCATTTGTTTTGCACTTGACTTGTAAAATTAAATGAGAACTTACCAGTTTGAAGTTTGATCTTTATTTTATGAGGAGTTACGATGAGCGATTACGTGAAGAACCCCACCAGTCGGCATGCGCGTCAATCTTCAAAGCAGCGGTGTGAAATCACAGAAGAACAACAATTGAAGTATCATAGTAAGATGATAACTCTAGAACTACCAGATGAGCTTCGTGATATGAGGGTTGAGAGCGGTGGGCACGTAAACGCTCATCGTAACTCCTCATAAAATAAAGATCAAACTTCAAACTGGTAAGTTCTCGTTTAATCTTACTATTTTACTTCGGAGTCACGTGAGTGATTCCGTGAAGACTTTAAAGGTCTGTGATTTCATGCCAATCCAAATCCAGGCGTTTCACACTGCAAGCAGTTGACTGAGGGGAAGTGAATTAGTAACAACATTGATTCATGATACTGATTAACATGTTAATGCTTTAATTCACAAATAACAACAAATATACAATAGCGACTCCTCTCTCCCAGGGAGAAGCTATGAACCAAAAGTTAACACAGAGTGGGCGAACACCCCGGCTTCAACAAGCAGCTTGTTGTAGAACCTCTGAAAAGTCGATTCATTTGACCATCCTGCGACCGCAAGGGTATGATCTGGAGGGACGTCCATTGCCCTCGCCGCTGAAGTTGATGCTGCCCTGGTGGAGTGAGATTTAAATTTTTCAGTATTAACTCCTGCACACCTCAGGACTTGCTTCAGACTTCGTGAGATGGTCTGAGATGACACTTGCCAATGTGGCTTTTTGTGGCTTATAAATAGTGCTACCTCAGAGCCTCTGAGGCTCTTCGTGACGTCAATATAGCATTTCAAGTGCTCCACTACACACAGCCGTGAATCTGTGGGATAAGCTGACTAGACAAGCTTATATCCCAACACCTCTGGTCTGCTCTGTTTGAGTAAGTCATGGATGTGAAATGTAACGTTATTCTGTGATGACACCATCCTGTCCAGAGGCAGTTTGTGGAGAGTCTGAACCCTTTGCGCTGATGTAGACGCCATGAGCATAACCAAATTGAGGGTGAACCTTGGTAAGGACAATGATGTGGCTGTTCCCCATTGACAAAGCACCGTGATTACCATGCTCACATCCCAGCTGGTGGAGAAGTTGGAGTTATTGGGGGTTGATGCTGGCACATGTAATTGGGTCCTGGACTTTCTATCGCAACGGCAGCAGACAGTCAGGGTGGGTAGTAGGTCATCAAAAACCATAGCCGTGAGCACTGGCTCGCCCCAAGGCTGTGTCCCAAGCCCCCTGCTGTTTAGTCTGCTTACACACGACCGTACTGCTAGACTCAACAACAACTTCATCAACAAGTTCGCTGATGACACAACAGTGGTGGGTCTCATCAGTGACAATGATGAGTCGGCATACTGGATGGAGGTAGAGCTGCTCACAGGATGGTGCAAATCCCGCAACCTCATTCTCAACGTGGGAAAAACGAAGGAGATGGTGGTTGACTTCAGGAGGGTGGGAAAACAACGCCATACACCTCTGCACATCGATGGAGCTGATGTGGAAAGGGTCATCAGTGTGAAGTTCCTAGGACTCCACCTGTCAGATGACCTGACGTCCACGACCAACACCACAGCACTGGTCAAGAGAGCCCAGCAGCGACTACACCCTCTCCGAAGACTACGGAAAGCAGGTCTCCCCACTGCACACCTACGAACGTTTTATAGGGGGACAATCGAGAGCACATTAACCCACGGCATCACTTCCTGGTACGGGAGCTGAAAAGCGTACGAACGGCACCAACTAGACAGGATTGTGAAGACCGCCAGCAGGATTATTGGTGCTCCACTCCCTTTCCTGCTGGACATATACAGGACGAGATGTATCAACAGAGCCATCTCCATCATCAAAGACCCCTACCACCCATCGCATCACATATTCTCCATCCTGCCATCTGGGAAGAGGTACAGGAGCATCAGCTGCAAAACCAGCAGGATGCTCCTCAGCTTCTTCCCGCAGGCCATAAGACTGATAAACGGTCTTTGCCCCCTGCCAAAGTATCGCGCACCAACCACCAACCTGGACACACTGAAGCAGAGCCACTGTCGTGCCGCTGCCGATTGGAACTTCATGATGTTTTTATTTTTATTTCTATTTATTTTTTACCGCACACTGAATGGACGCTGGTTGAGCAAAGTTTTTTCGTTTCCTCTGGGTATGTAAATACTCAGGAAAATGATAATAATGATTTTCAATTCAATTCAATTCAGATTTCAGAGTACCTAGGCCTAGGAGGATTTGAATTAAACCATATACAACATATAACCATATGACAATTACAACACGGAAACAGGCCTTCTCGGCCCTTCCAGTCCGTGCCGACCATTTATTTTCCCCTAGTCCCATCTACCTGCACTCAGACCATACCCCTCCATTCCCTTCCCGTCCATATACCTATCCACTTTACTTTTAAATGTTACAATCGATCCTGCCTCCACCACTTCTGCTGGAAGATCATTCCACACAGCCACCACTCTCTGAGTAAAGAAGTTCCCCCTCATGTTACCCCTAAACTTCTGTCCCTTAATTCTCAAGTCATGCCCACTTGTTTGAATCTTCCCTACCCTCAATGGGAAAAGCTTATCCACGTCAACTCTGTCTATCCCTTTCATCATTTTAAAGACATCAATCAAGTCCCCCCTTAACCTTCTGCGCTCCAAAGAATAAAGACCCAACTTGTTCAACCTTTCTCTGTAACTTAGTTGCTGGAACCCAGGCAACATTCTAGTACACCTCCTCTGTACTCTCTCTAAACACTCCCTTCATGAATTGTGATATTAACGGTGGGACCCTAATGGTTGGGGTCCTGACCCCCGGCACAGGTACGCTGACAGGGCACTCCTGGCACTATAACTCAACCCTTCATTGCTGTGTAAGTGGGATAGAAATTCTAGCACATCTGGGATGGAGGCTGTGTGGTAAGTGATGTTCCCCTGTAAGCAAAATTCCTCCCATGTCCTAATATGGGAGATGTACTGCCTTTTGGTGCTATCCCTCTGGGATGACATGATGATATCCACAGTCTGATCAGATAGTTCCAGACCAAGGTATGGCCTTCTTAAAATCTGCAAACCAACAAATTTACACAATCATTCATTGGTTTTGGATCCCCTGTCACAGGGTGCACCAGTAATTTTTTAAGCTTTGAGCCTATAGAATGCTTCTAAAAGTTCTAAATAATTTATTCTATGTCATTGGAGAATCAGTGCCTCATGCTTATCCCATCTGCCTCCAAACAGCTAGACCTGGTGTCAGTAGCACCCCAACCTAGGGCACTGACATCAGTCTGTAAAATAAGCGAAGGTGCTTCGGTCAAAATTGTGCCATAACAATTTAAGGTGTTTCTAATCCACAACTGTATCTCTGCAATAGCTTCAGATGGTAAGTGCATGGGCTGATTGTAATGACTTGCATGTATTCTCAGTGCCTGCACATTTGCCCTCTGTAAGTGTTGGTAGTGCAAAGGTCCATATTGGGCTCCTGGAAAGGCAGCTACCAATTTAACAATTAAGCTCGCAACCTGTTTAATTGAGGGTGATTGCTCCCTCAAGAGCTTGATACAGCCTTCAATTAAAGTGACAGACATGTGATTGGAATTAACTGTGAATAGCCAATTAGGTTAACTGGCACAAATTTTGATTCAACTGGGTGGACAATTAATCCTAGCCTTTGTACCATGAGTTGAACAGCTGAAACTGATAACTCAGCTGCGTTAAAGGTGTTTCCAATGATTAGAATGTCATCCAAATAAGCCACGATGATATGGCCATAATAACGTAAATACTGGTTTTAGCAGCTTTGTAAATAAATGAGGGGCTAAGGTCAATCCATTAGGAAGAGCTCGAAATTGCCACAATTGTCCCATCCAGTTAAATTTCAAATATCTGCGTTAGTCTTTATGAACAAGCACTGAATAATAAGCATCTTGGAGATCTAAACATGCCATATAACACCCCCTGGAAAGCAGTTGCTTGGCAGTAACAAATGTTTCCATTTTTGGAATGCTGATACTGCACAAATGGATTAAGTCATGTTAGGTGCAAGATAATCCTACACCCACCACCCTTCTTTGGTCTAGGGAACACATTAGACCCAAATTGATGAGTCTGATAAATTGTTTTCGCAATTACTCCCTTGAGGCATAATTTTGCTATTTCAGCTTGGATCATCAAATTCTCTTTTTTTGAGAAGATGAGTGCCCGTTTTAGTTTGTGCTGGGTGGGTGGACACAGGTTGGGAATAAATTCAATTTTAAACCCTTGAATACTCTGCAGTATAAACACATTCAATGTTATTTTATACCATTCTCCCTCCAACTGGTAGGCAATTTGCTCTCAATATGTTTTGACAAGAGCCAGACCCACCCACCTCCATGGTTACCGGTAGAGCTCGTTGCCTGGTCCTGGGTGGTAAAGGCATGTTTCCCCTTGCTCCTGCTGTGGAGCGCCAGTTGCGGACATTAAACGGTTGGCTTGGTCCTTGTCCAGCCCCGGTCTCAGCAAACCGCTTGTAGGGATACTGCCGTCGGAGGGTTCTGCTGGTCACTGGCGCCTTGATGAGCCCAATGGTTTTGGCCTCGTTGTCCAGCTCCTTTACCCTTTTGGCCAGGTCTTTCCCAAATAATAGATTGGGTGGCTGGATGTTGCCAGGCTTGCATAAGGCAGCAAACCTGGGATTAATGGTGGGGCGGATGGCGCTCTTTCTGAGACAATTAATCTCAAAGTGCACATTGCACAAGAGAGCCAGGGCATCCTGCTGAACCTCAGTCAGGAGCCCACCATCCACCGACCTACCAAAAGCCGTTATTCCAGACGCCAGCAGCTTGAGCATCCGCTGCAGTTTAATCTCCTGCGCTCGCATGCTTGCCCCCATATGGCCCCAAATAGCATGGTTTACTGTCGGCACCTTCAGCAGAATACAGTTCTCTTGGGTCTCATATTTTTTGGCACTAGTGTCCGTGGCCAGCTCCTAGAGCTGATGGGAGGCCAGGTAATTTATGCTGGCAGCCAGCTCCTCTCCAAGCGGCTCGCCAGAGTCTGGAGGGACGGCAAACCTGGCTGCCAGGAATGGGACCTCTGGCGCTTGCACCTCGTCCTGTGGGGCAGCCTCCATCGCTGAGCCCTCTGAATCGGCGTCAGATTCAATCTGAGCCAGTATACTCTCCTCGTCCTGGAGGGAGATACTTGGCAGCGCTGTTGGTGCTGCTGGCGCGGGCTCTTGGAGAGGCCAGCGCTCTTGATGGAGCATCCTGTCCAACAGGAGCTCCATCCTGGATACCCGTTCCGTGGAATCCATTGTTAGGGTCGAACTCTCTCGTCCGGACGCGTCTGAGTCTATCGGCCGGACAGACATTCGAGTAGCCTTACACCCCTCCGGCATAGGCACGGTGTTCTCAGACACCAAGTCTGTGGTCGTTGGTTTGACAACCAGTGACTCCGTGGATGAGCTAGGCGGCCGCCCGCTACCCGCACTCCCACGGGCTTGGGATATTTTTGCCACGGCTCGCCTTGCTGCTCCTGATTTTTTTCATGTTTGTACTTGCCCTCCTGCAACAAGAATTACCAAACGCAGAGACCTTACACAAGTTTAACACTGACCTGAGGCTTTTTAAACTTACCGCTGGAGAAGTGCTGCTCCTCCCAGCCAGTCGTTGCGCCATCCGTCAGACGTACTGACGTGCATGCCGACTGGCGGGGTTCTTCATGGAATCACTCATGTGATTCTGAAGTAAAATGACACGTCACTCTAACATTGTTTTTAAAAACTCCCTGCAAAAATATTACCGTCTTCAGTTGCACGGTACCCAGTAACAGCACTGGGGAAGAACAGTTTTCATGTATAATCCTGCACTTTTGTTTATTTATTGTCACGTATACCAAGTACAGTGAAAAACTTTTATTGCATGCTAACCAGTTAGCAGAAAGACAATACAAGATGATAATCAAGCTATATACAGTGTATAGATACATGATAAGGGAATAACATTTAATGCAAGGTAAAGCCAGCAAAATCTGATCAAAAATAGTCCAAGGTTCATCAGAGGTAGATAGCAGTTCAGCACACTATTATATTATCCACTGTCAAAGACAGCTTAAAAATAAAAGCAAAGGCGATAATATTACAAGGATTAACGAGATGCTAGACGGTTAGGAGGCTTTTAAAAACCAACAGAAGGCAACTAAAAACACAATAAGGGGAGAAAAGATAAAATATAACTACCAGTAATACAAGAGAAGACATCAAAGGTTTCTTCAGATTTATAAAGAGTAATAGAGAGGCATGATTGGACATTGGACCGCTGGAAAATGACACTGTAGTATCATTAGAGCAGGCACGTGCCGTGAGTAATTATTCAGAGTAGGCAGTTGTAGATGTTTAGTGCATGTCCCTTTAATTGTAGGTTGTGTAGCCACTCCCCTTTCACCAAGTATATTACTGTCTCTCCATCCCTGGTACCTCCTCTAGTAAAACGTGCAGACCATGTACAACTGGGGCATCGATATATGTGATTAATAAAGACTCGGTAAAGAAACACTGTGTACGTGTAGACTCTTTACATGGTGTCAGTCGTTTCGAATTGCGCGCCTCCTGTTTATCGGGTTTAGTTTTTTTTTGCCCCAGTTACCCTTCCCTGCCTGGTTATGGCTTCCTCCTGCCGCAAGCCTGAGTCCCTTATCTTTGACGACGACATCGCTCACCGGTGGAATGCGTTCCGCCGGGATTTTCAGCATTATGTGGCTATCGTGCACCCGGGAGTTTCCTCTGCCATTAAAGCGTCGCTGCTATTGAATCTAGCCGGCTCCGAGGCTCTGGAGCGCTCTGAGTCGTTTGAGTACGGGCCGGATGAGGACCCCGAGGACCTTGACTGTCTGCTGGGGAAGTTCAGCGAGATGTGCGATGTGCCCACGAACTCTATTCTGGAGCGTTTTAAGTTTTTTGGACGTCGTCAGAAACCCGGTGAGTCTGTCGGCAACTTCTATGCTGACCTACGGCACCTGGCTAGGCGATGCCACCTGAATGACGCTACCCCAGAGACCCTGACCCGCGATGTCTTGGTGTATGGTCTACGAGATGAAAAGCTGCGGTCGGAGCTCCTGTGTAAGGCAGACTTGACTCTCCAGGCTGCCCTGCATGCTGCAAAGATGTCTGAGGCTGTTATCTCTGCTGCACCACCCCCTGATCATGAGGTTCGGGCAGCTACCGTCGCAACCCGCCGTCCTGCTCAGCAAACTCGCCGTGGGGCCAGCTATGGTTCAAGTTCCAAGCTGGAGAAGCGCTGCCCGAACTGTAACTTTGTGACCCATCGTTTCAACGTGTGCCCTGCGGTGGGAAAGATTTGTAACTTCTGCAACAAGCCTAACCACTTCTCGTCAGCATGCAGAGCTAGAAAAAATCCTGCCCAGCAACAGCGCAGGCACTCTAATTACCTGGTACGGGATGGTACTGCGTCTGGTTCTTATCACTCTCCTGACAACCTCCCACTGTCTGATTCGGACTCTTCTCAGAGTGAGCTCAGCGTGTTTTCAGTTAGGAAGGCACCTGCTCGAATAACAGACCCTACTGTGCAAGTTACTGTCAATGGTTCTACGTTCTCTGCCAAGGTCGATACTGGGGCCGCCACGAACGTTATGTCTACTAGCCTTTTCAAGAAGATAAGGAATAATGAGCGAGTCACTGTTGAGCGCTCTGTCCTTCGTGCTTATGGGGGAGGGTTGCTTGTCCCTGTGGGGAAGGCTACCCTGAACTGTGAAGTGCTAGAGACCGTTCGGCCCCTCTCCTTCTTCCTGGTTAACGAAAAATGTGTTACACTGCTCGGTGTTCGGGCATGCCAAGACCTCGGATTGGTCAATTTTCACCGGGAGATCCGTTTAGTTCAGCAACCTTTGGACCCGTTAGCCGAGTACCCCGATCGGTTTGACAATGCGCTGGGGATGCTCCCCTGCAGTTATGAGATCTCTCTAAAACCTGACGTGGATCCAGTTATACGCCCTCCACACCGGGTCTCCTTTGCGATGAAGGATAGGGTCGAGTCCACCCTTCGGGACATGGTGGCTACAGGCATTCTGAAAGAGGTGAGCGAGCCCACTCAGTGGGTCTCCACCATGGTGGTTGCTGCCAAGAAGGACAAGAGTGAGCTACGGATCTGCATCAACCCCAAAGATTTGAACCTGGCTATCAAGCGCCCGCACTATCCCATGCGTACTGTCGAAGATGTTGCTGCACAGGTTGGCCCTGCCACTGTGTTTTCGGTGCTGGATGCTAAGAGCTCGTTCTGGCAGATACCGCTAGATGAACAATCGTCCTACCTGACGACCTTTGCCACTCCCTTTGGGAGGTTCCGATTCCTGCGCATGCCGTTCGGGATCAGCTCCGCCAGTGAAGTTTTCCAGAGGACGATGGAACAGCTGTTTGCGGGGCTCCCGTGCGCTATCATTGTAGATGACATCTTGGTGTATGGTAAAGATGTGGAACAGCACGACCACAACCTCCGACTAGTTTTGGATCGAGCTCGGGAGGTAAATCTAAAGCTCAACCCCAGTAAATGCCGGTTCCGTGTCCCGGAGGTCACCTATGTGGGACACGTCTTCACAGCGTCCGGGCTGAAGCCCGACCCACAGAAGACCGCTGCTATCTCGGAGATGCCTGCTCCTGTGGATGTGCCGAGCCTCCAGCGTTTCCTTGGCATGGCTAATTACTTGGGAAAATTCATCCCCGATCTGAGCGAGTTGAGTGCCCCTTTAAGGGACTTGGTGAAGAAAGACACTGCATGGTCCTGGTTCCCGCAACACCAGGCTGCTTTCGATATGCTGCGTTCAAAGCTTGTCTGCACTCCGACGCTGCAATATTTCGATTTGAACCGTCCTATTGTCCTCACGTGCGATGCTTCAAAGTTCGGGCTGGGTGCTGCTTGTTTGCAAGTTCATGATGGGGTCCAGTTACCCGTGTCCTTCGCGTCCCGCACGATGACTCCAGCTGAGCAGCGCTATGCCCAGATCGAAAAGGAACTGCTGGCTGTTGTGTTTGCATGTTCAAAATTTAAGGACTATATCCTGGGAACTGAATTCTCTATTGAGACCGACCACCAGCCTCTGGTCACCATCCTCGGCAAGCCGATTCACGCTGCCTCCTCCAGGCTGCAGCGGATGATGCTGCAGCTGCAGCGTTTTACCTTCTCCGTAGTGTACCGTAGAGGCAAGGACATGTTTATTGCTGACACGCTGTCTCGGGCTCCTCTGGCTTCGACCACCCGTCACCCTTACGAGGCTTCAGGTATGATTGTCCTGAACGTCAACTTTGTTCCTTCAAAACAACTACAGTGCTTAGTTAAACACACTGCTGCTGACGCCTCGCTCCAACAGCTGGCTGCGGTCATTCAAAGGGGTTGGCCCGAGCGACGTTCTTCCCTGCCCGCCGCGGCAGTGCCCTACTTCCTGGTCCGTGACGAGCTGGTGCTACGAGATGGAGTTATCGTTAAGGGTCACAAGGCTGTGGTACCTGAGGCTCTTCGCCAACAGTATTTCGACACCGCGCATCGGGGTCATCCTGGCGCCGAGGCCACTCTTTCTATCGCCCAAAGCCAGTTTTATTGGCCTGATATGGCTGTGTATTTTCGGGACCGGGTGTCATCTTGCCCTACCTGCAACAGTCTCACCCCACAGCAGCAGCGTTTGCCCCTTCTGCAGCAGCCCGCACTGGACCTGCCATGGTCGGCGCTGGCAACGGACATTTTTGAGTGGCACGGCAAGCACTTCTTGGTGCTTGTCGACTCTTACTCCAACTGGTATGAGGTCGACCAGCTGTTTTCTCTCTCCTCTTCTGCTGTTATCGCGAAGCTGCGCCGCCACTTCGCGACCTTTGGATCACCAGCGAGCCTGTAGTCAGACAACGGCAGCCAATTTACCAGTGCGGAGTTCAAGGACTTTGCTGACCGCTGGAACTTTCGGCATTACACTAGTAGCCCTGAGTACCCTCAGAGCAATGGCCTGGCCGAGCGTGCTGTTCGCAGCGCAAAGGACTTGTTGAATCGCTGCCGCGCATCGAAGTCTGACATTTACCTCGCCCTCCTCAACCTGCGAAACATTTCCCGTGACGGTGTTCTGGGATCCCCGGCGCAGCGCCTCATGTCCCGGGTTACTCGACCTCCCATTCCGGTGGCCCAGCAGACTCTTACCCCAGCTGTTGTAAAACCTGCCGTGGTCCGTGAGCGTATTGCTACCAAGCAGTCCATCCAGAAGCGATCCCACGACAGGTCTTGCCGTGCCCTGCCTCCTCTGTCTCCTGGTCAGGTTGTCCGCATGCATTCCACCTCCGGTCACCCTGGCCTTGCGGTTGTTGTTGGGACGGCTGGTTCACCTCGCTCCTATCTGGTGAACCTCGATGGTACTGTTTACCGTCGGTCCAGGCGGCACCTCCGCCTGGTGAACGAGCCCTCTCCTCCTCCTGCTGCTGACCCCCATGCTCCCCCTCTGTCCGCTCTCCCGCCTGTAGCGGTCACTAAGCCTGTGCCTGCTCGCCCTGTCCCGGTTCTTCTCCCTGTGCCTGTTCCCGTGCCTCCAGCCGTCTCTTCCCCATCGCCAGGTCGCTCGCCTCCAATCCCTTTGTCACCACGCAAGTCCCCACATTGTAGTCCTTCTGTCGTGGGGTCTCCCCCGGTGCCCGTTTCTTTGGGGGGAGAGGGTGTGAGCGGGGTTCGTACCCGCTCGGGGCGGATTGTAAGGGCGCCTGACCGTTATGGCGATTATATTTGATTGCTGCTATTTTGCTGTCTATCCTTTTCCAGTTGCTCTAGTGTATGAGACATGGTCGGCTGTCACGTTCCTTTCTTTTGCAAGAGGAAGGATGTAGATGTTTAGTGCATGTCCCTTTAATTGTAGGTTGTGTAGCCACTCCCCTTTCACCAAGTATATTACTGTCTCTCCATCCCTGGTACCTCCTCTAGTAAACGTGCAGACCATGTACAACTAGGGCATCGATATGTATGTGATTAATAAAGACTCGGTAAAGAAACACTGTGTACGTGTATACTCCTTTACAGCAGTCAGTCGGTTTTTAAAAAGTCTTAAACCATGCATTTGCAGATTGTTCTCTCCGTAAGCTGTCAGTCGACTTTTATAAAGTCTTCAAAAGCCAAATCACTTAATAAAGTACCGTATTTCCCGGCAATTAAAACACACCCCTATTTTGAGTTGCTAAATTTTGAAAGAAGGCTGGTTGGACATAGAACTTCTCATCTTCAATAAAATAAAAATAAAGGAAGTAATTTGCCCAAGGCTTCCAAATCTCCTTCATTCTGAATTACTGAATGGGTGGGGGGTGGAGGGTTACAGAAGGTGGAGAGATGGTGGGAAAAATGGGAGCACGCTGGGACAAGTTGAATCGGTTGTGATCTTATTGGATGACAGTACTTGTTCAAGGGACCAATTGGGGGGAGAGTTCCTTTCACAGGGTGTGGGGAGTCTGGCCAGGGGTAAAGTTGCGGGGAGGGCAGGAGCATTGAGAAGGAGGGGGTTGGGGATCATGCCAGTAACTCGCTCACTCACCGCTGCTGCGGCGCTCAGGGCGTGGAGCCACCGCATCATGGCCGGGGAGGGAAGCAGCTCAGGTGGCTGCGTGTGGCCTCGGGACCAGACAGCGGCACCTCAGCATCTTCTGCCAGCCCGCTCACCTCTGGCAGTGCTCTCCGTCTGAACATCTCTCACCTGCTGCTCGCCAGCTTCGCTCTTGTCAACCGCTCCCACAAATCCTTAAATTCCGACTGCCGATTAATCTCAATTGGTCCCTTGATCGCGCTGTCAGAATTTAAAGATTTGCGGGAAGCACCTGACATGAGTGAGTCCATTATAAAGGATGAGGTTTTCGAGTACTTTGAAACACATGATAAAATAGGCTAAAGTCAGCTTATTTTTGTGAAGGGGAGATCTTGCCTGACAAATTCCTGTTGGAATTCCTGTTGGAATTCTTTATGGAAGTTAATAGCAGGGCAGACAAAGAAGAGTCAGTGGATGTTGTTTACTGGGATTTTCAGAAAGCCTTTGATAAACTGCTGCACATGAGACTGGTAAAGAAGATGAGAGCCCATGGTATCAAAGGGCAGGTACTAGCATGGATAGCAGGTTGGCAGGATGGAAGAAGGCCAAGAGTGGCAGTAAAGGGGAGCTTTTCTCATTGGCTGTTAGTGACTAGCAGCCAACCAGAGTTCCACAGGGATTGGTGCTACTCCTGCATCTATCAATGATTCGGATGTGGGAATTGAAGGCTTTGTGGCCAAGTTTGTAGATTATATGAAAATAGGTAAGGAGTGGCAGGTAGTGCAGGGACTCTGCCGAAGAACTTGGGCAGGTTTGGAGAGTGGACCAATAATTGAATGAATGTTTATTGGCCAAGTATTTCACATACAAGAAATTTGCCTCGGTGCTCCACTCGCAAGTAACAACACGACATACATGAACTAATTAAGAATAAAACATAAAACATTAAAACATTAAGAATAAAACTATAGGTTAAACATGTGAATGAAATAAAATACCAGAGCAAAAGGAGGCTACAGACTTTTGGTTATTGGCTTGTGGAAACAAAACTGTTTTTCTGTCTGGCTGTGGCAGCTTTGACAGTCTGGAGTCGCCTTCCAGAAGGAAGTGCTTCAAAGAGTTTGTGGCCAGGGTGAGAGGGGTCAGAGATGATCTTACCCGCTCACTTCCTGGCCCTTGCAGTGTAAAGTTTGACAATGGGGTAAGGTTGCTGATCGAACGATTAGCTGCAGTCTCCGGATGTCGTGCTTGGTGGCTGAGCCAAACCAGACCATGATGGAGAAGGTGAGGACAGACTCTACGATGGCCGTATAGAATTGGACCATCTTTGCCTGTGGCAGATTGTGTTTCCTCAGCTGCCGCAGGAAGTACATCCTCTGTTGGGCATTATTGACTGTGGAGTCGATGGTGGCCTCCCCATTTAAGGTCCTTGGAGATGATGGTTCCAAGGAACTTCAAAGACTCCACAGATGTGACTGTGATGTCGTTGCTGGTAAGTGGGGGGAGGAGAGGGGGAGCTCTCCTAAAGTCTACTGTCAATTCCACTGTCTTAAGAGCATTCAGCTCCAGGTGGTTACAAAGGCACCAGGACGCCAGCGGTGACACTTCCTGCCTGTAGGCAGATTTCTCCTCATCCTGGATCAGTCCAATCAGGGTTGTGTCATCAGCAAACTTGAGAAGCTTGACAGAGGTGTCTGTGAAGGTGCAGTCTTTGGAGTAAAGGAGAGGGGAGAGAACGCAGCCGTGCGGTGCTCCTATGCTGGGGGTTTGCGGGTCCGAGGTGTGCTTTCCCTGCCTCACATGCTGCTTCCTGTCTGTCAGGAATTGGTGCTCCACTGACAGAGGGGTTCAGGCGCTGAGAGAGTTTAGAGTGTAGTAGCTCTGGCACAATGGTGCTGAATGCAGAGCTAAAATCCAGTAACAAACAAAATCCTTGCATAGGTCTGAACTATCAAAAATATATCTTCATCCCCACTAAATGCTCCCAAAGATCTATTCTCCATAATTCTTGAGGGTGGGGGAGGGTGATCGTGGGGGGGGGGGGGGGGGGGATTTCCAGAGATTCATTATTCTCCACAAATTCTCTCAATTGCTCTCCATTTACATATTTGCAGATGCCACCAGTACAGTGGGCTGAATCTCAAACAATGATGAAACAAACTTCTGGAATGAAATGGAGAGTGCAGCAGCATGGTGTCAAGACAACAACACTCCCTCAAAATGAATTAGTTGGTCATCGACATTATGAAATGGGGAGGACTGCATGTCCCAGTCTCTATCAATGGTGCTGAAATTGAGATGGGGAGAAGTTCAAGTCTGTAAGTGTATCAAAATCAATTTAGCCAGGCCCAACTTCATTGATGTTACCCCAATAAAGCACACCACTGCCTCTATTTTCAGAAGGCAATGGAAATTTGATATATTCAATGACTCTTACCAATTTCTATTAATGCAGCATAAAAAGCATTTTATCCAGATAAATCTCAGCTTGGTATGGCAACTGATCTACATGAGACAGCAAAAAAAAGAGAGATGTGAGCAAAGCCACCGATATCTTTGCCCGACAGAGCAATGAAGACTTAGTTGGTGAATATATCCCAGACAAAGGCTTATGGTTATTAATGTAATCAAGGGATAAGGAGTTAGTGGAGAAAAATAATGCTGAGGTAAAAGATCAACCATAAACATAATGAATTGCCAAGTCTGAGGGTCTGAACGTTTCATTGTGTTTCAATATCTGATGTTCTATGGATGTCCATTAGGACCCAGGTAAAGCATTGAAGTCCATCTGGTATGTTCCATAACAATTTAGATGTTGTAATTATGAGCTTATGGAGAGGATGAAACTTGAAGATACTTCACTACACAGGTATGGGGACCTAATAACAAGTTTACAGAACTTTGTGCTCTGAAGCAGGAAAGTTGGGAATATGGAGATAAGGATAATTGAGAGAGAAAAATGTACTGAAGATTAAGAGTTAAGGGGTGAAACTCAGTCTCCTACAGAGAAACAAAGTTATGGTTCACACAGTTTGTGTCAGCTTCAGTGACAGTTACATGGCTGAAATAGCAAGAAAAAAGCCACAGTGGGGCTGCAGTGATTACTGCCTTACAGCACCAGACACCTGGGGTCGATCCTGACTATGGGTGCTATCTGTACAGAACTTGTACATTCTCCTTGTAACCACGAGTGTTTTCTCCAGGAGCTCTGGTTTCCTCCCATACTTCAGATATACAGGTTTGTCGGTTAATTGGCTTCTGTAAATTGTCTCTAGTGCGTAGGACAGAATGTTTAGTTTAGCTTGGAGATACAATGTGAAAACAGACCCTTTGGTCCCCCGTGTCCGTGCCTACCAACCATCATGATACGATACGATAGGATATGACTTTCTCACCCCAACACTTGTTCTATCCTAGCATTGTATGAAATTTGAAATGATCAGATTTTGAATAAGGCAGATTATTGGATGCACCAGGATATCTTACTTCCAGATCCCAAGTACAGTTTGCAGGCAGATTATGTATGAGAGCTGGATAAGAATAAGGTGGTCGTGAATTGCGCATTAGGTGTTGCTCTGAAATAATGATAGACTAATTAGAGCAAATGGTGAGGTTTCCTGCTTTATCCATATTGTCCTGAAACACACATTGACAGAATATTTGTTGTGATATAATTGCTATAATAGGCAAGCATAATTCCATACTTCACCCTGCTGTTGACCAGTTTAGTTCTCATGTTGTTTCTTTTGCTAACTCCCAAAAATCATTGTGCATCACCCATTCATCTTTCCTTGGTTATTAATTAATTGCTGACTGCTTAAATGTTCTATAAAAAATGAAGTGCTGTAACTCGTACTCTTATGTAGTCATTCACAATTACACACACACTGCATTAATTCCGATTAATGGACACTCTATTCCGACCTCTGTCAGAGAGACTATGATGTACTCAAAGTCTCTGAAAAGTGCAATGTCCTTAATGATTCATGGGAATCTTTGGACTATCACCAATCACTGGAGCAGGAGCATTAATACATAAGCTCAGAACAATCGGTGAAAGTAGTTCACCAACTCAAAAACTGTGATTTCACTCAACTTTAACATTTAAAGAATGGATTCCTGGTTCATAGGCAGCTTATTAAGTATCAATCTTTGGGTTAATTAGCAAAGTAAGACACCCCTGTTAATACTATCACAGGGAACTGCTGGAGTAATTCAGTAGGTGAGGCAGCACTGTGGACAAACGGATAGGTGCCATTTCTGTTCGGGCCACTTCTTTATGATCTTGTAATTGTATTTGACTTGACTTTATTCTACATAACAAGTTAATGAAGTGGCAGAAGTACAGCTTAAATAGAAGGGGTTTAAAAGAGCCTGATACCTTTGTGACAGAAAAACAACCTCTAAATGTAAGAGCAAAGAATCAATCAGATAATTCATGAATGTTTGAAAGGAATTAATCATCGTGCAGCTGAGAATGGAAGGCTACTAAGATGCAGCCTTCATGCCTCACCGCAGTTAAATAGGCATTGTATGGATCCAACCACAATGCAGGTGGAGATATTGCGAAGGAGAATTATACACGGCAGAATGTTCAAGAGTCAAGATTCAAGAATGTTTTATTGTCGTGTGTCCCAGATAGAACAATGGAATTCTTACTTGCTGCAGCACAACAGAATATGTAAACATAATACACTGTAAACAATATCATAAATGAGAACGAAACATGATTATTTGCTATATCCATTCATATGACGCAAAGTTGTGAAAATAAATTCAACATTAATATTAACAGTGGTGCAATTAGCACACAAAGAGGCAGAGAGAAGACAGAGAGTAGAGCCAGAAAAATTGAGGTGGGAAATTCTGAAGCTTAGCACTTTGGGAACGAAGGTACGACCAATAATGATCTAGAATTTGGATGAGATCTGAAATAAGTACACAGTGGTGTAGATGGTAGAGGATTACAGAGGCCTGGCTTCCATCTCAACCTCGGGTGCTGCTGGTATGGAGTTTTCAACATTCTCCCTGGGACTGAGTGACTTTCCTTCTGGTCATCTGCTGGCTCCAGTTTCTTCCCACATTCCAAAGACATATAGGTTTGCAGGTTACTTGACCTCTGGGAATTGCCCCGACAGTGTAGGGAATGGAAGTGAAAATGGATAATGTAGAACTAGTGTGAACGGGTGAACAATGGTCGCAGTGGTCTCAGTGGGTCGAAGGGCCCGTTTCCATGCTGTATCTCTAAACTAAGCTAAACAGATGAGTACATTTTCATAAAATGGCCCAAAACAGAATTTCCCATCGTACATAGCCACGCCATCTGCACATGCACCAAGAAATGCAAGTTGGAAAAAATACATTTTGAGTCTATTTATTTAATTGTTTTCCATATAAATGTAATCAGAGCTAATTGTGTTCAACCTGTAAGGCCAGGAAGGTGAATTTTTACTACCCAAATGGTCACCTGTTTTAAAAATTACATCCAAAACTGTGCCGATGCAGAACGGGTTGTGATGTCTGTGTGCTCGATGAGGGGGACGGACAAGAAACAGAATCAGAGAGAGGTGTTAAGACCGGATGGTGAGGACAGTGATAGGCATCTGAGCCACAAGGACAAGAACAAAGACCTGACCACAAATTCTGGTCAGCGTTATTTCTGGTAATGCTTGAGAAAGTGCTAAAGGTTTAATTGTCGTTCGCCGATGGGAAATGATGTTGGGAAAAGGCAACGGTAACAATTCAGTGAAACCAGTTGTTTATTTGTACATTGGGAATTATAAGGGAAGAAATGCAATGTGTATACTTTGTGTGCAAATTGCAAGGTCTGCAAAGGACTATATAATTATTAGTGAAAAACAACGGAGTGCTGGTTTGTAAAAGAATTATTTTCAGCATTAGCAGAGGTGTTACAAGGACAATGGATTGCTTCTGAACTAGCTTTTCATAAATGGATACATCGTACCCAAATCTCTGCAAAGATATAATGACGCGTTACCTATCATGGTCTCTGCTACTGGTTCACAAATATGGGAAACATATAATTCAAACAAACAGCATAACAGTGCAGTCCCCAGGCACGCCATAGGCTGGGTGAGAAATGAGATATGAACAGACCAGAAGATTGAATAGGATTAAAGAAATAATCAGGTCAGGTCGAAGGACGTATTATCAAAAAGAATATTATGTTAATCAGAGAGCATGCCTAGACAACTGTACAGGAGCATCAAGGGATGGAGATATAATTAGATGCCTGAACACTAGTAGCATTTTAAATAAGTGGTTAAACAACATGGCTATTGGCGATTTATAATTCTAACCCTGTAGGAATCATTCAAATAGCCTCGGGTCGCTGTTGAAAGCAACAGAGGTTGACCCATATTAAATTCTTACTGCGTCATTCGCAATGAATCTGTAAAATATTCTTTTAAAGTTCGTTGAAAACTGTTTTGACTCCAGTTCAAAAAAAGAACACTCTTGTTGAAGAGACGCATGTTAAAATTGTACATTTTTACTAATGGATTTTTCTTGTTAGTAACAGGTCAAAAGTTCGTCAAGTCAAAGTCAAACAAACTTTATTGTCATTTAGAAATACATCGATGTATTCAGTTCCAAACGAAATTACGTTGCATTTGGCTCCCTGTGCAACACGATAATTAACAGAAGGATAGACACGGATAAAATGGATAAAAAGGATAAAAAGGATAAAAAGACAATGGTGGAAGCCCATTACATGGCATTCAGGAATCTGATGGCTCGTGGGAAGAAGCTGTTGCAGAACCTTGATGTTCTGCTCCTTATGCTACGACATCTTTTGCCCGAGGGCAGCAGAGTGAACAGTCCGTGATGGAGATGTGTGGCGTCTTTTATAATACTGCTGGCCTTAGACACGCAATGTTTTGTCGCAATATCCCCGATTGAGGGGAGAGAGGTCCCGATGATTTTTTCCGCTGTCCTCACCATGCTCTGCTTTACAGTCCCCAAACCAGACAGAGATGCAGCTGGTCAAAATACTCTCTATGGTGCCCCTGTAGAAAGTAGTGAGGATGGGATGCGGGAGGTGAGCTCTTCTCATCTGGTGCAGAAAGTGCAACCGCTGCTGCGCTCTCTTAACTGTTGATGAAATGTTATTCGACCAGGTCAGACAGTTAGTGATCTGCACACACAGGAACTTTGTGCTACTGACCACCTCCACATCGCTGTCATTGATGTGAAGTGGTGTGGGACTGTGCCGGTTTTTCCTGAAGTCGACGATGACCTCCTTTGTTTTTTCGACATTCAGGATCAAGTTGTTCGTGTTGCACCAGTCCACCAGTTGTTTCACCTCCTCCCTGTAAGCCAGCTCATTGTCGTCCCTGATGAGGCCCACCACTGTTGTGTCATCTGCGTACTTCATGATGTAGTTTGTACTAAACCTGGCACAACAGTCGTGAGTCATCAGGGTGAACAGCAGTGGACTCAGGACACAGCCCTGAGGGGAGCCGGTGCTCAGAGAGATGATGTTAGAGGCGTTATTTCCAACCCTCACAGACTGGGGTCTGTCAGTGAGGAAGTCCAGTAGCCAGTTACACATGGGGGTGCCGAGGCCCAATGGAACCAGTTTGCTTACCAGGTGCTGAGGGATAATTGTGTTGAACTAAAATCCACGAACTGCATTCGCATATAGGTGTTCTTCTCCTCTAAATGTTCCATGCTCAGATGGAGTACGGAGGACATAGTGTCCTCTGTGGAGCGGTTTGGCCTGTAAGCAAACTGGTATGGGTCAAGTGTGGAGGGGAGTCTTGAGGTAATATGGTCCTTGACCAGCCTCTCGAAGCACTTCATCATTATGGGGGTGAGTGCTACAGGGCGGTAGTCGTTGAGACATTGTATGTTGGATTTTTTTGGCACTAGTATGATGGTGGCAGTCTTGAAACATAATGGGATGACAGCCTGGTTCAGCGAGGTGTTAGATATGTCCATAAGGACATGTGCCAGCATGAACAATTCATCTAGTGTGTGACACCTCCACGTGGAATATGTTAGCTTTTACCATAAGTGCATGTTAGAATCACAGGAGGATCAAATGCAAATAATTTGGTAAATCCAACTTTCTCAGTATATAGGTTATAGCTTTACACATGCCATTCAGCTATTTTATTAAAATTGGTAATACCTTCAGCTTCCACCACATTGTCAGACTGAGCTCTAAACTCACTATTTTACTCTATGATTTTTTATCTCAACTTAGTTGTGTAGACGATTGCAACAGGTCACTTGTCTCTGAGAACCGCTTGTGTTACATGATGCCTGGATTTGCCAAAGAGATGCCATTTACTAGGGTCATAGAGTCACAGAATGATTCAGTGTGAAAATAGGCCCTTTGGCCCAACTTGCCCACACGGGCCAACATTTCCCAGCTACACTAGTCCCACCCTCCTGCGTTTGGTCCATATCCCTCTAAACTTGTCCTAGCCATCTACCTGTCCAAATGTTTCTTAATCATTGCAATAGTATCTGCCTCAACTAACTCCTCTGGCAGCTCATTCCAAACACCCACCAACCTTTGTGTGAAAATGTTACCGCTCAGATTCCTATTAATTAGTTTCCCCTTCACCTTAAACCTATATCCTCTGGCCCTCGATTCCCTCACTCTGGGCAAGAGATGCTGTCCATAGAAAATGGGTGCAGGAGGCCATTTTGCCCTTCGAGCCAGCACTGCATCTACCCAATCTATTCCTCTCATGATTTTGTTCAGCTCTATAAGACCACCCCAATTCCTATTGTGCTCCAAGGAATAGAGACCAAGCCTACTCAACCTCTCCCTATAGCTCAGACCCTCTAGTCTACTCGTAAATCGTCTCTAAACCCTTTCAAGCTTGACAACATCTTTCTTATAACATGGTGCCTAGAAATGAACACAATACTCTAAATGCGGTCTAACCAATGCCTTATACAACTGCAACATGACCTCCCAGCTTCTATACTGAATACTCTGACTGATGAAGGCCAAAGTGCCAAAATCCTTTTTGACCACCTTATCTACCTGCGACTCGACCTTCAAGGAACCATGCACCTGTACTCCTAGATCCCTCTGCTCTACAACACTTCCCAGAGGCCAACCATTTACTGTGTAGGTCAGGATAGGCAAGGTAGGCAGTGCCTACCCTGATTAAAATTATAAAAAGAGAATTATTAAATATAAATAGTAAAGATTTCCAATTCATTTACTAAATTAAGTATTTATTATTAAATGGTTAATATTTTAATAATCGATCTTAGGTAGGCATAATTCTCCTGTGCCTTTCATCCGCACGGGAGAATTACGCGTAATGCACGTAACTATGTTCAACTCGCATGCCATGGACGCTGCTTCAAGTCGTCACTTACAACGGGCAATAAAGGTAGCTGTAATTCTACATTTGCACCGTAGACTGTGTGCATGTGTGCTACAGGAGAGGAGACCAATCTGCGCATGTGCGTTTTTTAACGATTTTCTGCGCATGCACGGTTTTATGGATTTCTGCGCAAGCGGATATTCCGATTTTTAAAAGTCGGCTAAGTGCCCAGTGCCTTTCCAGAGTCATTACTCACGGCACGTGCCTAATGTAGGTCCTGCTCTTGTTAGACGTCCCAAAAAGCAAAACCTCACATTTCCATCAACAATTCCTCAGCACACCAGGCCAATGATCCAGATCCTGCTGCAATCTTTCACAACCATCTTCACTATCTGCAAATCCACCCATTTATGTATCATCAGCAAACTTGCTAATCTTGCCTTGTATGTTCTCATCCAAATCATTAATGTGGATGACAAACAGTAACGTGCCCAGCGCCGAACCCTGAGGCACACCTCCAGTCACAGGCCTCCAGTCGGAGAAGCAACCTTCCACCTTCACCCTCTGTTTCCTTCCATGAAGCCAATTTGCTATCCATTCAGTTATCTCTCCTTGGATCCCATGCGATCCAATGCGATTTACTGTTCAGCATTTATATAGATAAAATGCTTGGTTTTTAATCACTCTGTTACCCCTGTCACCATCCTCATAAACTGAACTGGCCACTTCAGACTAAACATGCATCACCAACATCTTTTTGGTTAGTCTTTTGTAAGTGGTGCTTGAAATTGCTCTGATTGACGTAGAATACGTAATCTTGGTCCTCAGTAAAGTGATGGAGCTTGATATCTCCGTCAGACAATATAATTTGCTGGAGAATGAAGGATTAGTAGTTACTTCCCTGTTTGTCTCAAAGTGCTTCACAACCAGTGAAGCGCTCAAAGTGTACCAACGCTAACGTAGAAATGGAAAAATAAGTAACCATTTATTGCACTCCAAGGTCTCACAAATACTAATGAAATGAATGTCCAGATGGTTTATTTTAATGCTTGACTAAGTGATATATTTTTTAAACAATTCGTCCAGAAAACCTTCCATTACTCATGCTCAAATGCAGTTCCCCAAGAAGACAAATAGGGTCTCAGTTCAAGCTCACATCTAAACACATTATATTGGCTGAATATTAGCAAACTTGTGGTGGATATCTCCCTATGATATTGGTTTATAAACTATTCTGCTTGCATGTAGAATTTGTAAAAACAAGCCTCTGCTAAATTAATGTTTTGCATTCAAAGGGCAGACGGCACAATGGCGGAGTGGCAGTGGCACATGGCCAGAGATCCAGGTTCAATTCTAACAACGGTTGCTGTCTGTACAGAGTTTCTATGTTCTCCCTATGACCACATGGTTTTCTCCAGATGCTCTGGTTTCCTCCTGCATTCCAAAGACGTGCAGATTTGGCTTCTGTAATTTGACCCTAACATGTCCAATAGAACTAGTGGACAGGTGATTGTTCATCAGTGCGGACTCGGTGGGCCAATGGGACTGTTTCCATGCTGTGTCTTCAAACTACTGTAATAAACGGGCAAGGAACAAATACATCGAGCATCTATATATAACTATTTACTCAACATGAAACTCTGCTCATTCTTGTTATCGGTTCATATTTGTCTGACAATTGTGTCCGTCTGAATAAGTTTGTTCCATACTTTCCTATTTACGACACCACTGAAACCTGCAACCTGCTTCACCTGAAGGACAATGAGAGCAGACAAACAGGGATCGTATTTTATCTGAAGAACAACAAATATAGTTATAATCATTTCCTTCCGTTTGGAGAGCAAGTCAATGATTATGGCGAGTCATATCATTTCTCTGTCAAGTCCAGAAGACATGCAACACCAACGGCCAAGTGAGCACTGACAATCTTTTGAACAACTGAAAATTGATTCCATCTGGTCAAAGTACGAGAGGACAAAGAGGACATCTCAAAATATGCACCCGTGGTCCAGGGCAGCAATCAACGAGCTGCCGGTTCCAACTGACATCACCAGCCTACAACGATTTCTAGGCTTGGTCAACTACCTTGAAAAATCTATCCCAAATCTCAGCCAATTGTCAGCCCCCCTGCATCAAGTATCCCACAAGGACAACACCTGGTCCTGGTACACAAACCATCAGTGAGTTTTCGAGACTTTAATGCTACAGCTCGCTAGTGCACCCACTCTGTCCTACTTCAATCTCAACCTGCCGGTCATGATTACCTGCGATGCATCCCAGTATGGACTAGGTGCTGCATGCCTGCAGACCTCTTTCAATGGTGATGTCATGCCAGTATCCTACACTTCGAGAACACTGACGGATACCGAACAGCGCTATGCACAGATAGAGAAAAAAAACTGCTTGCCGTAGTTTTTGCCTGCTCCAAATTCAAAGACTTCAGTTTTGGCAAAACCTTTATGGTAGAGACTGATCACCATCCTGAGCAAGCCGATCCACACTGCCCCTGCAAGGCTTCAACGCATGATGATGCAGCTACAACAGTTCGACTTCCGCATTGTTTACAAAAAAGGTAAAGACATGCACACCGCAGACACTCTATCTCGAGCACCATGTGCCACCAGCGAACAACACCCATTCGAACAAGAAGAATTCTCTGTTCTGAAAGGTTCCTTCGTTCCAACTGACCGCCTGCGCCGCCTCGCCGAACGCACTGCTGCGGACAAAACCTCCCCGCTGCTAACTTCAATCATCAAAGGCGACTGGCCAAACAAACAATCCAACATCCCCTCTGAACTGCGACCCTACTTCTTGGTACGTGACGAACTTGTGCTACTGGACGGAGTGATAGTAAAGGGTCAAAAGACGGTCATCGCCCCCCGTGAAATAAGTATTATGTGGAGATCCACCCAGGCGTCGAGGCCTCCGTACAACGCACTAAAGAAATGATCTACCGGCTCGGAATGACCAAGTACATTCGGGGAAAACACAGAATCATGCGGGATCTGCAACAGACAGGTGCCACGCCAGCAAAAACAACCGCTGCTGTCCCAACCTGCACCCTCTCTACCGTGGTCGTCCGTGGCTGCCGATATCTTCGACTGGCACGGGAAGCACTATCTCGTGTTAGTGGACTCGAGTTGGTTTGAAATCGACTTTCTACCAACCATCTCCTCTGAAATAGTCATCCAGTTGATTGCAGATTAAATCCTTCTTACAAGAGTCGGACGTGTATTCATTATGCTAGTCACAACAAGGTCTTATGGAAGACATTACATACCCGATCTATTCCTATTATGATTATATACACCTTGAAAAGATCACCCCTCATCCTCCTGCGCTCCAAGGAATAGAGACCCAGCCTACTCAACCTCTCACAGACCTGGAGGCATCCTCGTAAATCTTCTCTGAACTCTTTCAAACTTGACAATATCTTTCCTATATGGGCAATGCATTTAGTGGCATTTACTTAGCTCGGTTGGTTAATCTGGAGAAGCTAGTGGTGAGCCATTAAATCATTGTGGTCAGCACGATTAATGCATTCCTATTGAACTCTCAGGCAGAGAATTCTCAGATTTTAATGCAGCAATTGCAGAAGTTCGGGGTGTGTACTGAAAACAATATGACCATGAGAAACGTAGAAACATAGAAAATAGGTGCCGGAGGAGGCCATTCGGCCCTTCAAGCCAGCACTGCCATTCATTGTGATCATGGCTGATTGTCCGCTATCAATAACCCGTGCCTGCCTTCTCCCCATATCCCTTGATTCCACCAGCCCCTAGAGCTCTATCCAACTCTCTCTTAAATCCATCCAGTGACTTGGCCTCCACTGCGCTCTGTGGCAGGGAATTGCACAAATTCACAACTCTCTGGGTGAAAAGGTTTTTTTCTCACCTCAGTCTTAAATGACCTCCCCTTTATTCCAGGACTGTGGTCCCTGGTTCTGCACTCACCCAACATTGGGACCATTTTCCCTGCATCTAGCTTGTCCAGTCCTCATCCTTCTAAACTCCAGTGAATACAAGCCAAGTCCTTTCAAGCTTTCCTCATATGACAGTCCCGCCATCCCAGGGATCAATCTCGTGAATCTACGCTGCACTGCCTCAATCACAAGGATGTCCTTCCTCAAATTAGGTGACCAAAACTGTACACAATACTCCAGATGTGGTCTCACCAGAGTCCTATACAACTGCAGAAGAACCTCTTTACTCCTATACTGAAATCCTCTTGTCATTGCTTCCACTACCTTCATAAAAGGTGGCGTTTGTCAGGGATTAGTCATTGTCTGGCGCTGGAGGGTAAATGTTTGTCGTACAATTGAATCATTTGTAAAGGCCACAATAATTAGAGGGATTATAGGATTTCCAACATACATATTCTGTTGTGCTGCAGCAAGTAAGAATTTAATTGTTCTATCTGGGAAAGCAGCGCATGTTCGCTCCAAACTAACCTCGTTCAGCAGGTGGCGTCAGATGAATGAAACTTCTGCACTTCTCCCCTGCGAAGCAACATAAAACAAATAATGTCCTTTGAACATGAGGTCGAAAAATGTAGAACAACTTCATACAGTTAATGTATTTATCAATAACGGAAGGGTAGATTTGGAGGTTTGGGGTCCTGGACTCGTTTTACTCCAAATGTTCGCAAATAAATCAAAGCAGTTCATGTGTGAGAAAGAACTGCAGACTATGGTACTATAAATCAAAGGTCGACACAAGATGTTGGAGTAACTCAGCGGGTGAGGCAGCATCTCTGAAGAGAAGGAATGGGCGACCTTTCGGGTCGAGGCCCTTCTTCAGACCTTTCTTCAGTCTCGACTAGAAACGTTGCCCATTCCTTCGCTCCAGAGATGCTAACTCACTCGGTGAGTTACTCCAGCATTTTGTGTCCACCGTCAATGTAGTTCTTGCTCCCTCCACATGAAAGGTGTTATCGGGGCAAATGTCGATCATAAACTGGAACATCTAAATTCCCTGTCCAATAGTTGTGTGGCACACAGTCGGATAAAACACTAATCCTATTAGATATAGCGATGTTTTTTTGTTTTGTTGCGCCTCCCCTTCATTAAACTCCTATCAATAGGTTACATATCCACAACGTAATACGCAAAGTAGTTATTGTGTTGTTTCCCGTTTAAAATGGAGTGTGAAAGAAACATGTTTTGAAGCAAACCCCTCTCGCCCTCCATGAAGTCTCCAATGTTGGTCCTTTCCGTCCCCACCCGTGCCCCATGGCCTCCACACGTGTCTCGTCTGTTGCTTGGAACAGTCCTTGCTCCGGCGCCATTCCGGATCCTTCCGACATAAAAGAAAGGTAACTTTGAGGGTATGAGAGTTGAATTGGCCAAGATAGACTGGCAATTGATTCTTGAAGGGTTGACTATGGATATGCAATGGAAAGCATTTAAAGACTGCATGGATGAACTACAACAATTGTTCATCCCAGTATGGCAAAAGAATAAATCAGGGAAGGTAGTGCATCCGTGGATAACAAGGGAAATCAGGGATAGTATCAAAGCAAAAGATGAAGTGTACAAATTAGCCAGAGAAAGCAGCCTACCAGAGGTCTGGGAGAAATTCAGAGTCCAACAGAGGAGGACAAAGGGCTTAATTAGGAAAGGGAAAATAGATTATGAAAGAAAACTGGCAGGGAACATAAAAACAGACTACAAAAGTTTTTATCGATATGTGAAGAGAAAAAGATTAGTTAAAACAAAGGTAGGTCCCTTGCAGTCAGAAACAGGTGAATTGATCATGGGGAACAAGGACATGGCAGACCAATTGAATAACTACTTTGGTTCCGTCTTCACTAAGGAAGATATAAATAATCTGCCGGAAATAGCAGGGGACCGGGGGTGAAATAAGGTGGAGGAACTGAATGAAATCCAGGTTAGCCGGGAAGTGGTGTTGGGTAAATTGAACAGATTAAAGGCCGATAAATCCCCAGGGCCAGATAGGCTGCATCCCAGAGTACTTCAGGAAGTATGATGCCTTAGTGAAATAGTGGATGCCTCAGTGATAATCTTTCAAAACTCTTTAGATTCTGGAGTAGTTCCTGAGGATTGGAGGGTAGCTAATGTACCCCACTTTTTAAAAAGGGAGGGAGAGAGAAAATGGGGAATTACAGACCAGTTAGTCGAACATTGGTAGTGGGGAAACTGCTAGAGTCAGTTATTAAAGATGGGATAGCAGCACATTTGGAAAGTGGTGAAATCATTGGACAAAGTCAGCATGGATTTACGAAAGGTAAATCATGTCTGACGAATCTTATAGAATTTTTTGAGGATGTAACTAGTAGAGTGGATAAGGGAGAACCAGTGGATGTGTTATATCTGGACTTTCAGAAGGCTTTCGACAAGGTCCCACATAAGAGATTAGTATACAAACTTAAAGCACATGCTATTGGGGGTTCAGTATTGATGTGGATAGAGAACTGGCTGGCAGACAGGAAGCAAAGAGTAGGAGTGAACGGGTCCTTTTCAGGATGGCAGGCAATGACTAGTGGGGTGCCGCAAGGCTCAGTGCTGGGACCCCAGCTAGTTACAATATACATTAATGATTTGGACGATGGAATTGAATGCAACATCTCCAAGTTTGCGGATGACACGAAGCTGGGGGGCAATGTTAGCTGTGAGGAGGATGCTAGGAGGCTGCAAGGTGACTTGGATAGGCTGGGTAAGTGGGCAAATGCTTGGCAGATGCAGTATAATGTGGATAAAGGTAAGGTTATCCACTTTGGTGGCAAAAGCAGGAAAGTAGACTATTATTTGAACGGTGGCCGATTAGGAAAAGGGGAGATGCAACGAGACCTGGGTGTCATGGTACACCAGCCATTGAAAGTAGGCATGCAGGTGCAGCAGGCAGAGAAGAAAGTGAATAGTATGTTAGCAAAAGGATTTGAGTATAGGAGTAGGGAGGTTCTACTGCAGTTGTACAGGGTCTTGGTGAGACCACACCTGGAATATTGCATACAGTTTTAGTCTCCAAATCAGAGGAAAGACATTCTTGCGATAGAGGTAGTACAGAGAAGGTTCTCCAGACTGATTCCTGGGATGTCAGGACTTTCATATGAAGAAAGGCTGCATAGACTTGGCTTGTTCTCGCTAGAATTTAGAAGATTGAGGGGGGGGGGGGGGGGGGATCTTATAGAAATTTACAAAATCCAGAAGGAGTTGGACAGGCTAGATGCAGGAAGATTGTTCCCGATGTTGGGGAAGTCCACAACAAGGGGTCACAGTTTAAGGATAAGGGGGACCAGTTTTAGGACCGAGATGAGAAGGATTTTTTTCACACAGAGAGTGGTGGGTCTCTGGAATTCTCTGCCACAGAAGGTAGTTGAGGCCAGTTCATTGGCTATATTTAAGAGGGAGTTAGATGTGGCCCTTGTGGCTAAAGGGATCAGGGGGTATGGAGAGAAGGCATGTAAGGGATACTGAGTTGGATGATCAGCCATGATCATATTGAATGGCGGTGCAGGCTCGAAGGGTCGAATGGCCTACTCCTGCACCTATTTTCTATGTTTCTATGTCTCTAAAATCCCAATTTCCAATCCCCTCCCTCCCACCCACCGCTGTCCGGAACACCTGTTGATGTGGACAGGTCAATGTCCAATAACAAGCATGTTGGACCAAGGGGAAGTAAACTAGGAAGCGCCTTGGCTGCGGTTCAGCTCCTGCGCGCCCAGTCGGGCTCAAGGCCGTGTAGAGTATCTCTGGCCTGGATTATTGTCGGACTGTCCACAGATAAACACACTGTCACTGCACCATAGGAAGGACAGTACCTCGAAAATAACCAGCACGTAATCTAGATCAACGTGGAATCATACGTGGAATAGAATTCCATCAAATGCCGTTAGTTTTTGTTTAGTATGTGTGTGTGTTTGTGTCTCCATCCGTAAATATATTTGAATGTTGTACGTACATAGAACAGTACAACACAAAGACGAGCCCTTCGGCCCACATGACGTATACATGCACAGCAAGAAATGGGTACAGATGCACAGAGGTACATGGATCTTAGAAAGAAACTGATTTTTGGATAGAACGCCAAAGTAAAGTGCAAATGTATACTGATGTATTAACACCGAATTATAACCGGGTATACAGAGAAAGGAACCAAAAAGTTACACATAGATTCACAGCGACATAATTGCATACAAGATTGTGTATATACACGTGTGTATATATACATACAGGGTGTGTATATATATATATGAGTGTTTGTGTGTAACATTGATATGCACGCGTGTGCCTGTGTTCCACGTTGAACAGATAGATCAGAAGTAGCAAGTGATTGAATTACCTTGTCCACTGATATTTTCTTCGCAAGAGAACCAGATGCCGGCGTGGAAATAACAGATGACATATTTGTCATCTCCGCTTTCCCAGCTGTACTGGACTACGCTGCTGTCGTTACTGCCCGGAATGTTGTACTCGATACAGTTATTCTGCTTCTCCTTTAAGTTGGTTTTACAGAAAGGTTTCACCACTTTCCTGGTCCCTTCACACCAGTAGCTGGTGCTGAAGGCGGTGACACAGAAGACGAGGGCAACAAAGTTGAGAGTAAGAGCCAAGGACGCTCGGTATCTCCTGTCGATTCCCATTTTCTCGCAGACAGATTTCAGACACAGTAATCCGTTGTGCGTTGGTTAAATGCTCAGTGCTGGTTTCCCACCTCGCCGGTGCCCATCGTTCAAGCTCTCGGCGCTCAAGCTCTCGGTTGCTTGGAGGTCGACCCGGTACATGTTCTGTCTGAGGCTGCAGTTGCTGTTGTCTCGGATAGGAGGCAGCATTCCCTCGCTCCGTGAACGGCAACGCTCTCTATCTCTCTATCTCTCTCTCGTCAGCCAAACCCATCCATCGCTGTTCATTCAATTCCTGAAATAAACGCGCGACAGTCAAATCAACAGGTTACCGACTCTCGCATGCTCGATAGAGTTAGTGCAAGAAGAGGGTGTTTGTAACTACTGCTCTGATGTCGGGAATCGAGAAGTACTTGCGCGCAAATGCACTGCAAAGTAGTCTTTCATTCAAAGACAGTCGAGCAGAGACAACCTGCCTTAAATAAGACTCGCAAAGTGTTCAGTTGAAGAATTATGGACTGAAAACCTGCAAGACTGAATTAAGGACTGCACATCAAAACTGCTTATAAAGTTTAAAAACGTAATTCTTGGAAGTTTGATGTTTTATTTGTCACTACAAATAACTATTAGTTGAATGACTTACAATTATTCAGGAAATTAGTGTATCCGTGGATTCACTGAAGAGTAGGTTAGTTTAAGTTTGGACACTGGGCAGTGCTGTTCACCAAGGAAACATTAGCTTCCTATCATTCCACTGGCTCCATTCACCACGGCAGCAAGGTTTGCATTTACATTACCCATTACACAGCATCAGGGTGGTGCGATGCGCTCCACATCGATTAACATCGATTAACATTCACAATAGAACAGCGGCCCTTTGGGCCCACAATGACTGTGCCGAACATAATACCCAGCTGAACTGATTACATCTGGCTGTACATGATCCAATGCCCTTCCATTCAATGACCTTCCCTTCAATGTCCTTTCATATGCCTACCTAAAAACCTCTTAAACACCACAATTGTATCTGCTTCCACCACCACCCCAAACAATTTATTCCCGCCCCCCACAGTGTAAACTTGTATATGTAGAAACATAAAAACATAGAAAATAGGTGCAGGAGGAGGCCATTCCTCCTTATATTATAGACCTGTTAGTTTGACGTCAGTGGTGGGCAAATTAATGGAAAGGATACTTAGAGATAATATATATAAGCATCTGGATAAACAGGGTCTGATCAAGAACAGTCAACATGGATTTGTGCCTGGAAGGTCATGTTTGACAAACCTTCTTGAATTTTTTGAAGAGGTTACTAGGGAAATTGATGAGGGTAAAGCAGTGGATGTTGTCTATATGGATTTCAGTAAGGCCTTTGACAAGGTTCCCCATGGAAGGTTGGTTAAGAAGGTTCAATCTTTGGGTGTTAATGGTGGAGTAGCAAGATGGATTCAACAGTGGCTGAATGGGAGATGCCAGAGAGTAATGGTGGATGGCTGTTTGTCACGGTGGAAGCCGGTGACCAGTGGGGTGCCTCAGGGATCTGTGTTGGGTCCACTGTTGTTTGTCATGTACATCAATGATCTAGATGATGGGGTGGAAAATTGGATAAGTAAGTATGCAGATGATACTAAGATAGGTGGTGCTGTGGATTATGAAGTAGATTTTCAAAGTCAACAGAGAGATTTGGGCCATTTGGAAGAGTGGGCTGAAAGATGGCAGATGGAGTTTAATGCTGATAAGTGTGAGGTGCTACATCTTGGCAGGACAAATCAAAATAGGACGTACATGGTAAATGGTAGGGAATTGAGGAATGCTGTGGAACAGAGGGATCTAGGAATAACTGTCCATAGTTCCCTGAAGGTCGAATCGCATGTAGATAGGGTGGTAAAGAAAGGTTTTGGTGTGCTGGCCTTTATAAATCAGAGCATTGAGTATAGGAGTAGAGAAGTAATGTTAAAATTGTACAAGGCATTGGTAAGACCAATTCTGGAGTATGGTGTACAATTTTGGTCGCCTAATTATAGGAAGGATGTCAACAAAATAGAGAGAGTACAGAGGAGATTTACAAGAATGTTGTCTGGGTTCCAGCAACTAAGTTACAGAGAAAGGTTGAACAAGTTAGGTCTTTATTCTTTGGAGCACAGAAGGTTAAGGGGGGACTTGATTGAGGTCTTTAAAATGATGAAAGGGATAGACAGAGTTGACGTGGAGGGTAGGGAAGATTCAAACAAGAGGGCATGACATGAGAATTAAGGGACAGAAGTTTAGGGGTAACATGAAGGGGAACTTCTTTACTCAGAGAGTGGTGGCTGTGTGGAATGATCTTCCAGCAGAAGTGGTGGAGGCAGGATCGATTTTAACATTTAAAAATAAAGTGGATAGGTATATGGACGGGAAGGGAATGGAGGGGTATGGTCTGAGTGCAGGTAGATGGGACTAGGGGAAAATAAATGGTCGGCACGGACTGGAAGGGCCGAGAAGGCCTGTTTCCGTGCTGTAATTGTTATATGGTTATATGGTTATTCAGCCCTTCGAGCCAGCACCGCCGTTCATTGTGATCATGGGTGATCTTCCCCAATCAATAACCCGTGCCTGCCTTCTCCCCATATCCCTTGACTCCACCAGCCCCTAGAGCTCTATCTGACTCTCTCTTAAATCCATCCAGTGATTTGGCCTCCACTGCCCTCTGTGGCAGGGATTTCCACAAATTCACAACTCTCTGGGTGAAAATCTTTTTCTCACCTCAGTCCTAAATTACTTCCCCTTTAATCTAAGACTGGGGCCCCTGGTTCTGGACTCACCCAACATTGGGAACATTTTTCCTGCATCTAGCTTGTCCAGTCCCTTTATAATTGTGTATGTTTCTATAAGACCCCCCTCATCCTTCTAAATTCTACTGAATACAAGCCTAAAGTGGATAACCTCACATTTATCTATATTATACTGCATCTGCCACGCATCTGCCCACTCACTCAACCTGTCCACGTCACCCTGCAACCTCGTAACATCCTCTTCATAGTTCACACTGCCACCCAGCTTTGTGTCATCCGCAAACTTGCTAGTGTTGCTTCTAATTCCTTCTTCCAAATCATTAATATATGGGAAACAGTTGCGGCCCCAACACCGAGCCTTGCGGCACTGCAATCGCCACTGCCTGCCATTCTGAAAGGGACCCGTTCACTCCTACTCTTTGCTTCATGTCTGCCAACCAATTTTCTATCCCCGTCAACACCCTACCCCCAATACCATGTGCTCTAATTTTGGTCTCACGAGCGGGACTTTATCAAAGGCTTTCTGAAAGTCTAGATACACTACATCCACTGGCTCCTCTTCATCCATTTTACTTGCCACAGCCTCAAAAAATTGCAGAAGATTAGTCACGCATGTTTTCCCTTTCATAAATCCATGTTGACTTGGACTAACCAAATACTGCTATCCAAATGCCCCATTATTACCTCATTATTTAATAATTGACTCCAGCATCTTTCCCACCATCAAAGTCAGGTTAACTGGTCTGTAATTCCTTGTTTTCCCTCTCGCTCCTTTCTTGAAAAGTGGGATAACATTAGCTATCCTCCAATCCACATCTACATTAACCTTTAACTTTCCCCCTCTCACCTTATAGCTCTCCCCTCTAATGTTGGGTATTTCCACCCTGGGAAAGTCAGTTATCCTGACTTCAGTGGTTGGTAAGCTTTTAAAAGCTACTGTGAAGGGATGTCAGGGATTATGGAGTTAAGGCAAGAGAACGAGGTTGAGAGGGAGAGGTGAATCCGCCATGATTGGCAGACTAGACCTGATGGGCTGAATGGTCTAATTCTGCTCCTAGAATGTATGAAAGGGTTCTGAGTATTTAGAAGCACAATGTAAAATAGGCTGAAGTCAGCATGGTTTTGTGAAGGGGAGATCTTGCCTGATGAATCTGTTGGAATTATTTGATGATGTTAATAGCAGGCTAGACGAAGGAGTAATCAGTGGATGTTGTTTACCTGGATTTTCACAAGACCTTTTAATAAGGTGCTTGCACGTGAGGCTGCTAAAAAAGATGCGACCCCATGGCATCAGCGTGGATAGCAGATGGCTGGATGGCAGAATGCAGAGTGGCAATAAAGGGGGCTTTCCTGGTTGGCTGCCAGTGACTAATGGACTGCCGCAGGGGTTGGTGTTGGGGCCGCTACTCTTCACGTTTTATATTAATGATTTGGATGAGGAGATTGATGGCTTCGTGGCCAAATTTGCAGATAATACAAAGACAGGTGGAGGGGCAGTGTAGAGAAAGCAGGGACTGTGCAGAAGGACTAGGACAGGTTGGGAGAGTGGGCAGACATGTGGAAGATGAAAACCAGTGTAGCACAGTGTGACATCATGCATTGTTGTGGAAATAAAGGCATAGTCTATTTTCTACATGGGGACAGAATCCAGAAATCGGAGGTGGGAAGGGACATGGGAGTGCTGGTGCAGGGTTCCCAAAAGGTTAATTTGCAAGTTAAATCAGTAGTAAGGAAGCCAACTACCATCTAACTACCATTTATTTCGAGAGGACTAGAAAATAAAAATAGCTTTACAGGGCACTGGTCAGACCACATTTGAGGTATTGTGAGCAATTTGGGGCTGCATATCTGAGGGAGGATGTGCTGGCATTGGAGAGGTTCCAGAGGAATGATTGGGTTAACATATGATGAGCATTTGACGGCACTGGGCCTTGACTCGCTGGTGTTTAGAAGAATGAGAGGGGATCAAATTGAAACTTATCAAATAGTGAGAGGCTTGGATAAAGTGGATGTGGAGAGTTATGTTTCCCCTAGTGGGAAGGTCTAGAATAGGTGGATAGGTATATGGACGGGAAGGGAATGGAGGGGTATGGTCTGAGTGCAGGTAGATGGGACTAGGGGAAAATAAATGGTCGGCACGGACTGGAAGGGCCGAGAAGGCCTGTTTCCGTGCTGTAATTGTAATATGGTTATATGGTTAATAAAAGGAAAGGAGATGAGGAGGAATTTCTTCAGTCAGAGGGTGATGAATCTGTGGAAGTATTGCCACAGACAGCTGTGGAAGCCATCATTGGGTATTTTTAAGGCAGATATTGGGAGATACTTAATTAATAAATGTGTCAAGGGTTATTCGGAGAAGGCAAGAGAATATGGTTGAAAGGGAAAGATAGATCAGGCATGACTGAATGATAGACCAGGAGCATTAAAGCATTACTGTATGCAGGAAAGCATTGTGAAAGTGCTGTTAACAGCATCAGACCTGCAGTGCTAGGGAGCAAACTGTGGAAGATGCGGGTGGCTGCTCCATTGGTGTCCTGGATCACCAACTACCTGACTGGACAACCACAATATGTCAGGCTGCAGAACTGTGTCTCGGACACGGTAGTGAGCAACACAGGGACCCCACAGGGGATGGTCATCTCTCCCTTCCTGTTTACCATCTATACCTCGGACTCCAGATATAGCTCCGTCTCCTGCCACCTGCATAAAATTTCAGATGGCTCTGCAATTGTGGGCTGCATCAGTGAGGGGAGGGAAGCTGAATACAGAGGTGTGGTCAACAACTTTGTTGGGTGGTGTGGGCTTAATCACCTGCAGCTCAACACTGACAAGACTAAGGGGTTTGTGGTGGACTTTAGGATGAGAGGAACACCCCTGTCCCCCGTCTCCATCAATGGTGTGAATGTGCAGATTACCAGGATGTCCAAATACCTTGGAGTGTACCTGGACAGTAAACTGGACTGGTTCAGGAACGCTGAGGCCCTGTACAATAGGGACAGAGCCGGCTGTACTGTTTGAGAATGCTCCGCTCCTTCAACGTCCGCAGTGAGATGCTGCAGATGTTCTACCAATCGGTGGCAGCCGGTGCCAATTGCTTTGCTGGGGAAGCAGGGCGAAGGCTGCGGATACCAATAGGATCAACAAACTCATCAGGAAGTCTGGTTCCATCCTGGAGGTGGAGTTGGATTAATGGGAGGTGGTTTTAGAGATACAGTGCGAAAACAGGCCCTTCGGCCCACCAGGTCCGCGCCGACCAGCGATCCCTGCACATTAACACTATCCTACACTCACTAGGGACAATTTTAAATTTACCAAGCCAATTTATCCACAAACCTGTACGTCTTTGGAGTATGGGAGGAAACTGAAGATCTCGGAGAAAACCCACACAGGTCACAGGGAGAACGTACAAACTCCGTACAGGCAACACCCGTAGTCGGTCTGGAACTCGGGTCTCTGGCTCTGCATTTGATGTAAGGTAGCAACTCTACCTCTGCGCCACCATGACTGGCCTTGGAAGGGAGGATGCTCCTCAAACTGCGGAGCATCCTGGACAATACAGCTCACCCCCCCATGACACACTGGTCAACCTGAAGTGCACCTTCAGCAGCTGACTGGTTCCACCAAGATGCAGGCCAGAACACCACAGGAGAATCTTCTTCCCCGTGGCTATCAAACATTAAAATTCCTCCCCCTTCTGTCGTGGGATAGACTGAGAATGACCCCTACACCCCACCCCCTCCCCACTTTAATATCATGTTTCATGCATTTCCTGTTTTGTGTATGTGGTGTTTATATGTCTGTTGGCAGATCAATTTCCCTCCTGAGATGAATCGAGTTCTATCGTATCATATTGTATCGTTTAGGCCGACTGTCCTGCCTCTGCTCCAATTGCATGAATTTAACCATGCCTCAAATAATTGTATATACTTCTATGTAGTCTCCCCTCAACCTCTGACATTCCAGAGAAAATAATCAATAACCTGGGATAGATTCCATCAGGCCCTGGGAACCTAACCTCCTGAATGCTCTTCAAGAGCCTCGGCAGCACATTGTTTGTGTTAAAGTGACTCACTGTGTTGTGGAGATGGTCCAAGTAAATTTGAGTGCAGGATGGAAATTGGTGGTGAAGCTGATGTAGTCCATGTGTTCTGCATGGGTGCAGGAGGTTGCACCGATGCACTCATCAATGTAACGGAGATAGAGTTCGGGGAGATGGCAAATGTACCTATGCAGAACTCACGCACTTCAACGACTTCACAAACTTCCATCCTGCACTCAAATTTACTACTAGGGCTAGTATGGACATTGTGGGCCGAATGGATTCTTGGCCTGGTAGCTCAGTCACTGAGACTACACATGCACTCACACACACACTCACACTCACGTGCACACTCACGTGCACACTCACGTGCACACATACGTGCACACATACGTGCACACATACATGCACACATACACTCACACTCACACACTCATACACGCATACACTCACACTCACACAGAAACACATACATACTCACACATACAGACACACACACATGCACACACACACATGCACACACACACATTCACTGACACACACCATGTATATGGCAGTAAACTTTCTTGAATACTCACACGGCTGAGCACGGCCTTTCCACTTTGGGGCTTCCGCAGTCAGCGGTACTTCCATAACCAGCGTAACCTCTGCACTCACCGGAAATTACGCAATCAGCGCGACCTGTCCACTAAATGGAAGTCACGAAATGAGCGGGACTTTTAAGCCAAACACAGTCGACCTAATAAAGCATTTATTCCTTCCAAACACAATCGGACCTAATAAAGCATTGCAGTTTCAAGCACAGGCAGGGCAACAGGCCAAATAACTCATGGCATTGTCATTAAGGGCTAACATTTTTGGTAGCGTTTTTTCTAAAATCAATATACAGCGTAGACAGGAAGTGGTCAACATGAGACTTTTAATTAGAAACATAGAAACATAGAAAATAGGTGCAGGAGTAGGCCATTCGGCCCTTCGAGCCTGCACCGCCATTCAATGTGATCATGGCTGATCATCCAACTCAGTATCCCGTACCTGCCTTCTCTCCATACCCCCTGATCCCTTTAGCCACAAGTGCCACATCTAACGCCCTCTTAAATATAGCCAATGAACTGGCCTCAACTACCTTCTGTGGCAGAGAATTCCAGAGACTCACCACTCTCTGTGTAAAGAATGTTTTCCTCATTTCGGTCCTAAAGGAATTCCCCCTTATCCTTAGACTGTGACCCCTTGTTCTGGACTCCCCCAACATCGGGAACAATCTTCCAGCATCTAACTTGTCCAACCCCTTAAGAATTTTGTAAGTTTCTATAAGATCCCCCCTCAATCTTCTAAATTCCAGCGAGTACAAGCCGAGTCTATCCAATCTTTCCTCATATGAAAGTCCTGACATCCCAGGAATCAGTCTGGTGAATCTTCTCTGTACCCCCTCTATGCCAAGGATGTCTTTCCTCAGATTTGGAGACCAGAACTGTACGCAATACTCCAGGTGTGGCCTCACCAAAACCCTGTACAACTACAGTAGAACCTCCCTGCTCCTATACTCAAATCCTTTCGCTATGAATGCTAACATACCATTTGCTTTCTTCACTGCCTGCTGCACCTGCATGCCTACTTTCAATGACTGGTGTACCATGACACCCAGGTCTCGTTGCATCTCCCCCTTTCCTGATCTGCCACCATTCAGATAATAGTCTAGCCTCATGTTTTTGCCACCAATGTGGATAACCTCACATTTATCCACATTATACTGCATCTGCCATGCATCTGCCCATTCACTCAGCCTATCCAAATCACCCTGCAGCCTCCAAGCATCCTCCTCACACCTAACTATACCCCCCAGCTTGGTATCATCTGCAAATTTGGAGATGTTGCATTGAATTCCCTCGTCCAAATCATTAATATATATTGTAAATAGCTGGGGTCCCAGCACTGAGCCTTGCGGCACCCCACTAGTCACTGCCTGCCATTCTGAAAAGGACCCGTTTACTCCTACCCTTTGCCTCCTGTCTGCTAGCCAGTTCTCTATCCACATCAATACTGAACCCCCAATACCGTGTGCTTTAAGTTTGTATGCTAATCTCTTATGCGGGACCTTGTCGAAAGCCTTCTGAAAGTCTAGATATAACACATCCACTGGTTCTCCCTTATCCACTCTACTAGTTACATCCTCGAAAAATTCTATCAGATTTGTCAGACATGATTTACCTTTCGTAAATCCATGCTGACTTTGTCCAATGATTTCACCACTTTCCAAATGCGCTGCTATCCCATCTTTAATAACTGACTAGCAGTTTCCCCACTACCGATGTTAGACTAACTGGTCTGTAATTCCCCGCTTTCTCTCTCCCTCCTTTTTTAAAAAGTGGGGTTACATTAGCTACCCTCCAATCCTCAGGAACTACTCCAGAATCTAAGGAATTTTGAAAAATTATCACTAATGCATCCACTATTTCTGTGGCTACCTCCTTGAGTACTCTGGGATGCAGACTATCTGGCCCTGGGGATTTATCGGCCTTCAATCCGTTCAATTTACCCAACACCACCTCCCGGCTAACCTGGATTTCACTCAGTTCCTCCATCTTATTTGACCCCCGTTCCACTGCTATTTCCGGCAGATTATTTATGTCCTCCTTAGTGAAGACAGAACCAAAGTAGTTATTCAATTAGTTATATAGATGTTTCGTTCAGTTTCAGTTCAGTTTAGCTTATTGTCTTGTTTATTATACGTGTATCGTACATGGATCGTAAATGTTCTGTACAGTAAAAAGCTTATGATGCGTGCTAACCAGTCAACCGAAAGACAAACATGATTACAATCAATCCATTTACAGTATATAGATACATGATAAGGGAATAATTTTTAGTGCAAGGTACAGCCAGCCAAGTCCGGTCAAGGATAGTCCGAGGGACATCAGAGGTCGATAGCAGTTCAGCACTGCTCTCTGGTCATTGTAGGATGATTCCGTTTAGACAGAGGTAGTGGAGTAGTTCAGATTATGATGTCACCAGCTGTCGAGGAGGGTATCTGTCTCCATTATGCAGATAAAATAGCGTTGTGTGCCCATTCAAAGCTCAAAGTGCCCATTTTGTTGAAGTATGTGAAATAACTGGAAGCATTACCATTACTAAGCTCTAGTGTTTTCATGGAATAGGCAGCCTTCCACCTGGGTACCATCATTGATACTGTATGTAATGCTGGAGCATCTGTCAAATATTCCAGACTATATTTGGGATCATGCCTAAATCGTGTGTACACAAGCATTCAATTTGGAATAGTATAGTGGTAGAGCTGGTAGAGCTGCTACCTCATAGTGCCAGAGACCCGGCTTCAATCCTGACATTTGGTGCTGTCCCTGTGGAGTTTGAATGTTCTCCCAGTGACCGTGTAGGTTTCCTCCGGGTGCTCCAGTTTTCTCCCACATCCCAAACATGTACGGGTTTGTATGTTTGTGTAGTGTGTAAGGAGTGCATGAGAAAGTGGGATTGCAGTGGGGAACAAGAGTGAATAGGTGATCAATGGTCAGCATGGACTAGTTGGGCCGAAGAGCAGGGTTCCATGCGGTATCTCTAAACTAATCTAAACTAACAAATGAAAATACAAATATATAAATCTAAGTAAGAAGCATTATTCACTTATGAAATCCTTATGTAGATCCTTTGTGAAACCAATTAATAGCGCTTGATAGTTCTTCTGGACAGAATGAGAAATGATCATAAGGCCATAGCTAGGCCAGGAAGGACACAGCAAATGCCAATTAAGTAAGCAAGTTTCCAGTAAGGATATTATAGGACATCATAAATAGGAGCAGCCACTCATTGAGAGGACACTGAAGATGCTCATCACCAGGTAGTCCTGTATTGTCCTGTAAATGTACTCTTCTCCACTGGTCAACCCAGACTGAAATCAAGAATTAGGATCTCATTATTGTTTTTTCTCACATAGTCCATAGTCATGACGTTTGGCCCACCATATAGTGTGGCATTTGAAAAACAGCATAAAAACACGGTTGGCTTGGGGAAAAAAAAACCACATCTCATGGGTGAAAGAACAGTGATAATGAGACCTGTTTATCTCAAGGTCCTCCACTGGTTTGTCACCAAGGGAGTTTTAGTTTAGTTTTGTTTAGAGATAGTGCGGAAACAGGCCATTCGGCCTTCTGGGTCCGCCACAACCACTGATCTCATCAACACTATCCTACACACACTAGAGACCATTTAACATTTATACCGATTAAGCTGCAAACCTGTATATCTTGGGAGTGTGGGAGGCAACTGAAGATCCTCCCCATGCAGATCACGGGGAGAATGTACAAACTCCGTATAGACAGCACCCATGGTCAGGATTGAACCTGGGTCCCAGGCACTATAAGGCAGCAACTCTACCATTGCTCATTCGTGCCGCCCTTGCAATTGTTATGGAACTTTGGATTCTGAAGACGAACCTGAAGTGCATCAAGCCATTGGAATCATTAGTATATCCAAAATGACATGAGTGTACTCCTTTTGCTCAATGGAATCAGCTGAAGGACAAGGAGGATTGACCTTCCCATTACATGCAGCACATCAGTGATCTGCTTAATCATACTCATGACAGGGATTGAACAGGCCAGATGCAAGAAAATAATTCCCAATGTTGGGGGAGTCCGGACCAGGGGTCACATTTTAAGAATAAGGGGTAGGCCATTTAGGACTGAGATAAGGAAAAACATTCTCCCCAGCCACTTGTGAATGTGGAATTATCTACCGCAGAAGGTAGTGGAGGTCACTTCACTGGATGTTTTCAAGAGACAGTTAGGTATACAATAGCTCTTAGGGGTAAGAAAATCAAGGGACATGTGGAAAAGGTAGGAACGGGGTACTGAGTTGGATGATCAGCCATGATCATATTGAATGGTGGTGCCGGCTTGAAGAGCCGAATGGTCTACTCCTGCACCTATTTTCTATGTTTCTATACCATCTGTGTAAATAAGCATTTCACATACTCTTGAAGTGTAAGACATCCTTTAATGATAGCACAGGGTATATCAGCAAGCACTGGTTACATTCTTCTACTGAACTGTGCCCAGGGAGGGGAAAGCATTATGATTGATGTTAACTAAGGCGGGGTTAATGATACTGAGGAAGCTATATTATTGGTTGCATGCATAAACCATCTACATCCTTCCCCTTAGAAAATCAAAACAAGATTGGAAGCCATGACAACAGAATTAAACGTAATCGCCATAAAGAACAGGTGGCTTACTAATCTGACCCGAGTGTGTACGCGTCCCTCCCCCTTCCCCCGAAAGATCAGAAGGGACCGGAGGCTGCGAAACAGCTGGGGAACCGGAGAGGGGCCGCGGGGTGGGAGAAGCAGGAGAGTCAGAACCGCGAAGGGCAACAGGGCGCACGAGGTGGGGACCGAGGCGCGCAGGGAACACTGGCAGTGACGGCAGCCGGCCGTTGGTATGAGAGAGGTGGGGCGTAGGGGCCCGGAGGCTACGGCTTTGGTTCGTTCACCGCAAGCAGATGTTGACGGCTTCTTCGGTAGAGAGTTCCCTCATAGTCGACCAGGTACGAACGAGGTGATTCGGCCACCCCAACCACAGTAGCCAGACGGGAGTAACCACCAGTCTGCAACCGAACAAGCTGTCCAGGCAATAGAGGATCGAGTGGTCTGCACTGGCGAACTGCCTTCCATTGTCAGTTTGCAACCGGACAGGAGACCCAAAGGTGGAGAAGTGTTTCCGCAGCTTACGGATAACCATCTCCGACGTGAGGGATGTCAGCAAATCCACCTCGGACCAGTCTGAGTACGACTCAACCAGGACAAGGTAGTGGTTACCACGCCACTCGAAGATGTCGGCAGCCAGCGAGGTCCAGGCCAAGGCAGGGGCAGATAGTTGCAGCAGGGGCTGTCGCTGCTGGTGTGGTGCAAGGCTGTTGCACGTGGAGCAGGCAGAAACGCGGTCCCGGATATACTTGGCCATTCCAGGCCAGTAGAACTGGCACTGAGCGTGGGTGAGTGTTGCATCGACCCTGATAGTAGATAGTAGAAATCAAACAGGGAGGACGGAACTACAACTTTATGTCCCTTGACGATAACGCCATTCTGTAGCACCAGTTCATCGCGGACCAGGAAGAAAGGCTGTGTTTCAGTCGGCACGCTGGAGCGCTTTGTTGGTCACCCGATTTAATCACCACGGCAAGCCGCTGCAAAACTGGATCGGTAGCGGTGTGTTCGGTCAAAAGCTGTAACTGCTTGGTGGGAATAAAGTCAACACCCAGGACTAGCAAGTCCTCTGTTTCGTAGGGGTGGCGGGCACAGGAGGTCCGCGGGGATACCGCGGGATAGGGTGTCCGCAATGTGCATCTCGGTGCCCTTCTTATAGACGATATTGAAGACGAAACGCTGGAGCTGCAGCATCATACGCTGCAGCATGAATCGGTTTGTTCAGAATTGTCACCAGTGGCTGGTGGTCGGTTTCGACCGTGAATCTGCTGCCAAACAGGAAGTCTCTGAACTTGGAGCAGGCGAACACCACCCCGAGCAGCTCATAGAAACATAGAAACATAGAAAATAGGTGCAGGAGTAGGCCATTCGGCCCTTCGAGCCTGCACCGCCATTCAATGTGATCATGGCTGATCATCCAACTCAGTATCCCGTACCTGCCTTCTCTCCATACCCCCTGATCCCATTAGCCACAAGTGCCACATCTAACGCCCTCTTAAATATAGCTCCTTCTCAATCTGAGCATACCGCTGCTCGGTGTCCGTCATGGTGCGGGAGGCATAGGAGACAGGATGTAATGATCCATCGACAGACTGAAGGCAGGCCGCGCCCAGACCGAACTTGGAAGCGTCACAGGTGACGGTGATGTGGCGGCTCACGTCGAAGAAACCCAATGTCGGTGTGTTAATCAGTCTGGACTGATCAGTCGAAAGCCTGCTGGTGCTGTGGGGGCCAGGCCAGGCGATATCCTTTTTTGTCAGCTGCCGCAGGGGTGCACTCAGCTCGCTGAGATTTGGTATAAACTTCCCAAGGTAATTCACCATGCCCGGGAAGCGTTGCAGACCTGGCACGTCGGTGGGGGCTACCATCTCGGAGATGGCAGCCGCCTTCAAGGGATCGGGTTTTAGTCCGTTAGAGGTGAAAACATGTCCAACATACGTGACGTCTGAGACACGAAACCGGCACTTCTTGCGGTTCAGCTTCAGGTTGGCCTCTCGCGCCCAATCCAGGCGCGGCGGAGGTTCAGGTCGTGCTCAGCAATGTCCTTCCCATAGACCAGGCTATCCTCCACGATGATGGCACATGGCAGGTCTGAGAATATCTGCTCCATCGTTCGCTGGAACACCTCGCTAGCGGAATTGAAAGGTTGTGAGGTCAGAAGACGTTTTGTCCAATGGAATCTGCCAAAACGAGTTCTTAGCGTCTAGGACCGAAAAGACGGTGGCCTGCCCGGCCTGAGCCGCCACGTCCTCAACGGACCGCATGGGGTAGTGGGGTCTCCTGATGGCAAGGTTTAAGTCCTTCGGGTTGATACACACACGTTGTCTTTCTTTATCGTGGCAACCATGGTGGATACCCAATCGGTGGGCTTGTTAGCCGCTTCTAGCACCCCCTTTTCGACCATGTTGTTGAGCATCACCTCGACCCTGTCTTTCATGGCGTGGGAAACCCTGTGAGGTGCGCGGACCATGGGCGTCACATTTGGGTCAACGGAAATACGGTAAGTCAGTGGTAACTTTCCCAGGTCATCGTTGAACAGGTCTTGGTATTCTGCTACTGGGTCAAACGACAGTTGCACTTTGTGGACCGTGCGGTCGAAGGACACCAGGCCAAGATCCTGGCACGCACGGTTGCCCAGCAGAGTCACACAGTCAGAGTTCAAAACACGTGGCCTTCTTCAGCACACAAGTTAAAGTGGCCTTAGAATCTCTCCTTCATAGGCATGCAGAGTTGAACGGTCAGCAACAGGGGCTCATTATTCCTTATCTTGTTGAAAAGGTTTATTGACAAAACATTCACTTTCACCCCCGTGTCTAACTTAGCAAGGAAGGTCAAATCATTGACAGTTATTGATGCACTAGGATCGTTACGCTGGCCAGGTGCGTGGACGAAGGTAAACACACTCGACTCCTCTGGAGAACTAGTTGGTTCCTCATCGTAGGATTCTGCAATGGGAGGCTGTGAGCCGTAGCAGTTATCAGATTGTGGGTCACACAAAAAGCTGGAGAAACTCAGCGGGTGCAGCAGCATCTAAGGAGCGAAGGAGATAGGCGACGTTTTGGGTCGAGACCCTAATTTGATTGTGTCAGCCTGTTTAGATTAGGTCTGGAAGTCTGTACAGCTTTCCCATGGGAGCGACAGGCTGCAGAGAAGTGGTTTAAAGTTTTACAAAAGTTTCAGGCCTTACCATAGGCGGGGCACGCCGACAGTCTGTGGTGCATGTAGTTACAGTTCGGGCACCTCTTGGGGGGCAATTCTCCAGGATCTGGGTTGGCACGTGGTAGGGAGGCAGTATTTCCCATCCAAGGCTGTGGTCTCTTAAAACCAGCCAGGTTGATAGATTTAGTGCCCGAATCACGGTGGTCATCTGGCAGTTCAATGACCTCAGACATTCTGCAGGCATGCATAGCTTTGACTAACATTAGATCCGAATTTCTTAGAAGCTCACAACGCAACTTCTGGTCATGCATGCCAGTTACTAAAATGTCTCTAGTGAGCTGGTCAGTCATGGGTCAAAGGACTCGATTTGACCCGATGGGCCAAATAACGCAAATCGGCAATAAAACATTCAACAGGTTCATCAGGCAACTGTTTCCTTGTAAAAAAACTGTGCCCTCTCAAGAATGCGGTTTGAGGGCAGGTCACAAATCTCCCTGAACTTACATAGCAGGCAAGTGGGGTCACTGTCTGATTCTGCAGGAGTAAACACCACGTTATTCGCGTCCAGGACTGCTGGAGCGTAGGTGAAAGTTCTGGCTCTCCTCATGGCATCAGGTCCAACAAGGTTGAGGAGGAGAGAGGCTTTAACAGAGTCAGGTTCGGCACGGTGCACGACATTGACAAAGTGGGTAAAATCAAATTCAAACGTGGCCCAGCGCTCAGATATGTCAGCATCAAAGACAAGCTGCGCGGGCTTTCTGCAAGAAGATGCCATGGCCAGAGAGATTGAGCACAAATAGACACAAAATCAAAAGAAAGAAATAAAACCCGATAGACAGGAAACGCATGTATCTTCCAGCTTCGACACCATGTATATAAGCAATTCACATCCAAAGTGTATAACATCCTTTAATGGTAGCACAGGGTATAGCACACGTCAGCAAGCACTGGTTACATTCTCCTACTGAACTGCGCCCAGGGAGGGGAAAGCGTTATGATTGATGTTAACTAGGCAGGGTTAATGGTACTGAGGTAGCTATATTATTGGTTGCATGTATAAACCATCTACAATCTGGAAATAATTTCCACAATAAAACAGAAATTAGAAATCTCAAAATGATGGCAACTTCCACCTTTACAGGAAGAGTAACATGGACACATCAGAAAGGCTGTGGAATACTATTCCTACTGCCTATTTTACTTCAGAGTCACGTGATTGACTACTTGAAGACCTCGCCAGCATGCATGCGCGACATATCGTCTACCGCATTGCGCATCGACAGGCTGTGGAAGCGCTGCTCCACCAGCGGTAAGTTTGAAACCCAGAGGTAAGTTTTTCAACTTAACTCCAGGTCTGTTTTTTCTCCTTGAATGAAGCTCTGATAGAGTTCCTGCTGGAGATATTGCATTCCCCTACACCATAGGGAAATCCCGGCTGCGAGAATCGCGGGGATGCCCGGCTGGGGGGGGGGACCCCTCCACAGACTTCACGGGGAATCCCGTCTCCAGGGATCGCAAGGGAATCCCGGCTGTGGTAAACCATGGACTGGAATCTGCGGGAAACCGGGACAACAAGAGGAATCAAGCCGCGGGATGAACCCGGCTCGGGAAAACCCAGCCGCAGGGACCGCGGGAAGATTCTCCACGGGATGAACCCTGCTTGGGGAAACACGGCTGCGGGGACCTTGGGGAGAAGCCTATCCTCGGGGTGAACCTGGCCCAGGGAAACCCGGCTGCGGGGACCGTGGGGAGAAGCCAATCCTCGGGGTGAAACTAGATTGGGGAATCCCGGCTGCGGGGACCGCGAGAAGACCACCACGGAATGAACCCGGCTCGGGGTAACCCGGCCGTAGGAACTGCGTGAGGGGACCGTGTGAAGATACGGCTGCGGACCGCAGAACTGTGGATAGCCGGCAGCATTTTTCAGACTCCAGCAGCCCAGAAAGGTTCAATGGAGTCTGAAAGGCCTTGGCAGGCCAGGAGGGTCCCCTCCCACATGGGTACGTCCTCGGCCGTTTACCCATGTGGAGCATGGATAGCGTCAGAGAGCGCTCATGCCACTAGTGATCCCTCCTGATATGGTCCATGTATGACATATCAGTAGAGATATACCGCCTACGGTAAGCCCAGAGACCCACAGTGAACATACCGCCAGCAGATAAGCCATAGACTTGGAGGATCCGGGCTCTAAGATTCACCGCCTGCAGAGGAATTTTCCCACCAACGGATAACCCCGGAGTCTCAGCAGGGACTGGAAGGTGGCTGGGAGGTCCACAGCCTACGTATCCCGCATGAAGCAGAAGACTCGGAAGTATGTCCAGGAAACATTCTGTGGATTAAAGGGCTGTGCGAATATGCATATCTGCATGCTCAAGTCTAACTTGATACACTTTGGTGCAGTTATATGTTAATCACATGGGTGCAATCAAGTCAAAGTATCCTGTAATAGTTTACCTAACTCCATTTGGCATTGAAGTATTAGCAGGGAAACGCAATGACTACACAGAATGGATGTTGAATCGCAAGATTTTAAGGACATTGTGGGCTCGATGGAACACCTAAAGATCAAAATGTTGCATCCAGGCTCATTCACCAGTTGCAATATACGTGGCGTATCAGTGGCGATGGATGCATTCTCGGTACACTGGGGAAGAATGCTCTTTGTGTCCCTCCATTTTACCTTACCAGACGGGTCTTGCAAATTCAGCATTCCCGCTTCGGGCATTTTCGTAGTGCCTGACTGGCCTATACAGCCATGATTCCCGCTGATGTTGGTAATGCTGATAGAACCTTATATGGTTATTTCCAGGCACAATATTGCTGGTTAGCTGTGACTTGGGAAACCATCCTCTGCATACATAAATCAATTAATTGATTTCAGACTGGGAAGACCATTTCCTGCGGCTAGAATTGTTAAACCAAACTATGGATGTGCTCACTGCAATTGCAGGGATAGCACCAAATAAGCAGTATTTCCCTCATAAGAGATGGGAAGTATTCTGTTATTACAAATAAGTTGACATGGATGACTGGAAGTTCAGTTTCCATATGGGGTTTGACAATCATTAAATGAGTGCCATTTACGTGCCTTCTCAGCATATTGGCTGCGAGGAGAAGAATCCACTCTGTCGGGTCACCTTCTGATATCTAGCTTATGAAGGGTATCTTCAACTTGACACCCCCCAGGCCAGGTACACAGAGATATGGGATGTTAACATTGGAACGGAATTTCGTTTGGAACTGCATATATCAATGTATTTCTAAATGACAATAAAGTTTGTATGACTTGACTTGAACATCCCTGTCCTTCGCTCACCAACCAAGTGGTTATGCTCATGACACTGAGTCAGCACAACGGGTCCAGGTTTGCATAGCTGTGACTGGACAAGATGATTATTCTGCAGGGAAATTACATTTATGTCGTGACTTAATCAGCAGAGTACACCAGGGACATTAGGTCTCAAACAGAATTGTTGGCATATCCCATGGACCTTTGGTTGTGTTGGCCACACATCTACACCAGTATGTTTAGGTCACTAGAGCCTTCGGGACTCTGAACTAGCAATGATTGTTAGTCACATGAACCCTGATAGTTAATATGAGTTCTAGGATACAGGAGTGAACACTGACTACAAGTCTCACTCCACCCAGGCTGCAACTGTATCAGCAGCAGGGGGTGGACGTTTCACAGGACCACATCTTGGCGGCTGCAGGACAGTCTAACGAATCTCTTTCCAAACATTTTAGAAATACCCTTTACCAGACCGGGGGTATTTGCCAACTCTATTTTAGGTCTGTGTTACAGTTCCTCCTGGTCGAGGGAGGTTGTTATTATCACTATTTGTCCATTTATGGCATCAACATGGCTATACCTATGTCATGTCTGAATGCATTATTAAAATTCACTCTTCACTGATGTAGTGTGTGATGCATGGACTCATTTTAATTTGAGTTGCCAAATAATATGTTCCTTGGAGACCCAGAGGTGAGGTTATTGCTTCATCAGAACAGTGTCTATTAGGATGAGTCCTTCTTCACTGCAAACTCTCCAGCATGTTTGCCCTGCCTCGGATGCCTGATCTAAGCACCAGCTCATGTAACATACTATGACAACGACCATGGCAAATATATAACCACTAGAAAAATTGTGGTGTATCTCACTCAAAATTACAGACAGTTTTCTTTGCCTTCTGAATGCAACGCACATCACCCAAGAACCTGACATTGCAAATGTTACACCCTGGTTCAGAAACTAGCATTGGGACAAACCCAAACAAATCAGTTTAACAACTGCAAAATGTGTAAATGTTTGATGGGGCAATAGAAAGGCTTGTTAAGGGAAATAAGATTCAGGTAATATACATGGATTTTCAAAAAGCATTTGATAAGGAGGCACATAATAGCAACTATAATTAGAAAATTGCCTGAGGAAGGCTAGGAGTGTATTCCTTGGAGGGCAGGAGGATGATCTTATAGAGGTAAATGAAATCATGAGAGGAATAGGTTCGGTAGATGCACAGAGTCTCTTGCCCAGAGTAAGGGAATTGAGGACCAGAGGACATAGGTTTCAAGTGAAGGGGAAAAGATTTACCAGGAATCTAGTAAAGGGTAATGAGGGGTAGCTTTTTCATACAAAGGGTTGTGGATGGAAACAAGCTGCCAGAGGTGGTAGTTGAGGCAGGTGCTGTCGCAGGTACTATGTTTAAGAAACATTTAGACGGGTACATGGATAGGACAGGTTTAGAGGGATATGGTCCAAATGCTCGTAGGTGGAACTGGTGTAGATGGGCAGTGTGGGCAAGTTTGGCTGAAGTGCGTTTCCACACTGTAAGACTCCAGGAACCAATAACAGGAAATAAGGACCAGCAATGAATGGATTTTCAGACTGGAGCAAACAACTGTTGAGTTCCTCAAAATTTGAAAATTAAACTATTGTTTTCTTAATATTGATCAGGGATTGGGTTTGGGTACAAAAAACAACTGACGATGTAAAGATTGATGTGTGGTGGATTGTGACGAGCATAGAGGTAAACTTCAAGGAGGAACATGCAGGCTGGTAGAATGGCAGTCAAAATGTAATGCTTGGAAAACTAATATTACATGTTGGCAGAAAATATATGACAAAGGACCTTTATAAATCAGAGCATTGAATATAGAAGTAGGGAAGTAATGTTAAAATTGTACAAGGCATTGCTAAGACCAATTCTGGAGTATGGTGTACAATTTTGGTCACCTAATTATAGGAAAGATGTCGACAAAATAGAGAGAGCACAGAGGAGATTTACTAGAATGTTGCCTGGGTTCCAGCAACTAAGTTACAGAGAAAGGTTGAATCTTCCCTTCCCTCAATGGGAAAAGTTTATCCACGTCAACTCTGTCTATCCCTTTCATTATTTTAAAGACCTCAATCAATCAAGTCCCCCCTTATCCTTCTGCGCTCCAACGAATAAAGACCTAACTTGTTCAACCTTTCTCTCTAACTTAGTTGCTGGAACCCATGCAACATTCTAGTAAATTTTCTCTGTACTCTCTCTATTTTGTTGACTGGTTTCTCTTGCATTCTGGCAAGTGTCATTGTCTGTATAATTCATTTTCACCCAGCCCACAGCTAACATTTGATCATTTTTTTTCACATAACTTTCATTTTTTTTGTTTTATATCACTCTATATCTATATCTCTAGTTTCCTTTTCCACTGACTCTCAGTCTGTAGAAGGTTGAGTTGACGTGGATAAGCTTTTCCCATTGAGGGTAGGGAAGATTCAAACAAGAGGGCATGACATGAGAATTAAGGGACAGAAGTTTAGGGGTAACATGAGGGGGAACTTCTTTACTCAGAGAGTGGTGGCTGTGTGGAATGATCTTCCTGCAGAAGTGGTGGAGGCAGGATCGATTTTCGTGCTGTAATTACATGCAGTTTCCGTGCTGTAATTGTTATTACTCCTGACCTATTCGACACTTAAAGCAGAGTTTTCTGTAAATTCACTTTGTACTATTGTTATATGGTTATATGGTTATAAGGCTCTTGACCCAAAACATCCTCTATTCCTTCTCTCCAGAGATGCTGCTTTACTCAGAGTTACTCCAGCATTTTGTGTCCCCCTTCACCAATTTTATCTGATCAATTGAGTTTCTCTTGTGGCTTGTTGTTTGTTACTGATGAGGAAAATATTTTGCATGGTGTGCGGTACAGGTTTGGAATTCCCCAACATTTTGTAATGGGAGAGAAGGCCATTCAACCCATCAAGACCATGTTGAACTCAGAGAAATCCCATCAACAACATTCCCCAATTGTTTCCTTGCACTCATCAATCAACGGTCCCCTGATTCCCCTCCCACCCACCCACACCAGACATAGTTTACAAAAGCCAATTAGTTTTCTAAGTTTCAAGGTCAGTCTATTGTCACATGTACCAATTAAAGTATAGTGAAATTCAAATTACCATAGAGCCATACCAAAAAAAAAGCAACAAGGCACACAACTACATCGAAGTTAACATAAACCACATGGCAGATTCTCCATGCATCGGGACAGTCGAAGCTCCCGTGACAGGGCTGCCGAAGCTCCCACGTCGGGGCGGTTCCCAAAGTCGGTCTCTGGTAAATCCCCGGGGCCAGATGGCATTGGCTCGGAATTTTATAAAACATTTTATGATTTGATTGTTCCGCATTTAAAGACATTGTACGGACATATCTATACTAAACAAAAATTACCAGAAACGTTAAATGAATCAATTATAACACATACCAAAAATAGATAAGGATCGGGATGATCCTGGATCATATAGAGCTATAGCTCTTTTAAATACTGATCAGAAAATATTAACTAAAATTTTAGGACAAAGATTAAGCATAGTGATTAATAAATTAATACACCTGGATCAAACAGGATTTATACCAAAAAGGTATTCTTCATATAACCTGAGACGGTTATTCAATATTATAAACTCAAAAAGAAATATTACCAAAGACCTAGCAATTATTTCATTAGACGCTGAGAAAACCTTTGACCAGGTGGAGTGGCCCTATTTATTTTCGGTTATGAAAATTTTTCAACTGGGCGAGAAGTTTAGTACATGGATAAAACTTCTATATACTAATCCAACAGCTAGAATATCAACAAATCAAATGTTATCACTAAATTTAATTTATCCAGAGGTTGTAGACAAGGATGTCCATTATCCCCGTTATTATTTGCATTGGTAATAGAACCATTAGCAGAAAGTGTGAGGTCCAATCCTAAAATATACGGGTATAAACCCAAAGATACGGAAGACAAAATCTCATTATACACAGATGATGTATTATTTTACATTACTAAACCTGAAGTTAGTATCCCAAATCTACTAAATTTAATAACTCAATATGATTCGTTATCAGGATACAGAATTAATTGGAACAAAAGCGAAATGATGCCAATGATGGAAAGTAGCCCACATATTTTACAACAATTCCCTTTTAAAATAGTAAAAGAAAAACTTAAATATCTTGGAATTTATGTAACAAAGAGATATACGTCTTTATTTAATTCTAATTTTCCGCCTTTACTGAATAAATTAGATAAGAATATTTTGTATTGGAAAACATTACCCATTTCTATGATCGGTAGAATTAATGCGATAAAAATGATTTTTCTCCCGTAACTATTATACCTTTTTCAATTAATCCCGATGTATCTCCCAAAAACTTTTTTTAAAAAGGTTGATTCTATAGTTACTAATTTTATATGGGATTATAAGAACTACAGAATAAACAAGAAACACTTATGTAAATCAAAAGTAAATGGAGGCTTAGCATTACCGATTTTATGTTTTATTTCTGGGCAGTTAATATCAAGAATATGAACTTTTGGCTGGAAGAATTAGATAAACAACCAGACTGGTTAAAAATGGAAAAAGAAGATTGTTTACCTTTTGAAATTGGGTCAATTCTATTTGCTATTACCAAATTAAGCAACAAAACCTATAAAGAAAACCCTATAATAGATAGTGGAATACGCACTTGGAAACAAATAAAGAAAACATTAAAATTGGATTTCATTTCGGAGTCACGTGAGTGACTTCGTGAAGACCCCTCCAGGCACGCATGCACGACATATCGTCGACGCGCGTGCGAGCAACGGGCAGGGAGGAGCGTTGCTCCTCTACTGCTGGGACCTGCAGGTAAGTGGAAAAACTAACCCGCCGTCCCTTTTTTCTTTACAGAGACTCTGTTTTCAGAGTGCTCCAGGCCGCTTCGCACTGACTGCGGACTGCGGAATGCGGGCAGTCAGCGGCGGCTCTAACTCATGGAGTCGGGAAGAGCCCGTTGACCCAGGTGGGTCCGGGTTCACACTCGCCAGCGGAGGACGGCAGAGGCAGCCGACATTTATAAGATAGTGAAGCTTGCAGGCTCGCCGTGTGCAGTGAGCGACGGCAGAGCAGCAGCCCGATTTTACACCGCAGCCCGCAAGGATACTGCGGGCTGATGGCATTTATATAGAAGTGGGGGCTTGCAGGCTCGCCATTCGCAGATAGCGACGGCAGAGCAGCAGCCCGACTTACACCGAAGCCCACAGGATACTGCGGGCTGTCGGCATTAACACAGAGTAGGGGTTAGCCCCAACTCAACTCTACACAGCCTGCAATACCCCAGTGCTGTATTTAAGAGGGAATGGAGTTGCAGGAATTATTCATGTTGTTAAAAGCCCAACTTTATTTTACAATAGGGCAGCTCGTTGACCCGTAGCGACGGCAGAGCGACAGCACAAATCTGCACCGCAGCCCGCAAGGTTCTGTGGGCTGACTGTTTTACATACCCGGAAATTGGACAAGCCCGTGGACACGATCCGGGCCCGGAGACTGCCATTCGCGGGCAGCAGAGGCGAGCAGGAGCTCCGACTCAACGCCACAGGCCGCAAGTATACCGCGGCCGAACGGCCATGCTACCCTTTAGAGGTAGTAGAGCCGGGGGCTCGCATATAGGCGGGGGCCTTACCGTTAGCGGCCGTCTATGTCCCGCATGAGAATCTGGTCACCATTGGAGCTAGGGGAAGAGAGTGCGCTCCTCCACCGGAAGCTCATAAAGACCCTCAGGTAAGATACTAACCTTGAGTTGTTTAGCTTCTGTACTAGACTTTGCTTACAGAAACAATGGATGGGAGACCAGAATGAAGGCATCGAAGTATGCCTTCCAGGGCCATGGGACTTCGGATGTGAGTCAGCGCCCACTATTCCTGGAGCTGCCCGCAATGCCGGCAGCACCCGCTCTGTGGGCCGGGATAAAAACGTGGAAACCAGGGGAGCCCTGCGCAGCCAGGACCCGATTCTCCACCACGGCTGACCATGGTGCCGTAAAGTGGTAGGAGCACTGCGCAGGAGCAGGGTAGGCAAGACCCTGACTCCCTACCTCTGTCACTCAACCATAGCGACAGTGGAGCAAAGGTTATACTCTTGGCACGTTCTCTCTCCCCAAATATGCAGGTCACCAGAGGGAGGACCAGGGGAAGAATCTCTGCAGCTGGACCAAATGTCCTCCAGTCCTGGAGGAACCTGTAGTACCTGAGAAAACCCAGGAGAAATTGCTGAATGTGGTCTCCAAGTTTGCCCAGCCGAAGCACTCGGGTCAGCCTTTTGCAGCCCAAATTAGGGGCTAGCATAAACTACCTCACCACACACCAGCTGCAGGAACAGGTCCTCACCAAGGCGATCAACAAATACAAGGCCTAATCAACTGCATATCGTTGAATGTACCGACAGTCAACATGCCCATCTGGGGCAACAACCCGGGATAAGGGCACAGGAGCTGAAGTTACAAAAGATCCTGAAATTGCTGACGTCGGGGATTACTGCCTTTGCCAGGTCGGTTGACGGTATGGAAATGACGGCAGAGCAGGAGGATGCTCCTGCGATATTAGTCATGAAGTTAACGCTTCCCGGTATATCGCCATTTAACCGACTCCAACCCCCCATATTTGCGGGGTTGTACAAGGCATCTGCGACGCCACCACCGAGACAGCTGTTTGGTGAGGACCTGCCCATAAAGGTCAAGGACCTGGATTAGGAGATGGAGGCACCTCCCTCCAGCAGGCCGGCAGTGCGCAGGCAGACATCATATGCAAGACCTCGGGGGCCACCTGAAGACCAGTAAGGACCTATACATCAGCAGCACCTCACCACAATCCATTGGAATACCAGGATCCAGAACGTCAGACCCGCCGGAAACCATGGAGGCAAGGGGTCAGGTTCTCCAGAGAGTGCTGCATGTATAACCTCACGAAGAGAGAGAATTTACATACATTATGGGATACATGGGTCTGATTGTCACCATCCCAGGGAACTAAGCTACAGACATCACAGAAGCATATAACAGCCTTGCTTGCACCAGGAAACCAACTATTAGACATGCTGCTAAGGCATTGGTTACCTGTAGCTACATTCTAGCTACATAATCGGCCGTTACACTATCAAAGCTTGCAAAGAGCAAAATCTTGGCATTAATAGCGAATGCTAGACATTACGGGCCTATGCAGCCGCCAATCAAGGCATAAATTGAATTACTATGGTGGATTAGCAATGTTTGTGATTGTTAAATCCCATTCTTACATAAAACCCATTAGCCATGTTACAAACTGGCGCAAGCACCTACGGCTGGGACTGCTCAGATATGCTTGGAGCATGTCACGGGCTGCGGGCTTAATGCACCAATCTGCAGCATACATATGTCCATCTCCATAGAATACCACTGAGGTGGCATATTCAAACCTTATGGGTGGTATCAAGTCAATATCTTGTGATGAATTGGAAAAAATAATTGGCTCTGGTGCATTAAAAGAAATGTTTGGATATCAGCTATTTACCTTCTGGTTAGCTCTATACAGTGGCGGACACCAGGTCACAAGTATCTAATAATGACACCAAGTGGATGTTGAACCTCCAAATATTTGCTAAAATTATAGCATAATATGGAACACCAGATATCGACCTCCTTGCGTCCAGGTGAACCACTAGATACATATATGTGTCTGTTGAGAACCAGATCCTGTGGGAGTGGCGATGGACGAGTTCTCGCTACATTGGGGGAAATGGATTTCGATGCTTTCTCCATTCTGCCTCATCAGACAGGTGTTGCAGAAAACGTACCCAGTTCTGGAACATACAGGACCATGGACGTCATATAGATCGTGCAGAGAAAGTCCACTGGGAAGCACTACCTCACCTACATAGGATATGGGAGGTTTTTCTGTAGTCAGACCAAGACCACCTACATATCTGCTACGATCTCCAATGTGCTGGCATCCTCACGGGTCTTCATTATGATGAGCCCTCAGTTACAGTGCTGCATACAGTGCCAGGAGTGCACTGTCATTCTAGCTCAACATTGGAGTGGGATCTCACCAGCTGGTATCCAAACTACGAGGGATATGTTCTATCCATCCCTCCCCGACCACGATATAATATCTGAGCGATAAGGGTGGTGTTGACCCTACTCAGGGGCTGGTCGCTTATGACGGAGTTACCACTGGACTTACTCACCTTTAAAGTGGTGATGGAAATAGCACTGAATACAGCACAACGGGTCCAGACTCTACAGGAATTAAACCTGGATAGAATGATCGACCCATAATAACATAACTTCTTTATGAAAGAGTTACTTAAACTATACAGACCTGCGACTACAGGTCTGGAAATGGCCATCAGGAATATGGAGGCGGATCTGTTGTCAGCCATGGAAACCCACGTCACAGGGTGACGGTGCAGACTATCTCCAGATGGCTAAGGTGGTATTCGGTGCAGCAGGTAAGACACTAAACATTTTGAAATGTCATTCTACCAAGACTACATCCACATCAGGGACGAGGACCATGGAGGTGTTCATGGAGCATGTCCTCGTGATTGCTGGCTGGGCCAGTGAAACTACATTTCAGCGGTTTCATAACTAACCTATGGCCATTCCCGCAATGTTGCGCATATTTAAGTGCTTGCCCTAAACGTTTGTCCCCGGGTTCAGGGGTTTATTGTTGTATTAACAATAATGTTATTATTTTTCAGCTTGTTCAAGTCTGAAATACGTTAACATACTTCCTCCATCAGTATTACGGCAGTGTGTGAGCATGGACGTGGTCCAGGGCATGTAATCACAGAGCTTTGAAGTCTTCACGAAGTCACTAACGTGACTCCAAAATGAAATAGTAAGATTAAACGAGAACTTACCAGTTTGAAGTTTGATCTTTATTTTATGAGGAGTTGCGATGAGGGATTTTGTGCCCTTCGCTCCCAACCCTCTACCATTAGGTCAACTGGTATATAGAGTCTCTTCAATCTTACTATAACAAGTCATTTCTGTTGTTGGTTCTGTGATTCCACAACACTGCTTTGAAGAATGTCGCGCATGTGTGCCTGGCGGGGTCTTCATGTTTAATCTTACTATTATATACCATTATCTCTTCCTATTGTAAACAATGCAGCATTTAAACCTTCATGGATGGATAAGGGTATTTTACAATGGAAAAACCATGGAATTACAAAGATGGGTGATCTCTATAGGAAAAATACATTTCTTTCATTTCAGGAATTACAACAATTGTATGGGCTTCAATCAAAGGATTACTTTAGATATTTACAAATCAGAGACTATGTTAAGTCAATTACAAATGAATATAGATTTAGAAAGATCGAAATTTTTGATGAATGTTTGAATAAACATCCAAACACAGAAAAACTGATACCATATATTTATAGTATTTTATTAGATAGCGGTACTCCAAAGACAGAATTATATAGGCAATCATGGGAAAATGAATTAGGTCAAACAATTAGTCCAGAAATTTGGGATGATAGCTTACAACATATACATCACTGTTCGTTAAACACGAGACATTCTTTAATACAATTTAAAGTATTGCATAGACTGCATTATTCAAAAACAAAACTGAATAGAATTTTTCCAAGTGTTTCCCCTATTTGTGATAAATGTCAACATTTAGAGGCTAACCTAACGCACACATTTGTAAGTTGTATAAAAATTAATTATTTTTGGATGGAAATTTTTAAGACTCAGAAGTCGTCAATACCAAACGGGCTCCTGACTCAAAATTAATAATATTAGGAATATCGGAACCAAATCAATTCATGACTTTGAACAAAAGAATTTTTATTGATTATAGGGAAAAAATTCATATTAAAATTTTGGAAAGGCTCACAATTAAAATGTGGATTACAGAAATGTCGGAGACCCTATATTTGGAAAGAATAAGATTTGTCTTAATGGACAAACAAGAACTATTTAAAATAATATGGTCCCCGTTTATTGAATATTTGAAGGGGCAAACTGGTTCGGCACGAGAACCCGACTGGAACCAGAATAGATGAAAAAGTACATTTCATAAAACGCGGATATATCTCCAACAATGTAAAATCTGTAGAATATTCCATTCTTTCCTAACTTTTTATATATATATGTATGTATAGATATATATGTATTTTTTTGTTTAATCTTTTTCCACTATTTTCTATCTTTATAAAAAATGGAAAAAAATAATATAGAAGCACAATTATTAAGCAAGGATTAACATAAATAATACTAATTATGTATAGCTACAAAGAACAAAATGATTTTTTATTATGTCAACAATGAACACGTATCTTTTTTTAATGTAATTGGTTCTAATTAATAAAACAACTTAACACAAAAAAAAGTTGGTCTCTGCCCAGAGACTGCGAGCTCGACGATGTTAAATTCCACAGGCTTCATGATGTTAAGAGCGCTCAGAGGTCGATCCCCAACAGGGATCCCAAATGTTCAAGGTTCAAGGTTAGTTTGTTCGTCACATACACCAATTGGTGCAGTGAAATGTTTCTTGCCAATGCAGCACATAAAATAAAAAATACAGACACGACAATAATAGAGAGATTTTAAACAAAAAACATCCCCCCACAATGGTTCCCAATATGAGGGAAGGCACAAAGTCCAGTCCCCATCCCATGGCCACCCATAGTCAGGCCTATTTAGGCCTCTGCAGTCGCCTTCACGGAGACCCGATGTTCCAGGCCATTCTCGCCGGGTGATGGTGCTCCGGCGTCGGGAGAATCCTCTCAGCGACTTGGGACACCCGGAACGGCCGCTTCCTTACTGCAGTCCGCGGCTTCCGAAGCTGACAAGGCCGCGCTGAATGGAGCTCCCCCACTGGCTCCCGATGTTGAAGTCAGCGCCGCTGCCCGCAGCTGGCCGCAGCTCCGTGATGTTTGTCTCGGCGGTTTCAGCTCACCGGTGTTCCAGCGCGGCGACCCAGGCAAGGTATCGCCTGCTCCGCCCCGCAATGGGCTCCAGCGCTCCGCCGCTGCCGAAGCCGAGGTTCTGGACTGTCCCCTCAGGAAACGCCGCTCCAGGCCCCGCTGGTAAAAATAAAGAAAATGGTGAAAAAAAATACAGCTGCAGGCTGGGCAGCCACACCATACAGGACAGCGCCCCCGGTGGAACTCTCTAAAGCGGTCTCCAGCAAAGGCCGCCAACTCCTTGGTGTTAGGCCGCAGAGCGGATGGAGATACGATACGGAAAAAAATACCATCTCCGTCGAGGTAAGAGATTAGAAAAAGTTTTCCACAACCCCACATGCGAAACAACACTAAAACATACATTTAACCGTACAAACAAACAGTAGAAGGAAAGGACAGACAGAGTGTTGGCGAGGCATTAATTGCTGGAGCCATCCGGAGGACTTGCCTATCAACCTGCACATTTTTGGAACATGGGAGAAAACTGAAGCACCCAGCAGTGACAGGAAGATCTTAAGTGGTAGGGGCAAATGCCACAGAAATAATATAGGTAGTTAGAATGGGGCTGTGTTGGCTGGGGTTGTTACTGCAACATCACTTGCTGCACCACTGTGCCACCCCAGTGGAGATAACTGTAGCATTCTCATTGGAGCCAGATAAGTAACTCAATTGAAATAAATTTGCAGGGCTATGGGGAGAGGTTGGGACAAAGAAGCAGGAAGTACATCCTTTTTTGTGCCTTTTGGACTGTGGAGTCGATGGTAGCCCCCCACTTAAGGTCCTTGGAGATGATGACTCCACAGATGTGACTGTCGTGTTGTTGATGGTGAGTGGGGTGAGGGGAGGGGGAGCTCTCCTAAAGTCTTCAATCAATTCCACTGTCTTAAGAGCATTGAGCTCCAGGTTGTTGTGATGGCACCAGGGTGCCAGCTGTGACACTTCCTAAGTTTGTAGGCAGATTCCTCCCCATCCTGGACCAGTCCAATCAGGGTTGTGTCATCCGCAAATTTGAAAAGCTTGACAGATGAGTCAGTGGCGGTGCAGTCATTGGTGCAGAGAGACTAGAGGAAAGGGGAGAGGAGAGTACGCAGCCTTGCGGTGCTCCTATGCTGAGCGTTTGTGGGTCCGAGATGTGCTTACCCAGCCTCACATGCTGCTTCCTGTCTGGCAAGAAGCTGGTGATCCACCGACAGAGGGGTTCAGGCACGGTCAACTCGGAAAGTTTGGAGTGTAGTAGCTCTGGCACAATGGTGTTGAATGCAGAACTAAAATCAACAAACAAAATCCTTGCTTAGGTCCCTGGCAGTCTAGGTGCTGGAGAATGAAGTGCAGGCCCAGGTTGACTGTGTCATTCACAGATCTATTGGCCCGATATGCAAATTGTGATATTTTTCAACTTGACAAATAGTAACGGGCCCAGCACCGAACCCTGAGGCACACCAATAGTCACAGGCCTCCAGTACGAGAAGCAACCTTCCACCATCACCCTCTGCTTCCTTCCATGGAGTCAATTTGCTGTCCATTCAGCTATCTCTCCTTGGATCCCAAGCAATCTGACCTTCCAGAGCAGCCTACCATGCGGAACCTTGTCGAATGCCTCACTGAAGTCCATGGACACAACATCTACAGCTCTGCCCAAATCTACTTTTTTGGTCACGTCTTCAAAAAAAATCAAACATATTTGTGAGAAACGACCTCCCACATACCGAACCATCCTGATTGTCCCAAATAAGCCCTTGCCCATCCAAATTCTTGTATAACCTATTCCTTAGAATACTCTCCAGTAACGTAACCTCCACAGGACTATAGTTCCCAGCATTTTTCCTGCAGCCCTTCTTGAAAAGAGGAACAACATTGCTTGCAGTAGCTGCTTGTAGTAGCTGGCACTGACGATGGCTGCCACGGTGTACTGCTCCTTGCTGTTTTGTATGTGTTTGTTCGTTTGTGTCGTCTGTGAAAACCCTACAAAGATTAGATTCACGAGAGAGGTACACATTAACATCGGACATACGGTACCTCCAAACATCGTTCCGGATTTCTCTCAGTCGCTGGATTATTTGGACGTACTCGTCAGCCGGGCTGTGGCTGCGTTCAAGGTCTTGAGACGGAGGAGGACCCGTGGGAAGCGCTCTGGAGAACTCACCCGACTCCGGCGACAAGGATCACGCACGCCACTCCCGAACATATTCCTGGCAAACGTACGTTCCCTCAATAACATAGAAACATAGAAATTAGGTGCAGGAATAGGCCATTCGGCCCTTCGAGCCTGCACCGCCATTCAATATGATCATGGCTGATCACCCAACTCAGTATCCCGTACCTGCCTTCTCTCCATACCCTCTGATCCCCTTAGCCACAAGGGTCACATCTAACTCCCTCTTAAATATAGCCAATGAACTGGCCTCAACTACCCTCTGTGGCAGAGAGTTCCAGAGACCCACCACTCTCTGTGTGAAAAAAGTCCTTCTCATCTCGGTCCTAAAGGATTTCCCCCTTATCCTTAAGGTGTGACCCCTTGTCCTGGACCTCCCCAACATCGGGAACAATCTTCCTACATCTAGCCTGTCCAACCCCTTAAGAATCTTGTAAGTTTCTATAAGATCCCTCAATCTCCTAAATTCTAGAGAGTATAAACCGAGTCTATGCAGTCTTTGTTCATAAGACAGTCCTGACATCCCAGGAATCAGTCTGGTGAACCTTCGTTGCACTCCCTCTATGGCAATAATGTCCTTCCTCAGATTTGGAGACCAGAACTGTACGCAATGCTCCAGGTGTGGCCTCACCAAGACCCTATACAACTCAAGTAGAACCTCCCTGCTCCTATACTCAAATCCTTTTGCTATGAAAGCTAACATACCATTGGCTTTCTTCACTGCCTGCTGTACCTGCATGCCTACTTTCAATGACTGGTGTACCATGACACCCAGGTCGCGCCGCATCTCCCCTTTTCCTAATCGGCCTCCATTTAGATAATAGTCTGTTTTCCTATTTTTGCCTCCAAAGTGGATAACCTCACATTTATCCACATTATACTGCATCTGCCAAACATTTGCCCACTCACCCAGCCTATCCAAGTCACCGTGCAGTCTCCTAGCATCCTCCTCACAGCTAACACTGCCCCCCAGCTTAGTGTCATCCGCAAACTTGGAGATATTGCCTTCAATTCCCTCATCCAGATCATTTATGTATATTGTAAATAGCTGGGGTCCCAGCACTGAGCCTTGCGGTACCCCACTAGTCACTGCCTACCATTGTGAAAACGACCCGTTTACTCCTACTCTTTGCTTCCTGTTTGCCAGCCAGTTCTCTATCCACATCAATACTGAACCCCCAATGCCGTATGCTTTAAGTTTATATACTAATCTCTTAAGTGGGACCTTGTCGAAAGCCTTCTGGAAGTGCAGATACACCACATCCACTGGTTCTCCCCCATCCACGCTACTAGTTACATCCTCGAAAAATTCCACAAGATTCGTCAGACATGATTTACCTTTCATAAATCCATGCTGACTTTGTCCAATGATTTCACCACTTTCCAAATGTGCTGCTATCCCATCTTTAATAACTGACTCTAGCAGTTTCCCCACTACCGATGTTATACTAACTGGTCTGTAATTCCCCGTTTTCTCTCTCCCCCCCTTCTTAAAAAGAGGGGTTACGTTTGCTACCCGCCAATCCTCAGGAACTACTCCAGAATCTAAAGAGTTTTGAAAGATTATCACTAATGCATCCACTATTTCCGGAGCTACTTCCTTTAGTACTCTGGGATGCAGCCTATCTGGCCCTGGGGATTTATCGGCCTTTAATCCATTCAATTAACCCAACACCACTTCCCGACTAACCTGGATTTCACTCAAGTACTCCTTTGACCCGCGCGGTCCCCTGCTATTTCCGGCAGATTATTTATGTCTTCCTTAGTGAAGACGGAACCAAAGTAGTTATTCAATTGGTCCGCCATATCCTTGTTCCCCATGATCAACTCACCTGTTTCTGACTGCAAGGGACCTACATTTGTTTTAACTAATCTATTTCTCTTCACATATCTATAAAAACTTTTGCAATCAGTTTTTATGTTCCCTGCCAGTTTTCTTTCATAATCTATTTTTCCCTTCCTAATCAAGCCCTTTGTCCTTCTCTGCTGGTCTCTGAATTTCTCCCAGTCCTCTGGTATGCTGCTTTTTCTGGCTACTTTGTACGCATCATCCTTTGCTTTGATACTATCCCTGATTTCCCTTGTTATCCAGGGATGCACTACCTTCCCTGATCTATTCTTTTGCCAAATTGGGATGAACAATTTTTGTAGTTCATCCATGCAGTCTTTAAATGTCTTCCATTGCGTATCCACCGTCAACCCTTTTAGAATTGCTTGCCAGTCAATCTTGGCCAATTCACGTCTCATACCCTCAAAGTTACCTTTCCTCAAGTTCAGAACCATTGTTTCTGAATTAACAATGTCACTCACCATCCTAATGAAGAACTCGACCATATTATGGTCACTCTTGCGCAAGGGGGCACGCACAATAAGACTGCTAACTAACCCTTCCTCATTACTCAATACCCAGTCTAAAATAGCCTGCTCTCTCATTGGTTCCTCTACATGTTGATTTAGATAACTATCCCTCATACTTTCCAAAAAATCCTCTTCCTCAGTGCCCCTGCCAATTTGATTCACCCAATCTATATGTAGATTGAAATCGCCCATTATAACTGTTTTGCCTTTGTCGCACGCATTTCTAATTTCCTGTTTGATACCATCCCCAACTTCACTACTACTGTTAGGTGGCCTGTACACAACTCCCACTAGCGTTTTCTGCCCCTTAGTGTTTCGCATCTCTACCCATACCGATTCCACATGCTCCAAGCTAATGTCCTTCCTTTCCATTGCGTTAATCTCCTCTCTAACCAGCAACGCTACCCCACCTCCTTTTCCTTTCTCTCTATCCCTCCTGAATATTGAATATCCCTGGATGTTCAGCTCCCAGCCTTGGTCACCCTGGAGCCATGTCTCCGTGATCCCAACTATATCATACTCATTAATAGCTATCTGCACGTTCAACTCATCCACCTTATTACGAATACTCCTTGCATTGAGACACAAGGCCTTCAGGCTTGTTTGTACAACGCTCTTACCCCTCAATAACAAAGTGGACAAACTGAAACTCCTTCACCGGACAAACAAGGACTTCTCTCGAGCTGCTGCCCTGTGTTCCACCGAGACCTGGCTTTGTGAGTCGACCCCAGGCTGCAACTGGCTGGCTTCCAACTTCACAGAGCGGATCGAGAAGTGGAGGCAGCGGGGAAATCAAGAGGCGGTGGAATATGCTTCTATACCAACCAGCACTGGTGCAGCGGCATCACGGTACCGTCAAATTTCTGCTCTCCAACCTAGAATCCCTCGTTATAAACTGCAAACCCTTCTAGTCTCTGAAGGAATTTAACTCCTTTATTCTCACTGGAGTTACGTTCTCCCCCATGTCTGTGTACGTGAGGCGCAAACACAACTCGCTGGCCAGGTAATGAGCGTAGAGAGTGACTTCCCGGACTCCATTGTCATTGTTTTGGGGGACTTTAACAAAGCTAACCTCAGCCGTGACCTTCCAAAATACAGACTTCATGTTACCTGCCCCACCAGAGGGGAGAGAACACTCGATCACTGTTATACGGCAATCAAGAACGCATATCGCTCTGTTCCCCGGGCGGGTCTGGGTCTCTCTGATCATTGTCTAGTTCACCTTATTCCGACCTACAGGCAGAAACTAAAAGCTGCTAAGCCTGTGGTCAGAACAAGAAAAGGTGTACAAGCGAGGGCATTGAGAACGTACAATCCTGCTTAGACTGCACGGATTGGAATGTATTCAGGGAAGCAACCACAAGCCTCGATGAGTATACGGACACTGTATCATCATATGTCAGCTTTTGCGAGGACAGTTACATTCCAACTACGACCCAGACATGGTTCAACAACAACAAGCCCTGGTTCACTGCAGAACTCAGACAGCTCCGACGGTCTAAAGAGGAGCGGGGATGCAGACCTCTGCAGGAAGGCCAAGTACCAGCTGAGAAGGGGAATCAGAGCTGCCAAGGAAAGGTCCTCTGAGAAGTTGAGGAGCAAGTTCTCAGCTAGAGACTCTTCTTCAGTTTGGAAGGTGTTGCAAGAAATTACCAGCTACAAGAAGAAACCCCCCCCCGCTCTTTGGACAATCATCAGCTGACCAACAACCTGAATGAGTTTTACTGCAGGTTTGAAAATCAGAAACATAACCCTGGTACCCCCTCCCCCCTCTCACCAACCAACACAGCCAGACCCCAGTCTACAAAGAATGGACCCTGCACCCTCTCCTTCCCATTCACCACTTCACACCTACTTAAGGCAAGACTCCAGTATGAAAAGACTGGACCATTTCCCACCCAAACCAACACTTCACACCCACTCACAGCCTGACCTCAGTCTGCAAAGACTGGGCCCTTCTATGCCCACCCCCTCCAATCACCTCTTCACACCGCAACGTAATTTCGTTTGGAACTGCATATATCAATGTATTTCTAAATGACAATAAAGTTTGTTTGACTTGACTTGACTTTGACTTGACCCTCTGTGCTGCACTTATCCAATATCAATAATAAAAATCTCTATTTTTAGGTGGAGAGGTGGAGAGGCTTTTCAGAGGACAAAAAAGCTGGAAATCTCCAGGACCTGACAATGTTTCCCCCTCTACTCTTAAGCTCCATGCCAAACAGCTGGCACCGGTCTATACAGACATTTTTAACCAGTCCCTGCAAACATGTACTGTCCCTGCCTGATTCAAAGTCTCCACTATTGTACCTGTACCTAAAAAGGCAAGGATTACTTGTCTTAACGACTACAGGCCCGTCACACTGACCTCTGTAGTCATGAAGACACTCGAAAGGCTTGTGCTGGTCAAGCTGAAAAATATCCAGTGATCACAATACCATTAGTTTCAATATAATTATGGAGAAGGACAGAACTGGGCCTAGGGTTGAGATTTTTGATTGGAGAAAGGCTAACTTTAACGAGATGCGAGATGATTTAAAAGGAGTGAACTGGGACATTTTGTTTTATGGGAAAGATGTAGAGGAGAAATGGAGGACATTTAAAGGGGAAATTTTAAGAGTACAAAATCTTTATGTTCCTGTTCGGTTGAAAGGAACCAGTAAAAATTGGAAAGAGCCCTGGTTTTCAAGGGAAATTGGACATCTTGTTCGGAAAAAGAGGGAGATCTACAATAATTATAGGCAGCATGAAGTAAATGAGGTGCTTGAGGAGTATAAGGAATGTAAAAAGAATCTAAAGAAATAAATTAGAAAAGCTAAAAGAAGATATGAGGTTGCTTTGGCAAGTAAGGTGAAAGTAAATCCAAAGGGTTTCTACAGCTATGTTAATAGCAAAAGGATAACAAGGGATAAAATTGGTCCATTGGAGAGACCGAGTGGACAGCTATCTGCAGAGCCAAAAGAGATGGGGGAGATATTGAACAATTTCTTTTCTTCGGTATTCACCAAGGAGAAGGATATTGAATTATGTGAGGTAAGGGAAACTAGTGGAGTAGCTATGGATACTATGAGTTTCAAAGTAAAAGAAGTATTGGCACTTTTGAAAAATATAAAAGTGGATAAGTCTCCAGGTCCTGACAGGATATTCCCTAGGGCATTGAGGGAAGTTAGTGTAGAAATAGCCGGGGCTATGACAGAAATATTTCAAATGTCATTAGAAACGGGAATAGTCCCCGAGGATTGGCGTACTGCGCATGTTGTTCCATTGTTTAAAAAGGGTTCTAAAAGTAAACCTAGCAATTATAGACCGGTTAGTTTGACTTCAGTGGTGGGCAAATTAATGGAAAAGATACTTAGAGATAATATATATAAGTATCTGGATAAAGAGGGTCTAATTAGGAACAGTCAACATGGATTTATGCCTGGAAGGTCATGTTTGACTAATCTTCTTGAATTTTTTGAAGAGGTTACTAGGGAAATTGACGAGGGTAAAGCAGTGGATGTTGTCTATATGGACTTCAGTAAGGCCTTTGACAAGGTTCCTCATGGAAGGTTGGTTAAGAAGGTTCAACAGTTGGGTATAAATGCAGGAATAGCAAGATGGATTCAACAGTGGCTGAATGGGAGAAGCCAGAGGGTAATGGTGGATGGCTGTTTGTCGGGTTGGAGGCAGGTGACTAGTGGGGTGCCTCAGGGATCTGTGTTGGGTCCTTTGTTGTTTGTCATGTACATCAATGATCTGGATGAAGGGGTGGTAAATTGAATTAGTAAGTATGCAGATGATACCAAGATAGGGGGTGTTGTGGATAATGAAGAGGATTTCCAAAGTCTACAGAGTGATTTAGGCCAGTTGGAAAAATGGGCTGAAAGATGGCAGATGGAGTTTAATGCTGATAAATGTGAGGTGCTACACCTTGGCAGGACAAATCAAAATAGGACGTACATGGTAAACGGTAGGGAATTGAAGAATACAGTTGAACAGAGGGATCTGGGAATAACCGTGCATAGTTCCTTGAAGGTAGAATCTCATATAGATAGGGTGGTAAAGAAAGCTTTTGGTATGCTAGCCTTTATAAATCAGAGCATTGAGTATAGAAGCTGGGATGTAATGTTAAAATTGTACAAGGCGTTGGTGAGACCAAATCTGGAGTATGGTGTACAATTTTGGTCGCCCAATTATAGGAAGGATGTCAACAAAATAGAGAGGGTAAAGAGGAGATTTACTAGAATGTTGCCTGGGTTTCAACAGCTAAATTACAGAGATAGGTTGAATAAGTTAGGTCTTTATTCTCTGGAGCACAGAAGGTTAAGGGGGGACTTGATAGAGGTCTTTAAAATGATGAGAGGGATAGACACCAATGCATCACCGGTTCCTCGCTCCCCTCTATAATTTGCTGTGTCGCTCTTCCAGGGAGATGCTAAATGCATTTCGTTGTCTCTGTACTGTACACTGACAATGACAATTAAAATTGAATCTGAATCTGAATCTGAATCTGAATCTGAATCTGACGGAGTTAATGTGGACAAGCTTTTCCCTTTGAGAATAGGGAAGATTCGAACAAGAGGACATGACTTTAGAATTAAGGGACAGAGGTTTAGGGGTAACATGAGGGGGAACTTCTTTACTCAGAGAGTGGTAGTGGTGTGGAATGAGCTTCCAGTGGAAGTGGTGGCGGCAGGTTCGTTGGTATCATTTAAAAATAAATTGGATAGGCATATGGATGAGAAGGGTATGGAGGGTTATGGTATGAGTGCAGGCAGGTGGGACTAAGGGAAAAAAGTTGTTCGGCACGGACTTGAAGGGCCGAGATGGCCTGTTTCCGTGCTGTAATTGTTATATGGTTATATGGTTATATGGTTATCACAAACCCCCCACTGCTTATCCACGTCAACTCTGTCTATCCCTTTCATCATTTTAAAGACCTCAATCAAGTCCCCCCTTAACCTTCTGCGCTCCAAAGAATAAAGACCCAACTTGTTCAATCTTTCTCTGTAACTTAGTTGCTGGAACCCAGGCAACATTCTAATAAATCTCCTCTGTATGCTCTCTATTTTGTCGACATCCTTTCTATAATTAGGCGACCAAAATTGTACACCATACTCCAGAATTGGTCTTACCAATGCCTTGTACAATTTTAACATTACATCCCTACTCCTCTATTCAAAGCTCTGATTTATAAAGGCTAGCGCACCAAAAGCTTTCTTTACCACCCTATCTACTTGCGATTCCCCCTTCAGGGAACTATGCACGGTTATTTCTAGATCCCTCGGTTCCACAGCATTCCTCAATTCCCTACCATTTACCATGTACGTCTTATTTTGATTTGTTCTGCCAAGATGTAGCACCTCACACTTATCAGCATTAAACTCCATCTGCCATCTTTCAGCCCACTCTTCCAAATGCCCCAAATCTCTCTGTAGACTTTGAAAATCCACCTCATTATCCACAACACCACCTATCTTAGTATCATCTGCATACTTACTTATCCAATTTTCCACCCCATCATCCAAATCATTGATGTACATGACAAACAACAGTGGACCCAACACAGATCCCTGAGGCACCCCACTGGTCACCGGCTTCCAACCTGACAAACAGCCATCCACCATTACTCTCTGGCATCTCCCATTTAGCCACTGTTGAATCCATCTTGCTACTCCGCCATTAACACCCAAAGATTGAACCTTCTTAACCAGCCTTCCATGGGGAACCTTGTCAAAGATCTGTGGATGTTGCAGTCGACCTGGGCCTGCACTTCATCCGACAGCACCTAGACCGCCAGGGAACCTACGCGAGGATCCTGTTTTGTTGATTTTAGCTCTGCATTCAACATAATTGTGCTACTACACTACAAACGTTCTGAGTTGTCTGTGCCTGAACCCCTCTGTCGGTGGATCACCAGCTTCCTGACAGACAGGAAGCAGCATGTGAGGCTGGGAACACAAATCTCGTACCCGCAAATGCTGAGCATCGGAGCACCGCAAGGCTGTGTACTCTCTCCTCTTCTTTACTCTGTCTACGTCAACGACTGCACCTCCTCGTCTGAAGAAGGGTCTCGACCCGAAACGTCGCCTATCTCCTTCGCTCCTTAGATGCTGCTGCACCCGCTGAGTTTCTCCAGCCTTTTGTGTACCCTCGATTCTCCAGCATCTGCAGTTCCTTCTTTAACACTGCACCTCCGCAGACACCTCTGTCAAGCTTCTCAAGTTTGCGGATGACACAACCCTAATTGGACTGATCCAGGATGGAGAGGAATCTGTCTACAGACAGGAGGTGTCACAGCTGACGTCCTGGTGCCATTGCAACAACCTAGAACTCAATGCTTTTAAGCCAGTGGAATTCATTCATTGCAAAAGGATTTGGTTCATAGCAAAAGGATTTGGTTCATAGCAAAAGGATTTGAGTACAAGAGCAGGGAGGTTCTACTGCAGTTGTACAGGGTCTTGGTGAGGCCACACCTGGAGTATTGCGTGCAGTTTTGGTCTCCTAATCTGAGGAAAGACATTCTTGCCATGGAGGGAGTACAGAGAAGGTTCACCAGGCTGATTCCTGGGATGTCAGGACTTACAAATGAAGAAAGACTGGATAGACTCGGCTTGTACTTGCTGGAATTTAGAAGATTGAGGGGGGATCTCATAAGGGGTTGGACAGGTTGGATGCAGGAAGATTGTTCCCGATGTTGGGGAGGTCCAGGACAAGGGGTCACAGTTTAAGGATAACGGGGAAGTCTTTTAGGACCGAGATGCGAAAATCATTTTTCACACAGAGAGTAGTACATGGTAAATCTGTGGAATTTCATTTCGGAGTCACGTGAGTGACTTCGTGAAGAGCCTGCCGGCGCGCATGCTCGACATATCGTCGTAACGCGTTGCTGCGACGGCTGGCGGTGGAGCGCGCTCCTCGCCAGCCCTTCACAAGGGGCCACGGAGGTGAGTATTCCACCTTTAGTTGGTGGTCCTTGTTGTTCGTTATGTCTTGCAGCAAGGACATGGATGGGAGTTCGAAGGGCCGGAGGACGTCAGGACGAGTTCGCCGGTCAACAGTTCCGGGGCCTTTACCATCGGCAGTACCTGCAGTGCAGGCCGGGACTCAGGCGGAGATGTGGGTAAGCCCTGTGATTACAGGTCCAGATCCGCCAGCACACCACAGCTCGGAGGAGTTCGACGAGGAGGAGTGTGGTGTGCCGCCAGAGCAGGGGGACCCTGCCATGGCAGTCAGGTCGTCAGCGGGCTCGCTGGCGACCTCGAGCAGGGGGCGTGCGGCTGCACCTCCCGTTCCACTCAGCCCCCCGAGAAGGGGCAGGGCAGGAGCCCAGAAGCCTAACCCTGCCAGGGCTAAGGCATTGCCTGACACGGAGGAGCGGTCAGGTTCCAGGGCGAGACCCGGGGCGGCTGTGAGGTCCAGCCGGCACACCCCGACTCTCGACGCCGGGACGGGTCGGTTGAGTCGGGTCTCGTCACGGTCGCCGAGCCCCCCATGGATGGGTGGGCGAGACCATGCGTCGGCAAGGTCCACGATGTGGGCAGCCGGAAAGCCTGCGCGGGCTTCAGGTAGCCATGCTTCGGCTGGTGCCGACACCACGCTGCAAGTGCCCTTAGTGGCAGCGGCGTCAGCTCCCACTAAACGGAGGCGGTTGAACACGCCCGCGCGGGAATCGCGCAGTTTCGCCTCGGCGGCTGTTAGCGACAACTACCGGCACCGGCAGGGCCTCGATGAGGTGCGGGCCGTTGATAGGAGCCCGGTTTTCTTTTCAGAGCCGGAGGACTCCGACCACCTGAGTGTTCAGGGTGAAGGGCGTATTGACCGTACGAAGCTGGCAGCCACTGTGGACTTTCTTAACAACCAGCAACTACAGGAAGAAGTCCTCATTCAGGCAATGAGCCGTCACAAGGCTCCATCCAATTGCAACTCCCTCAACGTGCCTGTGGTCAATACGCCGATATGGGGCAACATCAGTGCGGCTATCCGTCAACAGGAGGTAAAACTGCAGCGGATCCTGAAGCTCTTCACGGCCGGTATTACCGCCTTTGTGCGGTCGGTGGACGGGGACAAATTGAATTTGGACCAGGAAGATGCCCTGGCCCTCCTGTGCGCGACCCAGCATGAAATTAACGGGTTTCGCAAAACCAGCATCCGCTCAGCACTCAATCCAAAGTTTGCAGGATTGTGCAAACCAGCGCCGCCGCCCCCGCCCCGTCAGCTCTTTGGGGAGGACCTCTCGAAGAGAGTCAAAGAGCTTGACAAGCAAGCCAAAACGGTGGGGATCATGCGCCCTCAGAGTGCCCCCACACCGTCAGGCTCAAAGTCTCCATACATTCGATCACGAGGGTCTGCTAGTACCTCGACGAGGACCCACCCTCAAGCTCCACAACGACAGCAACATCAGACCCAGCACCAGGGGTCTTTTTTAGGACAGGGTCGGCAGAGACCCTGGTGGAAAACGAAGACGCCGCGCCCTCAAGCCAACCCAGCACCTCCACGTCCGCACACGCGTGTCAAGGACCGCCGGTAACCACGGAGGTGAGGGGGTCTGGTTCTCTCTTTTCTCTCTGTTTAACTTCACATGTTGGTGGTCGCCTTCGGTGGTTTTTGGGTGCATGGGGTAATTTTACTGGTGACGAGTATGTGTTGCAGAATATTCAGGGGCATAAAATTGAGTTTATTAATGGCGACATTCCTCCATCCCAGCACATGCCCGCTCGAACGTTTAAATCATCTGCTGCAGAACAGGCAGCCGGCTATAAGGAACTGTTAAGTCTTGAGCACAAAGGGGTGATTGAGAGAGTGGTGCATGAGCCAGTTGAATTTTTTTTTTTTTTTTTTTTTTCTTTTTGAATAATTTTTTTATTAGCAATAAACAATTCTCAATGTTTAAAACTGAGTTATAAACATCCACTTAAATCAATATTTGTACTCTAATGATTATTATCTTATTTTTTTTTTTGAAAATAAAAGTGGGTAAAAAGAAATACCATTATTAATCAATAAAATTATAATTCCTTAATAATTATTTGGTATAAAAGAAAAAGAAAAAATGAAGAAAAAGAAAAAAGACATATTATGTATATATATCAATTAAAAGCCACAAAATATATTATAAATGAAACAACTACAAATAATAATATCAGTAAAGACATGCATATATCCTGGTATACCAATACATTATTTTCATCAAATCCCGCAGGGTGTCAGTCGAGCCGTGATGCCAAGAACAGCTACTTCTCTAAATACTGTATATATGGAGACCATATCTGTTGAAAAGAATTATACTCGTCCAAAAGGACAAATCTGATTCTTTCCAACTGCAACGTCTCCAACATCTCTGATGCCCACATTTTAATTGTTGGGGATAATGTTCCCTTCCAAAATTTCAATATTATTTTTTTCCCTAATATCAAACAATAATCAAGGAAATTTCTTTGGTCTGGTGTAAATATCAAATTAGCCTCTGGAATTCCCAGTATTATTAGCTTTGGGTCGGGTTCTAATTTAACCTTAAGAACTTCAGAAATTACTTTAAAAATTTCTGTCCAATAATAATTCAATTTAGGACATGTAACAAAACTGTGTGTTAAATTTGCTTCTAAATTCTTACATTTATCACAAATAGAGGAGAGATTAGGAAATATACTATTTAATTTGGCTTTTGAATAATGTAATCTATATAATACTTTAAATTGTATTAATATATGTCTAGCATTTAACGAGCACCGGTGTATTCGTTGTAGACTTTCTCCCCAATTTTCTTTGGTTATAGGTGATCCAATTTCATTTTCCCATGCTTGACGATATGTTTCAGTTATTGGATTCTCATTATCCATAATGATGTTATATATATAAGCTATTAATTTTTCTGTGGCTGGATGCCAGTTAAACGATTCATCTAATAATCCTGGTTCCTTATTTTTAAAATCCTGTGTATTAGATTTAATATAATCTCTAATTTGGAAATACCTAAACAAATGCTGTGAAGACAATCCGTAGATATCTTGTAATTCCTGAAATGAAAGAAATTTTCCATTTCTATAAAGGTGCTCTACCCTTGTAATTCCTAAATTATCCCAATGTCTGAACCCTCCATCCAATGTGGAGGGCTTAAATAATGGGTTATTCATAATTGGTAATCTAAATGAAAGGTTGTCTAAATGTAAAGTCTTGACTATTTGTTTCCAAATACGTCTATTATTATAAATGATTGGATTGTCCCTATAAGTTTTTTTTTGAACTTCCTTTGGGGCAAAAATAATTGAATCTACGTTGAAAGGCAAACAATCTTCCTTTTCTATCTTTAGCCACGTTGGTTCCAGGTCCGTATTTACCCACCAAAAATTCATATTCTTAATCTGTACTGCCCAGAAGTAGTATAAAAAATTTGGAAGTGCTAATCCTCCATTTATCTTTGACTTACATAAATGTTTTTTACTTATTCTATGATTTTTATAATCCCAGATAAAACTATTAACAATATTATCAATTTTTTTAAAAAAGGTTTTCGGAAGGAAAAAAGGGATAGCTTGAAACAGATATAATAATTGTGGTAGAAAAACCATCTTTATAGCATTTATTCTACCAATCAAAGATATAGGCAGTGTTTTCCAATATAAAATATTTTTTTTAAGTTTATCTAATAATTGAGGATAATTCGATCTAATTAATGAGTTATGAGATTTAGATACATTAATTCCTAAATATTTAATTTTGTCAGTAACTATTGATAATGGATATTGTTGTAATATGTTTAAATTTATATTAGTTATTGGCATAATATCACTTTTATTCCAATTAATCCTATATCCAGAAAATGTACTAAATTTATTTATAACATCAAACAACATTGGAATACTAATTTCAGGTTTTGTGATGTAAATCAAAACATCATCTGCATATAAGGATATTTTATTAGTTGTTCTGTGAGTATTATAACCGTATATTTCAGGTTCTGACCTAATTCTTTCCGCCAAAGGCTCTATCGCCAAGGCAAATAATAAAGGCGATAACGGACATCCTTGTCTACATCCCCTAAAGAGTTTAAATTTAACTGATAGTATTTGATTAGTTAGAATTCTTGCAGTAGGATCTGAGTATAGGATTCTTACCCATTTACAAAATTGATCCCCCAATTGAAACTTTTCCATTATATTAAATAGATATAACCATTCCACCTGGTCAAATGCTTTTTCTGCGTCTAACGATATGACTGCTAATTCCGTATCTCGTATTCTTTTAGAATATATAATATTAAACAGGCGTCTTAAATTATGAGACGAATAGCGTTTTGGAATAAAACCTGTTTGATCATAATGTATTAATTTAGAGATCACCAAACTTAGTCTCCTAGATAAAACTTTAGCTAATATTTTTTGGTCTGTATTTAGAAGGGCAATCGCTCTATATGAACCGGGATCTTCCAGATCTTTATCTACCTTAGGTATAAGTGTAATTGTGGATTCATTTAAAGAGTCTGGTAATTTTCCTTGTTCATATGCATGTCTATACACTGTATGTAGTCTTGGAGAGATCAGATCTTGAAATTTTTTATAAAATTCTGCACTCAGGCCGTCAGGCCCCGCAGCTTTTCCATTCTTTAACGAACCAATTGATTCTGCGATATCTTTCACTGATATTTCAGCATTTAACAAATGTCTCCCTTCCTGATCTAAACTCTTAATTTGACATTCTTTTAGAAATGTTTCCATTCCATCTGTTTGTCCTGTTAATTTTGATGAGTAAAGATTTTGGTAATATTGTAAAAATCTATCATTAATATCTTTTGGTATGGTCAGTATATTTCCTTGCATTGATCTGATTCCATGTATCGTTTTTTCATTGTCTAATTTTCTTAATTGTCATGCTAGCAATTTATGCGGTTTATCTCCAAATTCAAAATGTACTTGTTTGGTTTGTTGATAAAGTTTGATGACTTGATTAGAGTATATTTCGTTTAGTCTATACTTTGCTATTGCAATTTTATTACTTAACTCCTTAGAAGGGTGTTTTATATTCTCATTGTCTAGTTGTTTTATCTCCATTTCTAACTTCTGTTCCCTCTTTCGGTTTTCTTTATTAAAATATGCTTGTGCCGATATTATTGCACCACGCATGAATGCCTTAAATGTATCCCAAAGTAACAATGGTGAAATTTCAGGTGTGTCGTTTGTCTCAAAGAATAATTTAATCTGTTCTGTCACATGATTACAACAATCCTTGTCCTTCAGTATCTGAGGATTAAATCTCCAAGTCATAGTTTTATTAGATATATCTTTTAGTTTTATCTTAAATGTTAATGGTGCATGATCTGAAATAATAATATTGTGATATTTTGCATTGTACGTATAGGGAAGCAGTTTTGAGTCTATTAAAAAGTAATCTATCCTCGAGTAGGTTCCGAATACGGGCGAGAAAAAAGAATATTCTCGTCCGGATGGGTTCTCTAATCTCCAAATATCCTTAACGTTAGTTGAGTTAATGAAAGAATTTATAAGTTTACTTGAATTAGAAATAGCTTTCCTTTTTGTTGAGGATCTGTCTAAGTAGTTATCCAAAGTGCAATTTAAATCGCCCCCAATTATTAAATTATGTTGAGTGGATATAGGAATATTATTGAATATTTTCTTGAAAAATAATGGGTTATCGAAATTAGGAGCATATATATTCATAAGAATTACTTTTTTTGAGTATAATTCCCCTGTAATTATTACATATCTGCCCTCTTTATCTTCTATTATAGAACTTTGTTTAAAAGGTATACCTTTACGAATAATTATTGCGACTCCCCTAGATTTATGTATAAATGAAGAGTGATATACCTTTGACATCCATTTAGCTGTTAATCTATATTGATCATCTCTTTTGAGATGCGTCTCTTGGAGGAAAATAACGTCTGATTTCAATCTATTCAGCTGCGCTAACACCTTACCCCTTTTAATTGGTTCATTAATTCCCTTAACATTCCAACTACAAAAAGTGATTCCATCATCCCCAGTCTTCAAATTCATATCTTGCATTTTAGTATTAGGGTGGTTTTTTTTGGAGTAGCCCTCTCGGCCCCTCCAGCTCAACAAGGCACCCAAACGTCAATCCGACGAAAATTACCAATCTCCATAATCCATATCCATGTCTATCTAAAATAACTATACGGTATTGTTCATAATTACATTCATATAATATATAACATAAATTCAAATACTTAATATATAAAAAAAAATAGAAAATATAAGCGAAAAAAGAAAAAAGAGTGTTAAAAGGGTGCCCAAAGAAAAAAAAGACTACACTGATAGATTGTGTAGTGTGTGTTAGTGAACGCCACACTAACGTGGCGATTAATCTAATGACTTCCGTGTTTAAAAAAGATGCTAAATATTCCAGCTCCCAACTAGAATACTGTGTATATTGGGGTGGGGTACTAACTTTAAGGATTTAGTAATTATTTCTATTATTCATGAAACTATTTATTAATTACTATTCTATTGTAATTAGTATTATAATAAATAATACTATGTTAGGGGAATTATTGAAATTCTACAAATTGATACCAAACCAATGAAGCGGTGTTCCTCGTTGTCATAGGTCACTCTCAGTGTTGCTGGGTACATCAAGCCATATCTGAGATCCACTGTATTCTTTAAATTCCGTAGAATGCCTCTTGTTTCAGTGAATAAGGATCTTCTCTTAGCAACTTCCGCTGGGTAATCTCTGAAGATACTAATGTTATTTCCTTCGTATTTCAAATTTCTCTTTCTCATTATTATCTTCATCATATCTTCAAAGACGTGATCATACACCACCTTTACAATCATTTGTCTGGGTGGTGCACCTCTCCCAGGGACCCGTCTTAAAGCCCTGTGGGCACGGCCCAACAGTGGTTCTTCATCCAATTCCAAAATGCCTTTTAGGAGTTTTGCAACAAATTTTCGTGGATCTTGATTTCCTTCACAACCTTCAGTCAATCCTACAATTCGCAAATTCTTACGTCTTTGTCGGCCCTCCAAATCAATACATTTCTCATTTATTTTGCGAAGTAGTTCTGAGAGGCGTTTATTCTCGGCAAGTAACTTCTCAGTTTCCTTGGCACTTTTTACAGCAAAATCAGCCAAATCTTTAAGTGTATCATTGTGTTGGTCAATTGTAATGGTAATAGGATCTATCTTATCATTCAGCATTTGTTCCAACCCAGCAACCTTGGCGTTTATCTCAGAGAATCGGTTTTGAAATTCAGCCTCCGTCTTACTTTTCCATTCGCTCATCATAATCTTTACCGTCTCGGTAACTTCTTTTGTTAATTCCACCTTAATTCTCTCCTGAGACACCAGAATCTCCGCTTTTAGAGTTTTTATTTCATCTTTATATTCTTTCTTCATGTCTTTAAATTCATCTTTATATTCCTTCTTCAGATCTTTTATTTCTTTCACCAGTTTCTTCATCTCACCTATCATGGAATTTTTAAACTCTTCCATTTCCACTTTTCTCTGTGAGATTTCTTCCTGGGAGGCAGTCAGACTCGAGCCCGAGGCTTTGGTGGCACCAGCCTCTCTTCTTAGGCCCGTTTTCTTCGGGGGAGGGGAGGAGGGCTGCATTTTAAATTTCTTACCAAAGTCGCGCGCCTGATGACGTCACGCAGCCTTCAATCGCACCGGAGCCGTTTTTAATCGATCTCCTGCGGTAAGTAGCGTTAGCACCCTCCTTTAGCCCCGTTTTTTTTGCAGATTTTTACGGAGCTGATCTGGCGCTGTTCTCCCCTAGAACATGGCGCCACCGGGAGCCAGTTGAATTTGTTTCGAACATATTCACCAGACCTAAAAAGGATGGAGGTTGTCGTGTCATTATTGATCTAACCCGTTTGAATACTTTTGTAACATATACTCATTTTAAAATGGATACGTTTGAAACAGCCAAATCATTGATTTCTCATGGTTGCTTTATGGCATGCATCGATTTAAAAGACGCATATTATTCCGTATCCGTCCAGAAATGTGACAGAAGGTTTTTGAAATTCATCTGGATGGGGCAACTCTGGCAGTACAAGGCTTTGCCTAATGGGCTCACCACAGCCCCTAGATTGTTCACTAAATTAGTGAAGCCAATTATGGCTTATTTGAGACAACGACACCATATAGTTATGGCCTATTTAGATGATATCTTAATTGTGGGCCACACCCTGGAATTGGCTGAACAGGGTGTTGCAGCTGCTGTCAATATATTTCAACAATTGGGGTTTATTGTCCATCCAGAGAAATCAAAGTTCTACCCTGCCCAGGTGATTAATTACCTAGGGTTCACGGTGAACTCTATAAGCATGAGGGTTACCATTCCAATTAACAAGATTGAGGAGGTTACCCAGGTGTGTCAAGATTTAATCCGCACCAATATACCATCGATTCGGCACTTAGCTACAATAATTGGGAAGCTGGTAGCTTTGTTTCCGGCAGCGCGATATGGACCTTTGCATTATCAGAATTTGCAAAGAGCTAAAATTGCTGCGTTAAAACAGAACGCTGGTCATTATGATCGGTCCATGCAGCTGCCGCCCGAAGCGATAAATGAGTTGCAATGGTGGGTGTGTCACATTAGCAGCTCATTCAAGCCTATTAGGGAGGCTAATCCGGTGGTATATTTGCAAACTGATGCAAGCTCCAATGGTTGGGGAGCCACGAATAATTGCTCTAGTTGTGGTGGCAGATGGGACACCCTTGAATCAACGATGTTGTTAACTCAAGGGATTAACTATTTGGAGTTGCTGGCAGCATTCCACGGACTTCGTGCGTATTGTTCCAAGCTTGTTGGAGCACATGTCCGTCTCCAAATAGACAACACCACAGCAGTAGCATATTTAAACAATATGGGTGGTACCAGGTCAGTTTCGTGTGACAAATTGGCAAACTCAATTTGGCTCTGGTGTGTTCAAAGAGACATTTGGATTTCAGCTACCTATTTGCCAGGTGAGCATAATACTGTGGCGGACACCAGGTCACGCAAATTTAATGACAATATTGAATGGATGTTGCATCCTGAGATCTTTTCTAAAGTCACAGCCAAATTTGGTAAACCGGACATTGACCTCTTTGCGTCATGGTTGAACCATCAGGTACCAACCTACGTTTCATGGGAACCAGATCCTGGGGCAATAGCGCTAGATGCATTCTCGCTGGATTGGGGGAAGTGGTTTTTCTATGCCTTCCCCCCGTTTTGCCTCATCAGTCGGGTATTGCAAAAGATTCAGGCAGATGCTGCCAAGGGCATCCTTATTATACCCGACTGGCCCACACAGCCTTGGTATCCGGTGGTCTTTGACATGCTCAACGAACCTTGGGTCCTTTTGAAGGGTTGCCCACAATTGGTTACTCACCCTGTCTCAGGGGAGCCGCATCCCTGCCATGGCTATTTAAATTTGTTGGCTTGCAGGTTCTGAACAGGCCGTTAGTCCAATACGGCCTCTCGGCTCGGACCATGGATACCATCGGGGCGTCGTGTCGAGAGTCTACAAGGCGAAGATACCGCTCGCATATTAAGAAGTGGGAAGCCTACTGCAGCCGCTCTCGCATCACGTACGATGACGTGACAATAACCGACGTCCTGGAATTCCTCGCGGGGTTGCACCATGATGAACACTTAAGTTACAGTGCCATCAACAGCGCCAGAAGTGCGCTATCATTCTACCTCAGTTTGGAGGTAGGATCCAACAGGCTAGTGTCCAGACTCATGCGGGGTATATTCAATATGAATCCGCCTACACCACGCTATAATATCACCTGGGATGTCAGGGACGTATTAACCCTGCTCAGGACGTGGTCACCCATGGAAGGGCTCCAACTGGACCAACTCACCATGAAGCTGGTGATGTTACTAGCGCTGACTTCAGCTCAGAGGGTACAGACACTACACAAACTTTGTGTCAACAGAATGACGTCTACCCCCACAGAAGTAGTCTTTTTCATTGACGAGCTACTAAAGCAGCATAGACCTGGGTGCACAGGGCTGCAGCTGAAGTTCCCGGCATACCCCGCAGATGCTAGGCTATGTTTAGCCTCACATATCCGCCACTATGTCAACGTGACGGCACGCATCAGAGGAATGGAGAGATACCTGCTTGTCACTCATAAGAGACCTCATCATCGAGTGACAGTCCAGACGATATCCAGGTGGCTTCGAGTCGTCTTGGGTAAGTCAGGTATCGACACTAATGTGTTCAAGTCTCATTCCACCAGGGCTGCATCGACGTCAGCGGCGAGGGTCATGGAGGTGCCCATGGACCAAATTCTCGCCACCGCAGGATGGGCTAATGAAGCTGTGTTCCAGCGTTTTTATAACAAGCCTGTTGCTGCTCCTCTACAGTTCGCAGAAGCCGTGCTGAATGCAGGTCAAGAACGTGGAGATGTCCCCGTATGAGGGGTTTGATTTGTTATTAATAAATATGCTCTTGTTTTGCAGTATGGACTGTTGAGCAAGTTTGTTCCTCCCATCCATCCCTGGTAGTGGTGTGTCAGCATGGACGTGGTCCAGGGCGTGTAATCACAGAAGCTTTGAAGTCTTCACGAAGTCACTCACGTGACTGCGAAATGAAATAGTAAGATTGAACGAGAACTTACCAGTTCGAAGGTTGATCTTTATTTTATGAGGAGTCGAAGTGAGGGATTTCGTGCCCTCCTCGCCCAACCCTCAATCACCTTCATCTGGTAATCTTAGTCAATTCAATCATACTATGCAAAGTCATTTCTATTGTTGGTTCTGTGATTCCACGCCGCTACTTTGAAGTATGTCGAGCATGCGCGCCGGCGGGCTCTTCACGAAATCCCTCACTTCGACTCCTCATAAAATAAAGATCAACCTTCGAACTGGTAAGTTCTCGTTCAATCTTACTATTCTCTGCCACAGAAGGTAGTTGAGGCCAGTTCGTTGGCTATATTTAAGAGGGAGTTAGATGTGGCCCTTGTGGCTAAAGGGATCAGGGGGTATGGAGAGAAGGCAGGTACAGAATACTGAGTTGAATGATCAGCAATGATCATATTGAAGGGCCGAATGGCCTACTGCTGCACCTATTTTCTATGTTTCTATGTTTCTATGATTGTAGATATTGGGAGAGCTCTCCCTCCTGTCACCCCCCTCACCATCAACAACACCACAGTCACATCTGTGGAGTCTCTGAAGTTCCTGGGAACCATCATCTCCAAGAACTTTAAGTGGGGGGCTACCATCAACTCCACAGTCAAAAAGGCACAACAGAGGATGTACTTCCTATGGCAGCTGAGGAAGTACGATCTGCCACAGGTAATGATGGTCCAATTCTACACGGCCATCGTAGAGTCTATTCTCACCTTCTCCATCATGGTCTGGTTTGGCTCAGCCACCAAGCACAACACCTGGAGGCTGCAGCGAATCATCCGATCAGCAGAGAAGGTTATTGGCTGCAACCTTCCCTCCATTGATGAACTGTACACTGCAAGGATCTGGAAGCGAGCGGGCAAGATCATCTCTGACCCCTCTCACCCTGGCCACAAACTCTTTGAATCACTTCCCTCTGGAAGGCGACTCCGGACTGTCAAAGCTGCCACAGCCAGACATAAAAACAGTTTTTATCCACGAGTAGTTGCTCTATTCAATAGCCAAAATGGTGTAGCCTCCCTTTGATCTGGCATTTTGTTGGTTCACATGCTTGATCAATGGTATTTAATCATTAATGTTTTATTATTATTAATGTTTAGTGTTTTCTGAGTCACTCGTAACTGTCTTTGTATGTCATGTTGTTACTTGTGTGTGGAGCACCAAGGCAAATTCCTTGTATGTGAATACTTGTCCAGTAAACTTACTGACTGACTAAAGGGCCTGTCCTACAAGCATGCAACTCTATGCGATGAGCGCGACCTAACGTGGTCGCTTGAGCCGTCCGGCGTCGCGGGGCCGGTCCCACTTCGATCACCAGAGCCGTGTGGAATTGTGTGGAGTTCGTCCCGACATCGCGTGGGGCTCCGAAAAACTGACTATGTTCAAAAATTCCGCGGGGCAATGGCTTGTCGGCTCGCAGTCGCCTCGACGCATTACACACCGCCTCGACATCATGTCTCTGTGAACCTATCTGTAGGTGCCTCCATGACCCTCAATGTGTGTGGCTCCGTGGCCCTCTGTGTGTGTGCCTCCGTGCCCCTCTCTGTGTGCCCCTCTCTGTCCTGGCGAACTTACCTTAAGACTTCATTCCAAGTTCGCCTCACTTTGCGCCGCGTTGCGCCACTCACCTGACCTCCGCGCGGCCCTCACTGCTGGTTTGGTCACGCTTGCCGCATGCAGGCGCATGCCGGTGGGAACGGCCCTGTACAGGGGATCACCCGACCTCTATGCGGCCCCCGCTTCTAGTTTGATCGCGTTCATCGCATGGAGTCGGATGCTGGTTAGACAGGCCCTTTACTTACATTTGCAACACTCCAGTCTTCGGCACGTCTCCTATATTTAAGGACAGCTCGTAAATTTCAACCAGTGCAATTTAATCTCTAGTTTCCCAGAATGTCCTCTGATATTATCTGATCAGGCCCTGGAGATTTGTCTACCTTCAAACACATTCAGTATTTCTTTGACAGTAACACTGACTGCTGGAATTTCCAGTGACTGCTCCAACTTCTTCCATCCTACTGTCTCTCTCCTCGGTAAATACAGAGGAAAAATACTCATTTAGGACCTTGCCCATCTCGGTTGCTCCATGCAGGTGAGTGCTTTGATTCATGAGAGGTCCCACTCACTGTCTCTAGTTACCCTTTTCCCCCTTATGTATTTGTAAAATCTTTTAGAAGTTTTGAAAAAGATGAGGGCCAGATCATGAAGTAGATGGTCACAGTTTTTTGCCCAGGATAGGCGAGTCTAAAACTAGAGGACATGGATTTAAGGTGATAGGGTGAGATTTAATGATGGGCAGGCACGTGCCGTCAGGGTAGGCAAGGTAGGCACTGTCTACCCTGACTAAAATTATGAAATGGGAATTATTAAATATAAATAGTGAAGGCATGGGAGAATTATGCCTATGTAAGAGATCGATCTCTGAGGTAGGCATAATTCTCCGTGCCTTTCATCCGCAGCGCTTGTGACACGGGAAGCTCTGTGCAGCCCACGTGCCGTCAGCGCTGCCTGAAGCCGTCAATGACAAGCGGGGCTGAAGGCAGCAGAAATTCTGCCTTTGCAGCACTGCGCATGTGCATCAGTCTACCGCGCATGCGCAGCGCAAGTTTCTTGGCGGGGTTTTCAACCATGGTTTGTCGTGTACCAATGATGTGGTAAGTACATTTTGTGATTTTTGTTTTAATACCGTATTTCCCGGGGAGTGGGCGGGGTGTGAGAGTCGGAGTGGGGGGAGCGCTCCTTTCACAGTGTTTGGGGAGTCTGGCCCTGGGTAACGTTGCGGGGAGGGCACGAATGTTATGAATGAGGGGTTAGGAGCATCCACTTGCGACGCTCCTTACAAGGGGGCGTGGAATGACACTGCTCTGAGGCCGGGGGGGGGGGGGAGAGAGAGAAGTAGCTCGGGTGGCTGAGCGGCCGCCGGGCCGGACAGCGGAACCAGCCGCCACCTTAGCTCCTTCTGCCGGTCCCCGCTCACCTCTGGCAGCTCTCGGTCTAAAAACCTCTCTCCTGCCGCTCGCTGGCCTCACTCATGTCCTTAAATTCTGACAACGCGATTGAGGTTACTCGGCTGTGGGAATTTAAGGATTTGCAGGAAGTTGCTGACATGAGTGAAGTCGGCGAACGGCAGGTGACAGGTGTTCCAACGAAGAGCACTGCCAAAGGTGAGCGGGCCAGCGGAAGTCCTGGCACCTTCCTCGTAAATGTTCTCTGTGTCCTTTCCAGCGCTGGCAGTATCCCCGACACCCTCCTTCTCAACGCTCGTGCCCTCTCCACAACTTTACCCCTGGCACAGACTCTCCACACGCTGTGAAAGGAACTGTCCCCCAATTGGTCTAGAACTAGGAAGCCTTGGGCAAATTGAAATGTCACTGTTTTAATTTATTTATTTATTTAACGGGGAGAACAATCTGCGCATGCGCGGATTACATTTTTTTTTAAAGCGGATTGAGTGCCTACTCTGAGTAATTACTCACGGCACGTGCCTGCCTAAGGGGCAACCTTTTTCACATAGAGCTCATTGGGAGTGCAAAACGAGCAGCCTGGGGAAGATATACAAAGGAGGATCCAATTGCAATGTTTACATGGACAGGAAAGATTTCGAGGAATATGGGTTCAATTGCAGGCGAATGGAAGTAGCCACCTTGGTCTGCATGGCCAGTTTATGCCAAAGGAACTGTTCTTGTGTTGTATAACATTATCCTAGACATGTCCCATTATCCAAGTGTTTTACAGTATTCCACCTCTCCACCAACACAGACCCACAAACACAGAGTTGAATATCACAACTCCTGCAGAATAGCTTTGTTCAAATGAATTTCTTGTCTGATCGCTTCGTGAAGTGTCAGCTTACAACATGGGCACAGGATTTTTAATCAGACTCGCGCAGGTTTTTGAAGAGGAGCACCGGCCCATAACCAAGATGCAAGTACTCAGCTTCTCAACTGCAGCAATTCATCTGTTTGTTTAACCCTGGCCTTGAACAGGCACTGAACAGGCACTCAGTCTTGACATAGTGGATGTACGGAGGACCCTAAAAGGAGTGAACGCACGAAAGGCGGCAGGCCCTGATAACATACCAGGGCGGGTTCTCAGGGAGTGTGCTGATCAGCTGGCACATGTCCTTACGGACATATTTAACACCTCGCTGAACCAGGCTGTCGTCCCATTATGTTTCAAGACTGCCACCATCATACCAGTGCCAAAAAAATCCAACATACAATGTCTCAACGACTACCGCCCTGTAGCACTCACTCCCATAATGATGAAGTGCTTCGAGAGGCTGGTCAGGGACCACATTACCTCCAGACTCCCCTCCACTCTTGACCCATACCAGTTTGCTTACAGGCCAAACCGCTCCACAGAGGACGCTATATCCTCCGTACTCCATCTGAGCATGGAACATTTAGAGGAGAGAAACACCTATGTCCGAATGCTGTTCGTGGATTTCAGTTCAGCATTCAACACCATTATCCCCCAGCACCTGATAAGCAAACTGGTTCCACTGGGCCTCGGCACCCCCATGTGTAACTGGCTACTGGACTTCCTCACTGACAGACCCCAGTCTGTGAGGGTTGGAAAGAACACCTCCAACACCATCTCTCTGAGCACCGGCTCCCCTCAGGGCTGTGTCCTGAGTCCACTGCTGTTTACCCTAATGACCCACGACTGTTGTGCCAGGTTTAGTACAAACCACATCATGAAGTACGCAGATGATACAACAGTGGTGGGCCTCATCAGGGACGACAATGAGCTGGCTTACAGGGAGGAGGTGAAACAACTGGTGGACTGGTGCAATACAAACAACCTGATCCTGAATGTCGCAAAAACAAAGGAGGTCATTGTCGACTTCAGGAAAAACCGGCACAGTCCCACACCACTTCACATCAATGACAGCGATGTGGAGGTGGTCAGTAGCACTAAGTTCCTGTGTGTGCAGATCACTAACTGCCTGACCTGGTCGAATAACATCTCATCAACAGTTAAGAGAGCGCAGCAGCGGTTGCACTTTCTGCGCCGGATGAGAAGAGCTCACCTCCCCCATCCCATCCTCACCACTTTCTACAGGGGCACCATAGAGAGTAGCTGTATCTCTGTCTGGTTTGGGGACTGTAAAGCCTCTGACTGGAAGTCCGTGCAGAGAGTGGTGAGGACAGCGGAAAAAATCATCGGGACTTCTCTCCCCTCAATCGGGGATATTGCGACCAAACGTTGCGTGTCTAAGGCCAGCAGTATTATAAAAGACCCCACACATCTCCATCACGGACTGTTCACTCTGCTGCCCTCGGGAAAAAGATATTGCAGCATAAGGAGCAGAACAACAAGGTTCTGCAACAGCTTCTTCCCACGAGCCATCAGACTCCTGAATGCCATGTAATGGGCTGCCACCATTGTCTATTTATCCTTTTTATCCATTTTATCCATTTTATCCATGTCTATCCTTCTGTTAATTTATCGTGTTGCACAGGGAGCCAAATGCAACGGAATTTCGTTTGGAACTGCATATATCAATGTGTTTCTAAATGACAATAAAGATTGTTTGTCTTTGACTTGACTTTGACTTGAAGCTCTGGAAACATGATTCAATGTCTTTGTCAAAATAGTGAAGAGAGGAATTATACGATCTGATACTGTATGTCATGTTGTTACTTATGGTCGGAGCTTGTGGCTTAAGATCATTTCGAATGCAAGAATAGAACACAAGTTAGTTCATCTAAGGAGGTGATCCCTCATACCCATGTGTTCCACATTACACTTAGTAATAGGGCATAATTCTAGTTTAGAGATACAGCGCGGAAACAGGCCCTTCGGCCCATTGATTCTGTGCTGACCAGTGATCCCCGCACTCTTACACTATCCCAGGAGTAAAATACATTTATACCAAACCAATTAATTTATAAACCTGTACTTTTTTGGAGTGTAGGAGGAAACCAGAGATCACAGAGAGAACGCATGCAGGTTACGGGGAAAATGTTCCAACTCAATACAGACAGCACCCGTAGTGGGGATCAGAGCAGATCTGGATCAGATCCTCTGGTGCTGTAAGGCTCTACTGCTACGACACCATGCCACCCTATAATTATAATGTTGGAAGTAAACATTTTACAATATCTCATTATACATCTGGAACAATTGCAAAATTGACTTTTAGAACATTTTGAATGAAATTTCAGTATAAAGGTGGGCAATTACATAAATGTACTCAAAACATTACTCCTCCATGACATAGAAAAGTAGTTACAAATATCAAAATGAATATATCTATTTAAAATGGTTTATGATGAAGAGCAGGAGGTCACCATTTATCATTTGAACTCTCCAAATTTGACGTGCGATTAGAAATTGCATGGAGTACTATGCTTCTGTAATACACTATTGACAGCACAAATGAGATATTCTATTCATAAACCAGCTTTAGCAGGACTGGCATGAATCCTGTGTATACTGATTAAATCATTCCTGCACAGAATAATGAGATGTTGGAGGATTATATGCTGTATATAATCCTCCGACATTTTCACCACCTCCAACAGAGGGGGGTGGGGGGGTGGGGGGGTGGGGGGGTGGATAGGGGGGAGAGAGAGGGGGGTCGCATTCGCATTCACACATTCACTCATACATTCACATTCGCACACACATTCACACACTCACACACATTCACACATTCACTCACACACTCACTCACACATTCACTCACACATTCACTCACACATACAGATTCACTCACACATACACACACACTCACACATTCCACACATTCACTCACACACACTCACTCACACATTCACTTACACATTCACACACACACACACACACACAGATTCACTCACACACACACTCACACTCACACTCACACATTCACTCACACACACTCACACATTCACATTCACTCACATTCACTCACACACTCACACATTCACTCACACATTCACACGCACTCACACATTCACACTCACACACATTCTCACATTCTTTCATACACACACTCACACACACACACACACACACACACATTCACTCACACACGCACACACACACACATTCACACACACACACACACACACACACATTCACTCAAACACACACACATTCACTCACACACACTGCCACACACACTGCCACATTCACACTCACACACACACACATTCTCCCTCACTCACACACATTCTCACACAAACATTCACACACTCACACACACTCATTCACACATTCACACACACACACCCAATTCTAAAATGCCAAGTAACTTCAGAAGGTGCTGAATATACTGTGCGTAAAATGAATCTTTAAAGCCTGCTGTACAGGCTGCTGCTGCTGCTGAAGCAAAATAACATTTAACAAACACACTCACCATAGAGCAGTAAAGTCATGAATTATTTAGCAGTACATGCACTCGGCGCCATCCCGCTGCTTGCCACGAACCGGAAGTGTCGCACTTTAAAAACATTAAAAACATTAATATCCCTCTCATTTTTCATCAATGGGAAAAGTCCTCTGGTCCAGGAAGGCGGAGGGGGTCTCTGAGTGAGGTGGCCAAAAATGACGGCCGTAGGTGGCGGCGTTCTCTCGGAAATCGCAGCACAGTGGGCCAAAAGCGTTCAAGATCAGAGTTTTAGTAATAAAGAAAATAAATTTTAGCGGGCATTTTACCTACCAGTCGGTTTTCCCTGGTCCTGAAAACTCCAATGACCAAATCAAAATGCCTGGTGGGCGAAGGAGATTGCCTATGGCTGCCCATGACTGCCTGTAAAATTTTCATGGTGAAAACATGCTGAAAGATTTTCTGCGACCTAGCTGAGGCCACAGGTATTCGGGAATTTCCCTCGAACATGAAGGAGAATTCCAGTGACCTCATAGGAACTCCTAGGACCACATGTCGACCATGCTGCGAGTTTGAGTGGAGGGCAAACTCCTCTAAACTCACAGATTAGGTCGCCGCAGTGGGACAGCCCCTTTGTAACTCTCCTTCATGCTCGAGAGTAATCCCTGTGTACTCGAGGCCAACAACACACAAACACATCGCAAAGGCGGGGGCCAGGGAAAGTGGGGGAGAGCTGTCTGAAATTCACACCCGCAATGAACATTGCAGTGAGCACTGGCTCACCCCAAGGCTGTGTCCTAAGCCCCCTGCTGTTCAGTCCGCTTACTCACGACTGTACTGCCAGACTCAACAATAATTACATCAACAAGTTCGCTGATGATACAACAGTGGTGGGTCTCATCGGTGACAACAATGAGTCGGCATACAGAGTGGAGTTGGAGCTGCTTACAGAGTGGCGCAGATCTCATAATCTCATCCTCAACGTGGAAAAGACAAAGGAGATGGTGATCGATTTCAGGAGGGCTGGAAAACACCATCACACACCGCTGCATATTGATGGTGCTGCTGTGGAGAGGGTCAGCAGTGTGAAATTCTTGGGACTTCACCTGGCGGACGACCTGACCTCAATGACCAACACCACAGCAGTCATCAAAGGAGCACAGCAACAGCACCACCCCCTCCAGAGACTAAGAAAAGCAGCTCTCCCCACTTTTCACCTAACGTCCTTCTACAGGGGCACCATCAAGAGTATACTGACCGACGGCATCACTTCCGGGTTTAGGAGCTGCAAGGCTTATGAAGAAAAACAACTTAACAGGACAGTGAAGGCAGCCAGTAGGATCATCGGTGCCCCACTCCCTTTCCTGTTGGAGATCTATCAGAAGCGTAGCGTCCGTAAAGCCATCTCCATTATTAAGGACCCACATCATCCAACACATAACATCTTCTCCATTCTGCCATCTGGGAAGAGGTACAGGAGCATCAGCTGCAGAACCAGCAGGATGCTACACAGCTTCTTCCCACAGGCAATAAGACTGGTTAACGGACTGTGTCCCCTCCACATACATCACACACCAAATCATCTAACCTCGCCCACACGTTGACAGCTAGGCACCTGTCAAAGCATGCTACCGTTCGGTCTGAATGTCTGTTTTTAGTTCAAATTTATTTTCTTCTGTGTATGTAAGTACTCAGTTAAAATTACATTCAAGTAAATACTTATTACTGAATACTGAACAGGAAGGTTTTTTTGAACATGCTGTAAAATGCCTGCGAGTAAAAAAAGGTCGCCATGGAAAAAAATTGATACTTTTTTACTCGTAGGTTTAGTCGAGGTAGGTCGTAGTAGGTTGTAATGCTATCGTAGGTAATCAAAGGTGATCAAAGGTGATCAAAGGTAGTCGAAGGTAAAGCTCGTTGAGAAAAAAAAGGTAAGTAAACCGACTGGTAATGTTAAATGCCCGCTAAACTTTATTAACAGTTGTCTGGCTTCTTAAAAGCGTCTCTCCCCCCTCTCGCTCTCTAAAGGACTTACTGTAACTGTGCCAGCCGTCTTTTACCTTCCTGTTTATCACGGGTTTATCGTGGATTTCAGACAGCGCTCTCCCGCTTTCCCTGGCCCCCGCCTTTGGGGGGGGGGGGGTGTGTGTGTGTGTGTGTGTGTGTGTGTGTGTGTGTGTGTGTGTGTGTGTGTGTGTGTGTGTGTGTGTGTGCAGATGGCCAATCCAGCTCACAGTTTCATCGCTGACGATCAATCCAGCTCGAGGTTCTTCAGGCGAGTGACCTCGAGCTTGAAGGTCGAAGACAGTCGCTGAAAAGTCGTGTTAGTGGGACAGGTCCTTTAGGCACTCCACTAGTCCCAGGTCTACTGTCCAAAAACAACCTTCCACCAACACCCTCTGCTATCTTTCATTAACTTAATTCCCAACCAGCCAGCTAGGTCTCTCTGGATCCCATATGATCTAACCCTCCAGAGCAGCCCACCATGCAGAACCATGTCAAATGCCTGTTTGGAATCCATATATACAACATCTACAGCTTTGCCTTCATCAACCCACTTGGTTACATCTTCATACAACTCAGATTCATGAGACAATCGCCCATGGAAAAAGCTGTGCTGACTCTCCTGAATTAGCCCTTGTCTGTCTAAATACACCTATCCCTCAGAATACTCTTTGATAACTTTCTGGCCACTGTTGTTAGGCTCACTGGCCTATAGTCCCCTTGCTTTTCCTTACAGCCCTTCTTAAATAGAGGTATAACATTTGGCACCCTTGTCTTCTGGCACCGTACACAATAACGACTCATGTACATCAACCAGGGCATATATCTGATCATATCCCCCCCCCCCCCCACCAAAAGCATCCAAAAGGGTGTACCGGTTAGTGAAGGGGGATGGCCAAAGAGGTCTCCTGCACTCCCTGTCAATTTTACTTCCTCATGGTCAGCCTACTTCTCCCTTCCTGGACGTCAGGCATGCCCACCTCACTATATGTCTTATTCAAGAAGCTCATTCTCCCAGAGAGTCCTGAGATCATCCAGCTGAAGCACCAGTTCCCCACTTCCCTGAAGAGAGCTGCACCTGGACACAACTCAAGGTGTACAGGTGTAGTTGTCATAGACACCAGCAGTTTCTCTCACAGCCCACAAACTGCAAGAGGGGCATTGTACCATTTTACCTGCATCACCACAGCATTGAACCAAGAAAGAAAGGATTACAAAACACACACAAGAACAGACTGTATCTTCTCACTATCCTCCTCTGTGTTAGCCCTCCTTGCAAAGACTCACACAGCACTTCCCCTACACATAGCTGTTCTGCTACTTGCCTCATTTTTAATAGCCGCTTAATTAGCCGATTTTGATCGCCCAGTTAATCGCTGGTTACCTTTAAATTGTCCTGTCACTCATTAGCTGGCTTCAGCTGGTTTTAGTAATCTTCCATTTACCTTTTCAATTCAACGCAGAAATGGACTGTCCACCCTTTAAACTGACCTGCTCCTGTCCCGCCACTCAGGTTCAGCATTTCACACAACAATCCCAGTCTGCTGGCAATTCAGCAAGAATCAGACAGGGTTTCTGCAAATTCACAAATTATCTTCTAATCTACTTATGCCAAGCTTTTCGCATTTTGCCCATTTTGAAACTTTGCCCATGGAGTGAATGTTGGGCCATTCATGGCTGCTGATTCTGAAGAGAAAAGCCAGTGTTCGAGTGCTCTGGGGTGGCTTAGTGCAGGAGTTACTTGATGCCACTGTAATCTGGGGCATGATCATTGCTCCATCGCTGGATTCCACACACAATCCACGAGTGGAACATGATCATGCTAGGATTCCTCAGTGTTACATTGGGGAACACAGCCACTCTGATCCCATGCCAGACTGACGTGCTACAGGGCTGGCATTCCTATTCTGTGGATTCTGATCCAGGAGATTAGGAAAAGGTACATACAGTTAGGGTTTATAAACTTTTGTTTTAACCTGTTAAGTATCTTGTAGTGTTTTAATGACTTGTTTTTATAAACTATTAAAACTATATAGTGTATTCATTAAAGGAAGCTGAACAGCTTTTAGATAGCCATGAATAGTAAGATTAAACGAGAACTTACCAGTTTGAAGTTTAATCTTTATTTTATGAGGAGTTACGATGAGGGATTACGTGAAGACCCCGCCAGCACGCATGCGCGACATTCTTCAAAGCAGTGGTGTGAAATCACAGAACAAACAGTCACAATGACTAATATAGTATGATAAAAAAGAGAACTTCCATACCAGGTGATCTTTATAATAGAGGGTTGGGAGCGGAGGGCACGTAATCCCTCATCGTAACTCCTCATAAAATAAAGATCAAACTTCAAACTGGTAAGTTCTCGTTTAATCTTACTATTTTACTTCGGAGTCACGTGAAGATTTCAAAGCTCTGTGATTTCATGCCCTGGAAGCTCCATGCTCACACACCGCTAAAGTTGGGATAAGAGGATGAACGTAATTCAGACAAGACACTGGCTGAAAAACAAAAACAGGTATTTATTCATACCAAACAATATAGTCCCAAAAGGGTACTATCTGGCAGTACTTAAAATCCTCCCTGCAAAAGTATCAGGGGAGGTCACGGGTTTAAAGTAAAAGCGGTGGAAGGTCTTTTCGTTCCTCCAACCCGCTGTGGCCAGGATGTGATCCAAAGGTACTTCCATCCTTCTAGCCGCCGAGGTGGATGCTGCCCTGGTGGAGTGAGATTTATAAATGTTAGTATCCACCCCCGCCGCATCCAATACCACCCTTAACCATCTGGAAATGGTTTGCACCGTGACTCTATGATGGGGTTTCTTGTGACTGATGAGCAATGCTGTCTCCGTGCCCCTTAGATTTTTAGTAACTGAGATGTATCGTGAGATTAATGTAACGATACAAAGGCGAGAATCTGTTGGGTAAGCCAGAAACTCTAATGTATGACCAGACACTCCGGGACGATCTTGTTTCAATAGTCCCTGCACATAAAAAGTGACTTTATCACTGGTGGAGGTCATTGCATCCAGATTGAGTTTGTGCAGGGACTGGACCCGTTGTGCCGTGGTAAGTGCCATAATCATGACCATTTTGTACGTGAGTTTTGCCAAAGGGAGTCCCGTGATAGGCGTCCATCCTCGTAGCATAGTGAAAACTGTGCTGATATCCCAAGTATGGCTGTATCTAGGCCTGGGGGGATTGGAATTGAATATTCCCCTCATAAATTTGGACACTAGGGGATGTGATCCAATGCCCAATTGGTCACTTCCCTGGCCCAGGTAGGATGATAGGGCACTCCTGGCACAGTTGATGGCACTGTAACTCAAACCCTCATCGAAATGAAGGGTAGCCAAAAATTCCAGCACTTCCGTAATAGTGGCGGTTTCATAAGTGGTGTTGGCTGAGACGCAGAATCCTTCCCATTTTCTGATGTAGGTCAGATACTGCTTCCTTGTGGACTCTCTGCAGGCTGCTGTGATGGTGTCAATGGTCCTGTTGGAGAGTCCGTATCCGTGAAGTGGCCGTTTTAAAATCTGCAAATTAATAGATCCATGCGATCATGACATGGGTGATGTTCCCCTGTAACAGGGTGAATGAGCAGACTTGGTCTTTTGTTCACCCTGATGCAGGGTTCTGTGGCCATCTTCCGTACCATAGGGAACCATGGTTGGGTAGGCCAGTCGGGCACCACCAAAATTCCCGATGCGGAGTCTTGCTTAATTTTCTGCAAGACCCGACTGATGAGGCAGAAAGGGGGAAATGCATAGCAAAATAGATCTCCCCAATGTAGCAAGAATGCATCCATCGCTACTGCCCCCGGGTCTGGTTCCCAAGCAACATATGTTGGTAGTTGGTGATTAAGCCTGGACGCGAAAAGGTCGATATCTGGTGTTCCATACCGTTCTACAATATCTGTAAACACACTCCGATCCAACATCCATTCTATGTTGTCGTTGAATTTACGTGATCTGGTGTCTGCCACTGTGTTTAGCTTCCCTGGAAGGTAAGTAGCTGATATCCAGATTTCTCTTTGCAGACACCAGTGCCAGATATTGTTTGCCAATTCATCACATGATATCGACTTAATACCGCCCATGTGGTTAATATAGGCTACCACCGTGGTGTTGTCAATTTGTATCCTTATATGGACTTTGTGCATATTAGTGCAGTATGCTTTAAGGCCGTGAAATGCTGCCAGCATTTCCGAATAGTTAATCCCCAAATTTTTGAAATGGGTTAACTCCTGTGCACTCCATCTACCTCCACAACTAGAGGTAGTGTTAGTAGCTCCCCACCCTTTGGCACTGGCATCTGTTTGTAAGGTGACCGAGGGATTGATGATAGTGATTGGTTTAGAGCAGTTTTGGGCATTGCCCATCCACCAATATAATTCGGCTTTTGCCTTCTCCGGTATTGTCATGGGCCTATCAAAATGGCCAGCATGATTTTTGAGCGCTGTAATTTTTGCTCTTTGTAAGTTTTGGTAATGTAAAGGCCCAAATTGTGCTCCAGGGAATGCAGCTACTATCTTTCCAATCACCCTGGCCACCTGTCGAATGGATGGATCCTTAGTGCCAAAGAGGCTGCTGCAAGCCTCTATCAGGTCCTCCACCTTGCTTGGTGGCAACGTGATAGACATTTGCCCAGAGTCAATGATGAACCCCAAGTATTTCATGGTAGTAGAGTGTTCCAATATAGATTTATCTGGATGTATAATGAAACCCAGCTTCTGAAAAAGCTGTTTAGTGGCTGTTACCGCCAAAGTGGCCGTTTCCAAATTTTCCCCCACAATGAGGATGTCGTCTAGATAAGCCATAACAGTATGGTTCTGTTTCCTTAAACAGGCCAAAGCTGGTTTCAATATCTTGGTAAACAATCTGGGTGCTGATGATAACCCATTGGGCAAGGCTTTGTATTGCCATAATTGTCCCATCCAGATAAATTTTAAGTATTTCCTATGATCCTTGTGTATGGGTACTGAATAATATGCATCCTTGAGATCAATGCATGCCATGTAGTACCCATGACCTATTAACTGTATAGCAATGTCGAAGGTGTCCATTTTGAAATGAATATACTGGACAGAAGTATTCAGTTCAGTTAAGTCAATAATGATGCGGCAACCGCCGTCTTTTTTATTTTTGGTGAATATATTGGACACGAACTCCCGGGGTTCTTTGGTGGCTTTCTCCACTACTCCTTTCTCTATTAGCCTAAGAAGCTCAGCATGTCCTGCTGCCTTCTCTTGTTGAGAAAGGATAAATTTCCGGCTAGGGACATGCTGAACCGGAGTAGGGAGTTCGTGAATAAATTCAATTTCGTAGCCCTGAATACTCCTGAGTATATAAGGATCAGAGGTAACAGTGAGCCAATTCTCGTAGAACAAGTGCAACCTGCCCTCCACATACAGTGAATTTAGACAAGATGTGTTTCTGGGGACTCCAGACCCACCTACCTCCATGGTTACTGCCGGTGTTGAGGTCTCTGCCCTTGCTTCCTTGGCTGGTTGGGGGTGTTCTGGGAGTGGCGCATCTTCCAAGAAGGCCGGCCTGGGCCATGGCCTAAAAAAGACCTTTGTGCAGGATTGCCGGCCTTCGAGCTTTCACCACCTGCAGACCTGGAATGGTAACTCTGCCTGGTGGATGTGTAGGGGTGCTGTCTTTACGGGTAGTGGGGTTTAGGGAAGCCAGGTATCTTTATAAGGCCCAAAGCCTTTGCCTCCTCATCCAGGTCTTTAACCTGCTTAGGGAGATCTTCCCCGAACAGCAGGCTAGGAGGCTGAGTCTTCCCAGGCTTACACAACCCCGCAAACTTGGGGTTAAGCGCCGGCTTTATGATGCTTTTTCTAAAGTTGTTAATCTCGTACTGAGTGCTACACAGCAGAGCCAATGCATCTTGTAATTCCTCCGGCATATCCACACCCACTGCAGTTCTTGCCACTGCCGTAATTCCCGCGGTTAGGAGCTTCAGGATCCTCTGAAGTTTTATCTCCTGTCCTCTGCTCGATGGACTCATATTCCCCCAAATAGGGTTGTTTACCGCAGGGACATTCAATGAACTGCAGTTTGCTGGTGCCATGTATTTATCTGCCGTAGCATTTATGGCCTGTTCCTGCAGCTGGTTTGTTGCCATATAGTTAATACTGGCAGCCAGTTTGGGGTGGATGGGTAAGCCCTTCTGTTCGGGCATGGCATGCTTGTTCACCACATCCATATAGCCTTCACACACCCCTGACACAGTCGGTGATTCAGCCAGCTCCCCTTCTTCTGGGTCAGCCCAGTTCTGACCCTCAATGCTCCCCTGTATAGAGGGGGAGACATTAGGCAGTCCCCTGTAGGAACCTGCCGTGGGCCTACTGATAGGCCTACTGTGATCCTGCCCCTGCATTAGCAGGTCACGTTGGAGCAGCTGCTCCATCATCCGCTCCATGCGGGCAAGACGACCTCCGTCGCTGTCCGCGAACGGGGTGTCCTCGGGACCGGACTCCGCTGAGTCGGCCCCGGCCGACTTCCGGGTGGCTTTCCCGCCTGACCGTGGCGTACCAACGGTCCCAAATGGCGAAAAGTCGGGAGCTGCAGGCAGAACCTGTAGCTCTGGAGAGGCGGCTCTCTGCTGGCTGCTGTCCTTAGCAGCTGTTTTTGCCGCGGCTCTTTTTGATTTTCTTGCTTCCATCGCTGTCGTCGACTCACTCCTCCGGTGAGACTTACCTGGCGCAAGCTATTTAACTTACACTGGAGGAGCCCCGCTCCTCCCGACCGTCGCTTCCGCATGCGTACGACGATATGTCGCGCATGCGTGCTGGCGGGGTCTTCACGTAGTCACTCACGTGACTCCGAAGTAAAATAATACTTAAAAGCCATTAAAATTGTTTTGAGGGAAGACGTTTCCCTATTCCATCATTTGCCTCCTGCTAAAGGTTGAGAGGCTGTTCTGGGAGTGGAGGCCTTAGCAACGCACCAGCTGAGGCTTCGTCACCTCTGAGGCCTTTCTGAGATCTTGCCAGCTCTCTGCTGGTAGCACTGAGTTAACATGTTTGTCCTGCTGCATCTGATCCAGGACTACAGGAAAGAGTCAGTGGCAGTAAAATCAAACTGCTGGTGTAATAGACAATAGGCAATAGACAATGGAGAATAGGTGCAGGAGTAGGCCATTCGGCACTTCGAGCCAGCACGGCCATTCACTGTGATCATGATCATTCATGATCAGTACCCCCGTTCCTGCCTTCTCCCCATATCTTTAAGAGCTCTATCTAACTCTCTCTTGAAAGCATCAAGAGAATTGACCTCCACTGCTTTCTGAGGCAGAGAATTCCACAGATTCACAACTCTCTGGGTGAAAAAGTTTTTCCTCATCTCTGTTCTAAATGGTCTACCCCTTATTCTTAAACTGTGGCCCCTGGTTCTGGACTCCCCCAACATCGGGAACATGTTTCCTTCCTCTAGGGTGTCCAATCCCTTAATAATCTTGTATGTTTCAATAAGATTCCCTCTCATCCTTCTAAATTCCAGTGTAAACAAGCCCAGTCTTTCAACAGATGACAGCCCCCATGAACCTTGTGAACCAACACTGCACCCCCTCTGGATACATTCAGCCATTTCACATCTGTTTTTAGTTAACTATATTCCTTTTGTAACGAATAATTCCAAAAACTTAGATCCTTTCTTTCTTCACTTCAGGGAAGTTCGAAGGAGGGTTTCTGAGGGTTGCTGAGGGAGCAACTCATTTTGTTCCGCTAGTACTTGGAGCACAGCCCTGGAATATGGTTGTGGAATGTCACCAGGAATGGCTCTCAGTAGCTGGACAGGATAGATTCAGGCAGTTAATCCATCTGGGGGAAATGGCTGCTCTGTCTTTGCTGTCTTGACTGTGCCGAATATTCAGCTAACTGTTGCGCTGCCTCGGGTGACAATTTGAATAATTCAGTGAACTAAAAGAGCAATGTATTGTTGTATTGATCAGGATGCTCTGTACATATCCAGTGCACATGGCACAATTCTTAAAACAATTGAGATTGCAGTGCTCCGCTTGATGTAAGTATCAGATGCTAATAAGCCTCAGGTCCTGTTCACTACAGATAGATGGACAATAGGTGCAGGAGTAGGCCATTCAGCCCTTCGAGCCTGCACCGCCATTCAATATGATCATGGCTGATCATCCAACTCATTATCCCATACCAGCCTTCTCTCCATACCCCCTGATCCCTTTAGCCACAAGGGCCACATCTAACTCCCTCTTAAATATAGCGAATTAACTGGCCTCAACTACCTTCTGTGGAAGAGAATTCCAGAGATTCACCACTCTCTGTGTGAAAAATGTTTTTCTCATCTCGGTCTTAAAAGATTTCCCCCTTATCCATAAACTGTGACCCCTTGTCCTGGACTTCCCAACATTGGGAACAATCTTCCTGCATCTAGCCTGTCCAACCCCTTAAAAATGTTGTCAGTTTCTATAAGATCCCCTCTCAATATGAACTCACCAGCGGCAATATCCTTTCAGGACTGCTGTTGAAAGTTCTGTCCATCACTAAATATTCACTGCAGGTGAGATATTTGAAATGTTTATAAACCATGTATATTCAAACCTGTGGCTGAGAACATGGTTTACTGACTCTCTACGATCTTTCTGACCAGGTATTCTGCAGCAAGGGGCAGGTTGGAAGGGCTAGCCCTGTGTCTGGGTGCATTCCACTGAAGAGAAGGGCACTGCATAGGACACTGTGCCTGCACTGGTCTCTCTGCCTCTCCATGGAGCATCAGTCCACAGATTGCTACATCATGAAAGAGGTTGATACTTAATTATGAAGCCACTAGCCGCAACAAAGCATTGAACTACTGCCTCTGTCTTCCAGGGTTGCTGTGACACTTATCTTTTGCGTACAATCTCCTTTCAAGCCATGGCAGGTGGCAGCAGTGACATCTCCCTCTAATAAAGCTGAATTTGAATCCTACTTCTCTAGTCCAGATGGAATGTGGACATCTTTCTGGACTGTTCATGGAGAGAATGGGGTGGAAGATTGCAACCTTCACGTGGTCCGCCCTGTTTCGACTAATGCAATCAACTCGACGTGCACAAACAGAAGATCAAATAGAACAAGTTGACCTACAACTTTAGGCTGTGCATGCGACAAGAAAGAAGAAGAATGGGGAGAACCTGGGGTGAAACAGCACAAAAAAGTTTTATTTTTGCACCAACCGGCTCCTCCAGGCCCCTAAAGTACATGTATTATCTGCTCCTTATCTCTGTGAATAAATCAAAACTTTACTTGATACCAAAAGTGGGTGCATCAGGGGACTCTGTGGTATCTTTGCTTATAGTGTCCTTAAGATATCTTTTCCCCATCCTCCGTCCTTGTTATGAGCGGAGCTACGGGATATCGAAGAGACCCTGGTGAGAGCCTCATCTATAGTCAAAGAGGGGAACCCCCCATTCCCTAAAGAATGAGGTTATCTCCGATGCCCTGGTTTGGAACACCTCATTCTGGTGGAGGAATTGGAAGTAGGGGATAGAGTCCTTACAGGAAGCAGGGTGGGAAGAAGTGTAGTCCAGATAGCCATGGAAGTCACTCCTTTCTCCCTTTCTCCCTCCCGTCTCTCCTTCCCTCCCTCCCGTCTCTCCTTCCCTCCCTCCTTCCTCTCTCTCTTTTCCTTTCTCTCCTTCCTCTCTCTCTTTTCCCTTCTCTCCATCCCTCCTTCCCTTCTTTCTCTACTTCCCTCACTCCCTTCTCTCCTTCCTCAAACAACTAACATACACACACACACAACTAAGCTAGGATGGGGTAGAAGCCCAAAGGGTCGGATGGGGCCGAAGCCCAAAATGTCATACCTGGACTGGTTTTTTGCCAACAGTTAATGGTTTTCTAGGATCTAGTTAATTAAATTACTTGCTTTTCATTTCACAGTCACTAAAATAAGTGGTATTGTTACTATGTACTTTTCAGAGGTGATCTACACATTTTGTATGTTTCTTGTAGGCTTACATGTGTGCATTTTTATATTAAAATGTAGCTTAGATCTGTTTGGTCTGCAAGATGATAAACAAAAGAAAACTGGAGGAATCACGTTCTGCAGTTGGAATACAAGGGGCGCTAATGAACCAATTAAAAGGGGTAAGATCTTTGCCCAATTAAAAGCTTTAAATAGTGATGTCATTTTCTTTTAAGAGATGCATCTGAAATATCAAACACAGATAAGACTGAAGGCAAATTGGATCGGGCAAACTTACTACTCTTCATTTACTTCTAAATCTAGAGGCACGGCCATTATCATTCGTAAAGGTATACCATTTAAATTAAAGAATACCATAGCAGAAAAAGAGGGGAGGTACGTCATAGTCACGGGAGACATTTATCTACTCCACTTATTTTGATAAATATTTATGCTCCTAATTTTGACAACCCTCAATTTTTTAGTAAAATTCTGGATACAATTTCAGAACATAACTATCAAAATGTGGTAATAGGGGGAGATTTGAATTGTGTTTTAGATCCATATTTGGATAAATCTGCAAAACAAAAAAGGATTAACATAAAATCTAAAACTAGTGAACTCCTAAATACATACATGGAAAAATACCAATATGATAGATGTATGGAGGATCGCTCCATAGGTAGAGAATATTCATTTTATTCAACGGTACATAAAACATATTCACGTATTGATTATTTCTTAGTGGACACAAAACTAATTCCATATACATATAATGCTAAATATCACAATAGTATTATTTCTGATCATTCCCCGTTAACTTTCTCTTTAAAATTATAAGGAATGTCCTGACAAAAAATCGTTTTGTAGGTTTAACCCCCAAATATTAAACAACTCACAAAGTTGTACATATTTAAAAGAGCAGATGAAATTCTTCTTTGAGACAAATGAAACACCAGAAATTTCACCCTCCTTATTATGGGAAACTTTTAAGGCATTTACAAGAGGAACTATAATCTCATATCAAGCTTTCCAAAATAAAAAGAATAATACTGAACAATCACAGCTAGAACAAGAAATTAGACAGTTAGATTTAGAAAATGCTAAAGAACCAACTATAGAAGCATAGAAACATAGAAATTAGATGCAGGAGTAGGCCATTCGGCCCTTCGAGCCTGCACCGCCATTTAATATGATCATGGCTGATCATCCAACTCAGTATCCCGTACCTGCCTTCTCTCCATACCCTCTGATCCCCTTAGCCACAAGGGCCACATCTAACTCCCTCTTATAGATAAACACAATAAGATAACAATACTAAAATATAAATTAAATAACATTTTATCGGCCAGAATAATAAGATTATTTCAAATTATAAAACAAGAACATTTTGAATTTGGTGATAAACCACATAAACTCTTAGCACGCCAACTGAAAAAACGGGAAACAGAAAACACAATTACTAAAATTAAATCAGACAAAGGGGAATTACTAACACTACCTAAAGATATAAATAAAAGATTTGCTCAATATTATCAAAATTAATATTGCAAATAATACTCAAATTACAAATTTCTTAGACAATTGTAATCTTCCAAAATTAAATATGGTGGAACAAGAGGGATTAGGAGCTCAGATTACACTTCAGGAAATAGAAGAAACAAATTTGTTGAAGAATGGCAAAACGCCAGGACCAGACGGCTTTGTAATGAATTCTATAAAAGATTCCACGAGATAATTTCTCCACGTTTGCAAAATTTATATATATATATGCTTTTAAAGAAAATATATTACCGGAAACACTAACTGAGTCAACTATTACACTTATACCAAAAAAGGATAAAGATCTAGAAGACCCAGGCTCATAGAGCTATTGGACTCCTAAATACAGACCAAAAAATATTAGCAAAGACACTAGCGAGAAGATTGAGTAAATATGTTAGCAAATTAATAAACCCGGATCAAACTGGGTTTATACCAAAGAGATACTCATTTAACAATTTGAGACGGCTGTCTAATATAATGTACTCACATAATACTGAAAAAGACCTAGCAATTATCGCATTGGATGCAGAAAAAGCTTTCGATCAAGTAGAATGGCAATATTTATTCAAATTATTGCAAAAATTTAACATGGGAGATAACTTTATCTCATGGGTAAAATTATTATATGATAAGCCGACGGCTAGAACACTGACTATTAATATATTATCCCCGAAATTCCAAATGGCAAGGGGCAATAGGCAGGGGTGCGCACTATCGCCTCTGCTATTTGCACTAGTGATAGAGCCTTTAGCAGAAAGTATAAGAAGTCATCCGAATATTCATGGATATAATACCAAACACTCAAATAATAACATTTCATTATATGCAGATGACATATTATTATATATTACAAATTCGCAAATTAGCATACCAAATATACTAAATTTAATAGAGGAATTTGGTTCTTTTTCAGGAACAAAAGCGAAATTATGACGATAAAACCACAAGAGCCATTTCATCTGTTGAAATTTCCCTTTAGAATTGCAACAGAAAAAATTAAGTATTTGGGCATCTAAATTACTAGGAAATATAAATCATTATTCAACGCAAACTATATGCCTTTAATAACTAAATTAAATGGGTTGATTAAATTCTGGAAAACACTGCCGATGTCCTTAATAGGCAGAATAAACGTGATAAAAATGATCTTCTTACCACAAATACTGTACCTATTCAATCAATACCAATATACTTACCTAAAAAATTCTTTAATAAATTAGATTCTGATATTATAAGCTTCATATGGGATTATAAATCACATAGAATTAAGAAAAAACACTTGTGTAAATCTAAAGAATCAGGGGACTGACACTCCCTAACTTATTACTATTGGGCAGTGAATATTAAAAACATAATCTATTGGTTGGACATTTCTGCCCAACAGGTAGATTGGATAAGAATGGAGAAAGAGGATTGTTCCCCTTATAATATAGGAGCGATCCTTCTTTCCCCGATGAAACTGAACAATATAATATATAAGAAGAATCCAATTATTCACAGTATAATACGAATGCTTCTTTCCCCAATAACTAATAATCCCTCATTCAAACCATCCATTATTGATAAAACGTTTATCCATTGGGAAAGATTAGGAATTAAAACAATGGGAGATATGTACGATATGGGAAAACTTTTATCATTCCAACAATTACAACTAAAATATAATTTGAAAAGTAATCAATATTTCAAATATCTTCAAATTCAAGATTATTTGAAGAAATATATACAAGGATATCAAACCCTAACCCCAGATTTATTGGAGGAAGGAATGAATAGAAAGGCAGAATCAAGCAATTTAATATCTTACTTATATAATATAATTTTAAATATAGAAACACCAACGACAGAGGTAATTAGGGTTAGGGTTAGGGTTAGGGTTAGATAAGGGACTGGGAACAAGAGATATTGATAAAAATTCCTAATGATAGATGGGAAAAAAATGTATTATATGTAAATAAATGTTCAATTAATGTAAGACATAACCTAATTCAATTTAAAATGTTACATAGATTATATTATTCTAAAACTAGACTGAATAAAATATTCCCAAATGTTTCCCCCATCTGTGACAAATGTCTTACTCAAAATGCCACTATAGCACATTCCTTTGTCTTTTGTATAAAACTGTATACATTTTGGAATGAAATTTTTGGAATTTTTACTGAACTATTTAACACAAAATTGAACCCAAATACAGAACTGATTATCTTTGGATCAATGGAAGAGGGAAGTAAACTAACTATATTCCAAGAAGCTTTTCTTAATTACGATCTAATAACAGCAAAAATACATATACTCATTTTTTTGGAAAAACGCAACTACGCCAACATTCAAAATGTGGATTTCAAATATGTCTGAAATGCTTCATCTTGAAGAAATGAGATTTCTCCGACTAGGCAATGTAGACCAATTCTCAAAGACTTGGTCTCCTTTTATCAACTTTTTACAAGCATATGGTGCAACATAACATAACCTCAGAATTTAAATGGTTTAGAACCGGGTGACGGATGGGCAAAAATACGAAATAGGTAGATCTCTCCTAATCTCTCTTTTCTTTACTTTCTCCTTCTATTTCAATCTTTTCAGCTTCTCTTCTATGCCCTTCATTTCTTTTGCTATCTGCCTCTACTCGCTTGTCTATCTATTCCCACACTCTTTATTTCTTTTTTCTTCCACTGTTCTTTTATTATTAAATCAAAAATATGAAGTTGATCAAGAATGGAAATATGTAGGAAGGTATTAGGTACTCAAGTACCACACTATTGTACTTACTTCTAACAAAAATAAATATCTATTTGGTCCATTAACTCTCAGGCACTTTTTAAGCGCGCATTTTGATTACTTTCCATTCTACCATCGAGATATAAAGTCTATAATAGACTTTATTTATATTTCTTTGATTCTATAGACCTTGGCTGGGAACCTGGGGCTCACCAAAATTGTTCCCAATTGGGCCCCGCACCTCCTAAGGCCGGCCCTGGATGGAAGATAGTGGTGAAATGGATGAAGTCAGTGAGTTCTACATGGGTGCAGGAGGTAGCACCAATGGAGTCGTCAATGTAACTGAGGTAGAGTTCGGGGATAGGGCCACGGTATGCCGCGAACAAGGATAGTTTGACGCACCCTACAAAGAGACAGGCATAGATGGAGCCCATGCACGTGCCCATAGCTACGTCTTGGATTTGGAGGAAATGGGAGGAGTCAAAGGAAAAGTTGTTGAGGATAAGGACCAGCTCTGCTAGGTGGAGGAGAGTATCAGTAGACGGGTATTGGTTGGTTCTGCGGTCAAGGAAGAAACGGAGGGCTTTAAGACCCTCCTGGTGGGGGACCCACAAACCTGACTGCCCTGGCAGACCCATTGTTTCTGTGTGTTCTTGTCATACCAAACTTATTTCCACATACCTTGACTCCATCCTATCGCCCCTGGTCAAATCTCTCCCTACCTATGTCCAAGACACCTCACAGCTCTTCGTCTCCTCCATGGCTTTAGTTTTCCAGGCCCCCATTCCCTCATCTTCACCATGGATGTCCAGTCACTCTGCACCTCCATCCCCCACCAGGAGGGTCTTGGTCTGACGATGACCTAGCCCTACACTCATCCATGTAACACCTGGATAAGTGACACCTTCATTATCCTCACAATAAGAGACTCAGCTCTGCCTTTAATACCATTATACCATTAAAGCTTATCCCAAACCCGCAAGACTTGGTGTCAGCACTCATCTCTGCAACTGGATCCTCAACTTCTTGACCAACAGACTCCAATTAGTGAGGATAGGGGACAAATCATCCTCTACAATAATCCTCAACATGGGTGCACCACAAGATTGCCCCCTTCTTTACTCTTGTACACCCACGACTGTGCAGCCATGTACAAATCTAATTCAATTTTCAAATTTGCAGGCAACACCACCGATCAAATAATGACGCGATGGAGTACAGGAAGGAGATCGACAAACTCATGTCCTAGTGTTGATTAAACAACCTTTCTCTCAATGTTGGCAAGCCAAAAGAGATTGTGATCGATTTCAGGAAGTGAAGTGGTAAACATACCCCAGTTTGCATTGACAGTGCCGAAGTAGAGATGGATGAAAACTTCAAATGCCTAGGAGTCAATATTACCAACAATTTCTTCTGGTCTAGCCACATTAGGCAGGAAATTGTGTTGGGTAGACTGATGGGATGAATGCTGATAAATCCCCAGCGCCTGATGGAAATTGTGGACGGATTGGTGATCATTTTCCAATGTTCTATATATTCAGGTCCTGTAGATTGGAGGGTAGCTAATGTTACCCCACTTTTTAAGAAATCTGGGAGAGGCAATTTGCCTGACATCGGTGTTGGGAAGATGTTGGAATCAATCATAAAGGGTACAATAGCAGCACATTTGGATAGTAGTAACAAGATCAGTTCGAGTCAGCATGGATTTACGAAGGGGAAATCATGCTTGACTAATCTTTGGAAATTTTTTGAGGATGTAACTTGGAAAATGGACAAGGGAGAGCCAGTGGATGTAGTGAACTTGGACTTTAAGAAAGCATTTGAATAGGAGATTAGTGGAGAAAATTAGGGCACATGGTATTGGGAGTGCTGACATGGATAGAAAATTGGCTGGCAGGCAGGAAACAAAGAGTAGGGATTAACGGGTCCTTTTCAGAATGGCAGGCAGTGACTAGTGGGGTACCGCAAGGCTCGGTGCTGGGACCGCAGCTATTTACAATATACATCAATGATATAGATGAAGGGATTCAAAGTAACATTAGCAAATTTGCAGATGACACAAAGCTGGGTGTCAGTGTGAACTGTGAGGAGGATGCTATGAGAATGCAGTGTGACTTGGACAGGTTGGGGAAGTGGGCAGATGAATGGCACATGCAGTTATTTTTTTAATTTTATTTTTATTAGAAGCAAATGTACAAAGATAAAACATTCGGCATCTAAGATTATACAATTATTGTACAGCTTCATTTTTAACCTTATAACCTGAAAATGAAAAAAGAAAAGAAAAAGAGAACAAGAGAGGGAAAAAGTGAAAGTGAATAGATAGCTCGAAAAAGCACAAAGGGAAGACCCCTAAACTGCCAAAGTAGTGTGGCCGAAAGAAATAAAGATAAGAAAAGAGAAAAAGAAAAGTGGAGATATACCTGCTCCTCGTCCTAAATATCTAAAGTATTGCCTACCTTTCAGATGATATTTCGAATGTAATTCTTGAAATGAGAGGGGAGTCCCCAGCTTATAAAGATCTCCCAGCTTTTTAATTCCGAAGCCTTCCCATTGTATAAATGCCTTGTCTAAAGTAAACAAGAGATTATTGGCGACCGGTAAAAGGAGAGATAAATTTCTCAGTTTCCAGATTCATAAGACATTTTTAATAAAATTTGTTACTAAACCCATCTGGGCCTGGTGTTGTACCATTATTCAGTGATTTAATAGTCTCTTCAATATCTTTTATTGGAATCTGCGCTCCTAGTTCTTCACGTTCCGCTGCATTAAGCGACGGAAGATTGCTTAAGTCAAGGAAGTTTTTAATCTTTTTCGTTTCTACTGAAGTTTTAGATGTGTACACATTTTGATAGAATTGTAAAAATCTTTCATTGATATCTTTAGGGAGTGTCAGCAGCTCACCTTTTTCTAATCTAATTTTTTGAATGGTATGATCTTTTTTCAATATTTCTCCACTGACGTGCCAGACGTTTGTGCGGTTTGTCACCGAATTTAAAGTTTATTGCTTAGTATTTTGAAATAACTTGATAACTCTTGCAGAGAGAATTTGATTTAACTTAAATTTTATTACTGCTATCTTATTGTGTTTATCAATTGTAGGATCGGTAGCATTTTCTGAGTAAAGATGTTTAATCTGTTCTTATAATTCCAATTGTTCTGTCCTGTTTTTTTTAATTTTGATATGCTTGATATGAGATAATAGAACTTCTAATAAAGGCCTTAAAAGATTCCCATAATAACGAGGCCGAAATACCTGGTGTGTCATTTGTCTCATAAAATAATTCCATCTGTTGCTTCAAATATTCACAGCAAGCTGGGTCGGTTAATATTGGAGGATTAAATCTCCAGAACATTTTTTAATGTGCATTCCTTCTAATTTTAAGGAGAATGTTAAGGGGCAATGATCAGAAATAATATTATTATGATATTTGGGATTTGTTGTAAAAAGGATTAGTTTTGTGTCCACCAGAAAGTTATCAATACGTGTATACGATTTGTGCACAGCTGAATAAAAATAATATTCCCTTCCGGATGGATTCACAATCCTCCATACATCGATTATATTTGTATTTTTTATATACATATTTAGGAGTTCGCTAGATTTTGATTTTGTATTATATCTCATTTGGTGTGAGGATTTATCAAGATATTGGTCCAGAACAAAATTGAAGTCTCCTCCAATTATTAGATTTTTGCTGGGTGAAATCTGAGATTGTATTCATTATTTTATTAAAAAATTGTGGGTGATCAAAGTTGGGGGCGTAGATATTCACCATAGTAAGTGGGGTTGAATATAGCTCCCCAGATACTGTGATGCACCTACCCTCCTTATCGGCTATAGTGGCTTTGTGTTTGAATGGTGTGCCTTTACGAATTATGATTGCAGTACCTCTAGCTTCAGAAAGAAAAGTAGAATGATATAGTTGCCAATCCAGTTAGCCTTCAGCCTGTTATGAGCTCCATCCTTAAGATGTATCTCCTGTAAAAACATTATATCAGCATTAATTGATTTTAGATGGGCTAAGACCTTACCCCTTTTAATTGGCTCATTAATGCCCCTATCGTTCCAACTACAAAAGGTAATTCCTCCAGTTTTCCTCAAATGATCGTCTTGCATTAAAGCTTACATGGTTTCCCTTGTTTCAGATGGAGTAACACAATATTTAAAATTCCAAAGCCCTGCAGGTATCCCCAAGAAGAAGTGCCTTAAAAATAATAGATAAAGAGTGTGACAGACAGGCTAAATAATTTTTTAAAACGTCAGAAATCATAGCATATCGAGATACTGTGCATGTGACCCACTCCCTGGTGGGATATTTCTTGTAAACTTCCGTAGATGTTAGTTTCAAATAGCTCCGCCCCTAGCAGAGTAATACTAAAAAAAAGGGACTGAGAGACATATAGTATAGCAACGAAAAAACAGAGGAAGATCAGTGAATAATTTCCTCTGGGAGAATTAGACACCTTTTTATAGAATTAGATTGGAATTATAAAACTTATTAACTTGCTTAAGGGCAGGGACTCGGGTAGAGGGGGCTAGGGGACATGGTGAGGGGCAAGAGGCAGAGAAAGGAAGCACTCGGACCCAAAATGTAGGCGAGAAAGAGGAAAAAGATAATAAACAAAGAATAAGGGATGGTGGGTTTCTAAAATGTGTATATTTTAATGCTAGGAGCATTGTAAGAAAGGTGGATGAACTTAGAGTCTGGATTGATACCTGGAAATATGATGCTGTGGCAATCAGTGAAACATGGTTGCGGGAGGGTTGTGATTGGAAACTAAATATTCCAGGATTTCATTGCTTCAGGTGAGATAGAATTGAAGGGACCAGAGGTGGAGGTGTTGCATTGCTTGTCAGAGAAGATATTACAGCAGTGCTTTGGCAGGATAGATTACAGGGCTCGTCTAGGGAGGCTATTTGGGTGGAACTGAGAAGTGGGAACGGTGTAGCAACACTTTTAAGGGTGTATTATAGACCGCCAAATGGGGAGCGAGAGTTGGAAGAGCTAATATGTAAGGAGATAGCAGATATTAGTAGTAAGCACAAGGTAGTGATTGTGGGAGATTTCAATTTTCCAAAAATAGACTGGGAAACATATTCTGTAAATGGGCTGGATGGTTTGGAGTTTGTTAAATGTGTGCAGGATAGTTTTTTGCAGCAATACATAGAGGTATCGACCAGAGAAGGGGCAGTGCTGGACCTCCTGTTAGGAAATAAGGCAGGTCAGGTGACGGAGGTATGTATTGGTGAGCACTTCGGGACCAGTGATCACAATACCATTAGTTTCAATATAATTATGGAGAGAGTCAGAACTGGACCTAGGGTTGAGATTTTTGATTGGAGAAAGGCTAGCTTTGAGGGAATGTGTAATGATTTAAAAGGAGTGAATTTGGACTTTTTATTTGATGGGGAGGATGTAGAAGAGAAGTGGAGGACATTTAAAGGGGAAATTGTAAGAGTACAGAATCTTTATGTCCCTGTTCGGTTGAAAGGAAATAGTAAAAATCGGAAAGAGCCATGGTTTTCAAGGGAAATTGGACACTTGGTTCGAAAAAAGAGAGATATCTACAATAATTATAGGAGGCATGGAGTAAATGAGGTGCTAGATGAGTATAAAGAATGTAAAAAGAATCTTAAGAAAGAAATAAGAAAAGCTAAAAGAAGATATGAGGTTGCTTTGGCAAGAAAGGTGAAAGTAAATACAAAGGATTTCTACAGCTATATTAATAGCAAAAGGATAACAAGGGATAAAATTGGACCATTAAAGAGCCAGAATGGACAGCTATCTGCAGAGCCAAAAGAGATGGGGGAGATATTGAACAATTTATTTTCTTCGGTATTCACCAAGAGAAGGATATTGAACTCTTGTGAGGTAAGGGAAAAAAGTAGAGTAACTATGGAAACTATGAGATTCAAAGCGGAGGAAGTACTGACAATTTTGAAAAATATAAAAGTGGATAAGTCTCCAGGTCCTGACAGGATATTCCCTAGGACATGGAGGGAAGTTAGACAGAAGCTATGACAGAAATATTTCAAATGTCATTAGAAACGGGAATAGTGCCGGAGGATTGGCGTACTGCGCATGTTGTTCCATTGTTTAAAAAGGGTTCAAAGAATAAACCTAGCAATTATAGACCTGTTAGTTTGACATCAGTGGTGGAGAACAGTCAACATGGATTTGTGCCTGGCCCTGGAAGGTCATGTTTGACAAAACCTCTTGATTTTTTTGAAGAGGTTACCAGGGAAATTGATGAGGGTAAAGCAGTGGATGTTGTCTATATGGATTTCAGTAAGGCCTTTGACAAGGTTCCCCATGGAAGGTTGGTGAAGAAGGTTCAATCTTTGGGTGTTAATGGCGGAGTAACAAGATGGATTCAACAGTGGCTGAATGGGAGATGCCAGAGAGTAATGGTGCATGGCTGTTTGTCAGGTTGGAAGCTGGTGACCAGTGGGGTGCCTCAGGGATCTGTGTTGGGTCCACTGTTGTTTGTCATGTACATCAATGATCTAGAAGATGGGGTGGAAAATTGGATAAGTAAGTATGCAGATGATACTAAGATAGAGGGTGCTGTGGGTAATGAAGTAGATTTTCAAAGTCTACAGAGAGATTTGGTCCATTTGTAAGAGTGGGCTGAAAGATGGCAGATGGCGTTTAATGCTGATAAGTGTGAGGTGCAAATCAAAATAGGACGTACATGGTAAATGGTAGGGAATTGAGGAATGCTGTGGAACAGAGGGATCTAGGAATAACTGTGCAAAGTTCCCTGAAGGCGGAATCACATGTAGATAGGGTGGTAAAGAAAGCTTTTGGTGTGCTGGCCTTTATAAATCAGAGCATTGAATATAGGAGTAGGGAAGTAATGTTAAAATTGTACAAGGCATTGGTAAGTCCAATTCTGGAGTATGGTGTACAATTTTGGTCGCCTAATTATAGGAAGGATGTCAACAAAATAAAGAGAGTACAGAGGAGGTTACTAGAATGTTGCCTGGGTTTCAGGGACAGAAGTTTAGGGGTAACATGAGGAGGAACTTCTTTACTCAGAGAGTGGTGGCTGTGTGGAATGATCTTCCTGCAGAAGTGGTGGAGGCAGGATCGATTTTAACATTTAAAAGTAAAGTGGATAGGTATATGGACGGGAAGGGAATGGAGGAGTATGGTCTGAGTGCAGGTAGATGGGACTAGGGGAAAATAAATGGTCGGCACGGACTGGAAGGGCCGAGAAGACCTGTTTCCGTGCTGTCATTGTTATATGGTTATGTGGTTATATGATTTAAAATCGGTAGACTGAAAGGAATTTATTAATACCTCCAGCAATTCAGCAGACAGAGCAAGATATCTCTCTCCTCCCTTCTCAAACACCCATCAACACCCCAGCAACTTCCCCAATCATTCTAATCCCGTCTCTAACCTTCCGCACATCTTGCTATAACTTACTCAATGCCTGTCTACACTTGCTTGATGCAGTTGAATGTTGATAAATGTGAGGTTATCCACTTTGGTGGCAAGAACAGGAAGGCAGATTATTATCTAAATGGTATCAAGTTGAGAAAAGGGGAAGTACAACGGGATCTGATGGTCTTTGATCATCAGTGAAAGAAAGTAAGCATGCAGGTACAGCAAGCACTGAAGAAAGTGAATGGCATGTTGCCGTTCACAACAAGAGCAATTGAGTATAGGAGCAAAGAGGTCCTTCTGCACTTGTACAGGGCCTTAGTGAGACCACACCTGGAGTATTGTGTGCAGTTTTGGTCCCTTAATTTGAGGAAGGACATTCTTGCTATTGAGGGAGTGCAGCGTAGGTTCACAAGGTTAATTCCCAGGATGGCGGGACTGTCATAAGCTGTGAGAATGGTGCGGCTGGGCTCATATACTCTGGAGTTTAGAAGGTTGAGAGGATATCTGGGGTGGGAGGTTGCAATCTTCACGTGGTCCGCCCTGTTTTGACAAATGCAATCAACCTGGCGTGCGCAATCAAATATGATCAAATACAACTTTAGGCTGTGCACGCCATACCCAAAAAGAAGAAGAAGAAAGGGGATCTTATTGAAACATATAAGATTATTAATGGTTTGGACAATCAAGAGGCAAGAACCATGTTTCCGATGTTGGGGGAGTCCAGACCCAGGGGCCACAGTTTAAGAATAAGGGATAAGCCAGTTAGAACAGAGATGAGGAAACACTTTATCACACAGAGAGTTGTGAGTCTGTGGAATTCTCTGCCTCAGAGGGCGGTGGATGCCAGTTCTCTGGATACTTGTAACAAAGGTAATGCCACTGTGGTGATGGGGGATTTCAATATGCAAGTAGACTTGGAAAATCAGGTTGGTTGAGGTCCCCAAGAAAGAGAGTTTGCAGGGTGGCTCCGAGATGGATTCTTAGAACAGCTTGAATGGAGCCGACCAGAGAAAAGGCAATTCTGGATTTAGTGTTGCCCAATGAACCAGATATGATGAAAGAACTCGAGGCAAAGTAACCGCTTGGAGGTGGTGATCATAATATAATTAGTTTTAATCTGCAATTTGAGAAGGAGAATGTTAAATCGGAAATGTCAGTAATGCAGTTGAACAAAGGGGACTATGAAGGCATGAGAGGGGAGCTGGTCAAGGTAAAAGAAAGGGATCCTAGCAAGAATGATGGTGGAACAGCAATGGCTGGAATTTCTGGGCATAATCCGGAAGACGCAGGATCATTTTATTCCAAAAAGGAAGAAAGATTCTAAGGGCAGTAGGTGGCAACCGTGGCTGACAAGAGAAGTTAGGGATAAAATAAAAGTAAAAGAAAATCTGTATAACACAGCAAAGAGTAGCCGGAAGCCAGAGGATTGGGAAACTTTCATAGGACAAGAAAAGGAAACAGAACGGGCAATATGGGTTGAAAAAATGAAGTACGAAGGGAAGTTGTCCAGGAATATAAAGAAGGACAGTAAAAACTTATTTAGATATGTTAAGGGAAATAGAGTAGCAAAGTCAAATGTGGGTCCCTTGAAGGCAGACACGGGTGAAATTATTATTTCAAGGAACAAGGAAATGGCAGAAGAGTTGAACAGATACTTTGGATCTGTCTTCACTAAGGAAGACATAAACAATCTCCCAGATGTACTGGAGGACAGAGGATCTAAGGGGATAGAGGAACTGAAAGAAATTTTCATTAGGCGAGAAATAGTATTGGGTAGGCTAATGGGACTGAAGGATGATAAATCCCCTGGGCCTGATGGTCTGCATCCCAGGGTCCTCAGGGAGGTGACTCTAGAAATAGTGGACGCATTGGTAATTATTTTGCAATGTTTAATAGATTCAGGATCAGTTCCTGTGGATTGGAGGATAGCTAACGTAGGTTCACGAGATTGATCCCTGGGATGGCGGGACTGTCATATGAGGAAAGATTGAAAAGACTAGGCTTGTATTCACGGAAGTTTTGAAGGATGTGGGGGGATCTTATAGAAACATATAAAATTATAAAAGGACTGGACAAGCTAGACGCAGGAAAAATATTCCCAATGTTGGGTGAGTCCAGAACCAGGGGCCACAGTCTTAGAATAAAGGGGAGGCCATTTAAGACTGAGGTGAGAAAAAACTTTTTCACCCAGAGAGTTGTGAATTTGTGGAATTCCCTGCCACAGAGGGCAGTGGAGGCCAAGTCACTGTATGGATTTAAGAGAGAATTAGATAGGGCTCTAGGGGCTAGTGGAATCAAGGGATATGGGGAGAAGGCAGGCGCTGGTTATTGATTGGAGATGATCAGCCATGATCACAATGAATGGTGGTGCTGGCTCGAAGGGCTGAATAGCCTCCTCCTGCACCTATTTTCTATTTGTCTAAGTTTCAAGAGAGAGATAGATAGGTCTCTTATAGATAGCGAAGTCAGGGGATATGGGGAGAAGGCAGGAATGGGGTACGGATTGGGAATGATCAGCTATGATCACATTGAATGGCGGTGCTGGCTCGAAGGACCGAATGGCCTACTCCTACACCTATTGTCTATTGTTTATTGAAGCAACGGCCAAGAAAGCACACCAACACCTCTGCTTCCTTGGGATGTCCAGCATATCCCCAACAACTCTCACAAACCTCTACAGATGTACCACCATCGTTTTATCAGTATGCATTACAGCTTGGTTTGGGACCAGCTCCATTCAAGACCGCAGGAAATTGCAGCGAATTGTGGATGCAGCCCAGACCATCACAGTAAACAACCTCCCTTCTATTGACTCCATTTATACCTTACACTGCCTCGGCAAGGCCAGCAGCATAATCAAGGACCAGTCAAAACCTGGCCACTCCCTCTTCTCCCCTCTCCCATCAGGCAAAGGGTATAGAAATGTGAAAATGCACATCTCCAGATTTAGGGACAAGGAATTGGTTTGTGCGGTGGTCTGGGCTATGTCCACAATTCTCTGCAATCTCTTGGGATCTCAAACCATGGTGTGATGCATCCCGATCAAAATCTTTCTACAGCGCATTTGTAGCAGGTGGAGAGGGTTGTTAGGTACATACCGATCTTTCTAAACCTTCTAAGGAAACAGAGGCATTCAAATGCCCTTTAAATGTTGTTATAGTGCTTGCCTCAACTGTCCTACGGCAGCTCGTTCCATACACCCACCAACCTCTGTGGAAAAAGTTACCCCTCAGGTTCCCATTAAATCTTTCCCCACTCACCTTAAACTTATATCCCCTGTTTCTTGATTTCCCTATTCTGGATAAAAGACTCCGTGCCTATTGCTCCAGCAATCTGTGTTCAACTAGTATTGTTCATAACCTGTGATAGCACAGGTTAATCAATGCAGTGTGATGTAGTGGAAGGTACACAAAAGGCTGGAGAAACTCAGCGGGTGCAGTAGCATCTGAGGAGCGAAGGAGATGGCGGCGTTTCGGGTCGAGACCCTTCTTCAGACTGGTCAGGGATCAGGGAAACGAGAGATATAGACTGTGATGTGGTGGCCTGGTGTTCGTCAGTGGGGTCATGGTCCAGGAGTAAGTAGGAGGAGGTGTCCGAGAGTTGGCGCGTGGCCTCCGCTTTGTAGAGATCGACACGCCAGACTACCACAGCACCTCCCTTGTCGGCGGGTTTGATAACCCAGTCTGGGTTGTTGCGGAGTGAGTCGATGGCAGTACATTCGGGGGTGGGGGGGGGGGGGGGTGGAGAGATTGGAGTGAGACAGGGGAGTGGAGAACTCGAGGCGGTTGATGTCCCGACGGCAGTTCTGTATAAAGAGTTCTAAAGCTGGAGGGTCACGAGGTGGGGTCCATGAGGAGGGGGTACGTGGGAGACAGGAAAAGGGATCATCAGTGGGGGGCGAGGACTTGTTCCCGTGGAAGAACGCTGTGAGGTGGGGACAACGGTAGAAGAGCTCCAAGTCGTGGTGGGCGCGGAACTCAATGAGGTGGGGACGGAGGGGGACAAAGGTAAGACCTCTGCTGAGGACCGACCTTTCGGTGTCGGAGGGGGAGGTCCGGGGGGATGGTGAACACGCGGCAGGGATGGGGGTTGTGGCCGGAGGAAGGCAGGTGAGTGGACTGAGGACGGAGCGTTGTGTGGTGGGGGGGTGGAGGGTGGTCAGGGGCTGGGGGGGGATGGGGGCTGTGGTGTGGGTGGGGAAGAGCAGGGGTCACATAGTAGGAGGAGAATGGGGAAGACCCAGTGGAAGAGCCACTGAGGTCACCGGGGCTAGGGAGACGGGCACTAGGACCCAGTTCCGTTAAAAACAGAGTGGTGGGAGGAGTGAGCAACGTGGAGGCTTCACGCCCGCTGCACAGTCCAGTAATTTTGTAGATGTAGTGGAATATGTCTTCAGAATAATGAAGGTGGGATCTCATCTCCACCAGGATTTTTCACGTCAGCTTGGCTCTGTAACAACATAATATATCTACCTGCACTCAGACCATGGAGGGGTATGGTCTGAGTGCAGGTAGATGGGACTAGGGGAAAATGAATGGTCGGCACGGACTGGAAGGGCCGAGAAGGCCTGTTTCCGTGCTGTAATTGTTTTATTGTTATATGGTTATAGGCAGGGAGGTACCAGCAACTCTTTTTATCGCTAAGTTGTTCTTTGAACACAATGTTCAGATCACCTTTGCATGTTACGGAGATTTGCCTAACTGATTCCAATCCTATTGATTTCATTGAAAAAGAGCAATAAACCACCATTTCACTTCGTACCAAATACATGCAAAACAATTTACTTGATTGTTCGTTTAGTTGTTTGGGGGATTTTACTGTGCCTTCAAAATGCCTCGACAGTTCTCAGTATGATTCTAACTATGCAGAGTTTGGAGATCAGATCAGAGATGCATTCAGGGCAGCCACAAATCCATATATCTATTACCTCCTTGATCTGAGAGGCAACAAGATTAAATTTCATGACTGCCTAACAACTAAATTCAGCAATTGGTTCCCCTTTATTCTAAGACTGTAGCCCCTGGTTCTGGACTAGCCTAACATTGGGAACATTTTCCTGCATCTTGTAGCAATGTTACAAAATTTTGAGATTTAAAAAATCAAGTCTGCAATTTATCCCATCAGATGAAGCATAAAAAGAAGTTTAATTTGACACCTAATTCACTTTCATATCTTCAGTATTAAGAAAGTTATGACCATTTTCATACTCGGAAATTAGCATCTTGTTCCCCATTGCCTTTCAATTGACTTAACTCAAAAGCTGTGATCTGGAACAGCTAAAAGCCCATAACTTTCTTAAAAATTAAGAGAACTCAATGAAATTTTCAGTTATTATAGATTGAAGCATTCTGAAACAAATATGAAACAATCTTACTTGGATGACCTGAAATTAAAGCAGATAATTAGTTAGTTATCTAATTGTAGCTAATTACAAAATTCAATGAGTAGATCTAAACATCTATCCATTTCTTAAGAAAAGATAAACTTTTTAAAAAAATTGCCTAAGTGCCCAAATAACATTCACACAATATTCCACAATATAACATAATTTTTAAATCTCATTTTCATGAATTTCTAGGCCAAATGGAAGGAATTTAGTGTTTAATGCCTGTAAATTAATGGCCAAGTTGATTTAAATCAACTTGCGAGTGGGTTTTAGTGGAATGCGGTGGATTGGAACATTGTGGTTTGCGGTGAAGTCAGTATGAAAAATACAGCCGGTTCATACATTTTTTTTTGTCCCCTTTTCGCAACATGAAAATGTGATTAAAGCCTCCCTAAAAACTGAGTTTTTATGTAAAAATAAACTGTATCTTCTTTTATCGCCTGCCTTAGGTCCGTTCCGCTGTCACCATTCAGAGCTTTAGAAGATGATTTTTAAACTACTCTAGTTAATAAATAATCTAGCGTAGTTTAAAAATACCTTTATGAATGAAATGTCGGAGCGATTTCTCTTTAGCGACAAAATCGCCCGACATGGATTGATTTGGACTGCCTAGAAAAAATCGGCATTTTAAACCCGCCCCCCTCTGAAAGGCGCCAAAGTCGTGCACACGGGGAGCGGCAGAACTGCAGCGCTGCTAAAGGTAGGTATTGTAACGTACCTCTTGTTTGTCCAGTCCTTTCATAATTTTATGTTTCTATAATTCAATTCAATTCAATCTTTAATTGTCATTGTGCAGTGTACAATACAGGGACAACGAAATGCAGTTGGTATCTCCGAAGGGCGAACTTACGAATGAACAAGTAATTGCGCAGTAGTATGAGTTAATATACGTCTATACATATACAGTGTCCGGGGGAGGGGTGGAGACAGGCAGTCATTGAGGTGCAGCGTTGAGATGTGTGACAGCCGCAGGGAAGAAGCTGTTCTTGAGCCTGCTGGTCCGGCAGCGGAGGGACCTGTAGCGTCTCCCAGATGGGAGGAGGGTAAACAGTCTGTGGTTGGGGTGTGAGCTGTCCCTGGAATGCTGTGCGCCCTGCGAAGGCATCGTTTACTATGGACAGACTCAATGGAGGGGAGTGAGGAGCCTGTGATGCGCTGGGCGATCTTCACCACCCTCTGCAGAGCTTTCCGGTCGGCGACAGAGCAGTTGCCATACCATACTGTGATGGAGTAGGTAAGGATGCTCTCGATGGTGCAGCGGTAGAAGTTCACCAGAATCTGGGGACACAGGTGGACCTTCTTAAGTCTCCTCAGGAAGAAGAGACGCTGGTGAGCCTTCTGGATCAGCGAGGATGTGTTGTGGGAGAGGTCATCGGAGATGTTGACCCCCAAGAACCTGAAGCTGGAGACACGTTCCACCTCCGTCCTGTTGATATGGATGGGGTTGTGCGTGCAGCCTCTCGACCTCCTGAAGTCCACAATGAGCTTCTTGGTCTTCTTGGAGTTGAGGGCCAGGTTATTGTCGGCGCACCATGCTGTTAGGAGCTGAACCTCCTCCATGTAGGCCGACTCATCGTTGTCGCTGATGAGGCCAATCACTGTCGTGTCATCTGCATACTTGATGGTGTTGGTACTATGTACATGTATGCAGTCGTAGGTGAAGACAATGTAGCGTTCGCTGATCCAAGGGAGACACAAGGGTGCACCCGCACTGCCGCCATTTAAGATCACCCCTCATCCTTCTAAACTCCAGTGAATACAAGCCTAGTCTTTTCAATCTTTCCTCATATGACAGTCCCGCCATCCCGGGGACCAACCTAAGCTGCACTGCCTCAATCACAAGGATGTCCTTCCTCAAATTAGGAGACCAAAACTGTACACAATACTCCAGATATGGTCTTACTAGAGCCCTATACAACTGATGAAGAACCACTTTACTCCTATACTGAAATCCTCTTGTTATGAAGGCCAACATTCCACTAGCTTTCTTCACTGCCTGCTGTACCTGCACACCAACTTTCAGTGCAAATACACCCAGGTCTCGCTGCACCTCCCCTTTACCTAACCTAACCCCATTGAGATAATAATCTGCCCATTGTTTTTGCCACCAAGATGGACAACCTCACATTTATCTATATTACATTGCATCGGCCACGCATCTGCCCACTCACTCAACCTGTCCAGGTCACCCTGCAACCTCCTAACATCCTCTTCACAGTTCACTCTGCCACCCAGCTTTGTGTCATCTGCAAACTTGGTAGTGTTGCTCATAATTCCCGCTTCCAAATGATTAATATATATGGTAAACAGTTGCGGCCCCAATACCGAGCCTTGCGGCACTTCACTCGCCACTGCCTGCCATTCTGAAAAGGACTCCTTCAGACTAGGCCTCCACTCACTCCTACTCTTTGCAAGATGCTGTCTGACCCGCTGAGTTCCTCCAGCTTTTTATGTCTGTCTTCTACAGAATGTTTAGTTTAAGGAACTAAGCAGGCAGCTTACAGTACGTTTCTCTCAGAAAGACAACGTGATGATAGGAGCCAAAAGAAGCATCTCTCCAATAATTTATGCCATTTCTTTTCCAGGAACAGTTGAAATTTCAAACACAGTCACCCTTGATAAGGAGTTGGTATCAGTATTAGGGGTGCTAAGAGTTTATCAAGGTTATGGCATAAAAAAGCTAACATATACATGCTTTAGGAGACAAGAATAAATTCTAATTAACTAGAGATTCATACATTATTTAACCCGTTGTGCCATAGTTGATTCCTGGAATATAAAAATCTATCTGATTAGTCGCTCTCACGAGAGAGCGTGAGAGCGACTAATCCATGTTCCTTCCTCGCTCCCTGCAGATCTCCCTTTTCCTGACAATATTTAAAGCCTGTGTGAAGTTAGTACTAGTTTATTTCTCTGTACCTTTCTTCAGAAATAAACAATAAAAAAATCCACTCAGTCAACTGCATATCGCTAAATGTTAATTAAACAAGCTTGAGCGGAGCACCATGTGCACGTCAGTTTGAGGAACATCTGTTCCCTCTGCACCACCACCCTGCCATTCTCCAAGACTGGTATCTTGGAACATTTCAGAGATTAAGTTACTCAAGTGGCAAGATCTGGAGTCTTTGATCTGAAACGTTACCTCAGTGTCTGCCTGACTTACTTAGGGCTTCCAGCAGTATCTAGTTTTGTGAACACGCTGCGAGATAACATTTCCAAATGGTGGCTTTAAATTACAAGCTGTCTTGTACTTCCACGCACTCATTGTCAAGGTATTAAAACTATAATAAACTCTCATAACGCTTCAGCTTGGTGTTGACGTTTGGAACTCCTTCTCTGGACACAAGAAGTCTGCTGCTGCAGAGAGCAAGCTGTGATCTCTCAGGCCTATGAGAGTCCAAGTAAATATAATTATACCTGCAGGCAATAATACCCAAAGGGTGCGGTAGGGACTGAGCTTGACTGAATCCTCATGCGAGATTTCAGAGCGAGTTATGGAAGAAACTCCATCGTCATTCCTTCCTCATGATCTTCATGCCTGATGTACCTTGCCAAGGTAACCCCATCAGACCTTTATGGAGAGCTTTTCAACCAGGCACTCATTGTGTACCTTACGTATTGTGAATGTCGGCACACCAATTTCCCTCCGGGGATGAATAAAGTTTTATTGTATCGTATCGTATATCCTCAATGAACATCTGTCTAGTATTCCAAGCTGGCATGCTGCTTTCCTGATTAGATTAACTGTGGCCGTGTTAAATATGTCCTTTGACCATTGTCCCTGATATAGTTTAAACTTTACTTTTAGATTCTAGAGTCATAGAGTGATACAGTGTGGAAACAGGCCCTTCAGCCCAACTTGGACACACGGGCCAAAATGTCCCAGCTGCACTATTCGCACCTGCCCGCATCTGTTTTTAAGATCCTGCAGCAAATACTTGCAAATACCACAAGACACCCTGTACTCTCCTCCCCTCTCCTCTACTCTCACTACATCAATGACTGCACCTCCACTGTCAAGCTTCTCAAGTTTGTGGACGACACAACCCTGATTGGACTGATCCAGTATGGGGTGGAGTCTGCCTACAGACAGGAAGTGACATAGATGCCATCGCAACAACCTGGAGCTCAATGCTCTTAAGACAGTGGAATTGATTGTCAACTTTAGGAGAGCTCCCCCTCCCCTCACCCCACTCACCATCAACAACACAACAGTCACATCTGTGGAATCTTTTAAGTTCTTGGAACCATCATCTCCAAGGACCTTAAATGGGGGGCTACCATCGACTCCGCAGTCAAAAAGGCACAACAGGGGATGAACTTCCTGCGGCAGCTGAGGAAGCACAATCTGTCACAGGCAATGATGGTCCAATTCTACACGGCCATCGTAGAGCCTATCCTCACCTTCTCCATCATGGTCTGGTTTGGCTCAGCCACCAAGCACGACATCCGGAGGCTGCAGCGAATCTTTTGATCAGCAGAGAAGGTTATTGGCTGCAACCTTCCCTCCATTGATGAACTGCACACTGCAAGGGCCAGGAAGCGAGCGGGTAAGATCATCTCTGACCCCTCTCACCCTGGCCACAAACTCTTTGAATCACTTCCCCCTGGAAGGCGACTCCGGACTGTCAAAGCTGCCAGTCAGACATAAAAACAGCTTTTTTTCCACGAGTAGTAGCTCCACTCAATAAGCAGAAATCTGTAGCCTCCTTTTGCTCTGGAACTTTACTTAATTCACATGTTTAATGGATAATGTTTTATTATTTATGTGTCATTCCTAACTGTCACTGACACTTGCAGGCAGAGCACCAAGGCAAATTCATTGGTCAATAAATTTATTAATTCATTCATTCAGGACGATAACATCTCAGCTCACCTACCCCACTGCCTGTGCTATTTAAAGAAATCATCTTGCACGTCAAGCATTCTTAACACTAGCCTTCGGTGGAGCTTTGCTAAGCCTAAATGTTCCAGCAAAAATGATGCTAAATCCAATGTATTTTGACAATATACACGATACAATACGGTATGATACGGTAAAAGTTTATTCATCCATGGAGGGAACTTGGTCTTACAACAGTCACAGCACACAAGGTACACAAAAACTTGAAAGTAAACGTGAAAACAAAATGAAAAAGACAAGCAACTGTTGTCTTCACCGGAACAAATGAACAAGCAAACAAATGAACATAGACTTATCCCCTGGGCAGAGGATTCTAAACTGGAGTGCACCCCCTCCCCTCCCCTCCCTCACACCGTGCCCCCTTTGTTCTCCCACCGTCCCTCACGGCGGTCCCCCCATGCAGGATCCCCATTGTCTTCCCCTCCCCCCCCCTCACGCTCAGCGACCATTGATTGCGGGTCAACCGCGAGGCCCCACTGCCATCGAGGCTCCCGTTGTCGCCGAGGACCCCACTGCCGCAAATGGGCCTGTCAAGGCAAGTCAAGTTTATTTGTCACATACACATACAAGATGTGCAGTGAAATGAAAGTGGCAATGCCTGCGGATTGTGCAAAAAACGACAGAACAGAATCAGTATTTACATATACGAAAAAAACCCTGCAATTTAAAAAAGTCACAACACAACAGTAAATTGGTTCAGTAAATGATTCCCTGGTGAGATAAGTCCTAATGGCCTGTTTGAAGAAACTCTGTCTCATCCTCTCTGTTTTCACAGCATGACAGTGGAGGTGTTTGCCTGACCGTAGCAGCTGGAACAGTCCGTTGCTGTGGTGGTAGGGGTACCCCATAGTGTTTCTGGCTCTGGATCTGCACCTTCTGACGTATAGTTCCTGCAGGGGGGCGAGTGTAGTTCCCATAGTGTGTTCGGCTGAACACACTACTCTCTGCAGAGCCTTCCTGTCCGGGGCAGAGCAGTTCCCAAACCAGATTGTGATGTTGCCGGACAAGATGCTTTCTACTGCCCCAGAGTAGAATTTCCTCAGCTACATGAGGTGGTAAAGGTGTTGCTGTCCCATCTACTTGTCTCATCCTCTCTGCATTCACAGCATGACAGCGGAGTGCATGTCCCATCTACCTGCACTCAGACCATAACCCTACATTCCTTTCCTGTCCATATACCTATCCAATTTATTTTATAATTATAAAATCAAACCTGCCTCCACCACTTCCACTGGAAGCTCATTCCACACAGCTACCACTCTCTGAGTAAATAAGTTCCCCCTCATGTTACCCCTAAACTTTTGTCCCTTAATTCTCAAATTATGTTCTCTTGTTTGAATCTTCCCTACTCTCAACGGAAAAAGCTTATCCACGTCAACTCTGTCTATCCCTCTCATAATTTTAAAGACCTCTATCATGTCCCCCCCTTAACCTTCTGCGCTCCAAAGAATAAAGACCTAATTTGTTCAACCTTTCTCTGTCTTAGGTGCTGAAACCCAGGCAACATTCTAGTAAATCTCCTCTGTACTCTCTCTATTTTGTTGACATCCTTCCTATAATTTGGCGACCAAAATTGTACACCATACTCGAGAATTGGCCTCACAAATGCCTTGTACAATGTTAACATTTCATCCCAACTTCTATACTCAATCCTCTGATTTATAAAGGCCAGCACACCAAAAGCTTTCTTTACCACCCTATCTACATGCGATTCCTCCTTCAGGGAACTATGCACAGTTATTCCTAGATCCCTCTGTTCCACAGCATTCCTCAATTCCCTACCATTTACCATGTACATCCTATTTTCATTTGTCCTGCCAAGATGTAGCACCTCACACTTATCAGCATTAAACTCCATCTGCCATCTTTCAGCCCACTCTTCCAAATGGCCTAAATCTCTCTGTAGACTTTGAAAATTTACTTCCTTATCCACAACACCACCTATCTTAGTATCATCTGCATACTTACTAATCCAATTTACCACACCATCATCCAGATCATTGATGTACATGACAAACAACAGTGGACCCAACACAGATCAGGATGTCAACAAAATAGAGAGAGTACAGAGGAGATTTACTGGAATTTACAGTATCAGTGGGAACCATGGCTGCGTAGGCCAGTCAGGCACTACCAAAATGCCTGACGCGGAGTCTTGCGGGATTTTTTTGCAAGCACCGACTGATGAGGCAAAATGGAGGGGATGCCTAGAAGAATATTCCTCCCCAGTGTAGCGAGAATGCACCCATCGCCACTGTGCCTGGGTATGGCTCCCATACTGAGCAACAATGTTGTTAAACACTTTATGATCCAACATCCATTCTGTGTTGTCATTAATTTCCGTGACCTGGTGTCCGCCACCATATTAAGCCTTTATGGCAAGTAGGTAGCTGAAATCAAAATGCTTCTTGCAATGCACCAGTGCGAAATAAGGTTAGCCAAACTAGCACAGGATACTGACTTGATTCCACCCATGTGATTAATATATGCCACCGTTGTAGTGTTGTCAATCTGTAGTTGAACATGCAGATGATGCATATTCCCACAATAAGCCTTCAACCCATAGAGTGCTCCCAGCAACTCTAAGCAGTTAATACCATGTAACAAGAATTGATGACTCATGCACATTCTTTCTGCCACCGTAGCTAGAGATGGTATTAGTAGCTCCACATCCTAGAGCACTAGCACCAGTCTCTAAATATAACTGAAGGTTTGTTGACCAAAATGTTACTGGAGCAATGCCGAATAGTCATCCACCATTGTAACTCAGAAATGGCTTCAGCTGGCAATCGCATAGGTCTGTTAAAACAACCTGCATGGTATTTGAGTGCCTGCTCCTTTGCACGTTGTAAATTTTGATAATGCAAAGGCCCAAACTGTGCAGCTGGAGAGCAGCCACTAATTTGCCAATTATACTGGTTACTTGTTGAATAGAAGGATGCTCCTTAACAATAAGATTGTTACAGGCTTATATTAATTCTAATCTCTTGCCCGAAGAAGAGTTAGAGACATGTGAAAAGAGTTAATTGTAAATCCCAAATAATCAATAACTCTAGATGACATAAACTTTTATTGGATGGATGAGAAACCCCAAACTCTAAACCACGAGTTTAGTGGCTGAAACAGCTAATTTAGCTAATTTCAGGGTTGTTCCTATGATTAGGATATCATCCAAGTATGCCACCACAATATGATTTTGAGCTTGAAGTAGCCCAAGTACTGATTTCAATAATTTTGTAAATAATCTGGGGCCTGAGGTTAACCCATTAGGCAACACTTTAAACTGCCACAGTTGCCCCATCCAGCTAAAGTTCAAACATCTCTGGTGATCCCAGTGAATGGGTACTGAATAGTTTGCATCTTTGAGATCGGTGCATGCCATATAACATCCTTTGGAAACCAGTTGTTTGGCAATAACCAAGTTTTTCATTTTGAAATGTCTATACTGCACAAAGGAATTCAGTTGAGTCAAATCAAGGATGATTCAGCATCCTCTATCCTTCATTTGTCTTGTAAATATATTAGAACAAATTGAAGAGGTTCATGACTCGACTTCTTAATTACCCCTTTTGTGTATTGAATTTCAGCTTGTACAAACCTTCCTGTTCGGTGTGGGTGGAAAATGAATTGGGACGGAATTCGATTTGGAACCCTTGTATACTGTGCAGTATAAACGGATCAGATGTTATCCAATGCCACTCATTCAAAACAAGGGTAATCTCCCACCAACTTTAACTGATCCACACGCCCTATGTTCCGGAAAGAACCAGATCCATGGTTACTGGTGGATGTATGGTTTCTATTTCCACCCCCGAGGTTTGGGGGGTAGGGCTGATGGAGTGCGTGAACTGCACATCTTCGACAAGGGCCGGCCTGGGCCTTGGCCTAAAAAAGACCTGCCCAGAGTGTTCGGCCTTCGAGCTGCCACCAGCTTTAGCGAACCGCTTGCTGCCGCCGGAATGATGAAGCTTTGCTTGTCGATGGAGCCTTTATCAGCCCGACAGCTGTCGCTTCTTCGTCCAGGTCCTTGATCTGCTTTGGCAGATCTTCTCTGCACAAAAAATCGGCGGCTGTACATTGCTGGCCCTGCACAGTCCCGCAAACTCGGGGTTCAGGGCAGGTCGGATTGCATTTTTACGAAAACATTTAATTTCAAAATGTGCGTTGCACATTAATGCCAGGGCATCCTGTTGCACATCAGACAAGGGACCCTCATCCACAGACCTGGCGAAGGCCGTGATGCCTGAAGCCAACAAATTCAAGATTCTCTGCAGCTTCACCTCCTGGGCTTTGATGCCCCCTCCGATGTAGCCCCAGATGGAGCTGGTCACAGCTGGCATGTTTAGTGAAGCACAATTAGCAGGTGTGTGGTAGTTTATAGATGTTTCCACCATTACCTGTTCCTAGAGCTGGGGCGATGCCAGGTAATTAATGCTCCCAGCTAATTCCTCACCCAGCAGTTCCCCTATTTGCGAGGGTATCACAACTTAGCAGGCAATTCTGCTTCACGCACCTCATGCATCCTGGTATGCACTCTGGACATACCTCTGAACTCACATACATCTGAGTTTGAAGTCAGTCATCCACTGATGAACCTGGCACTCCCCTCCACAAAGAGGGAGATTTGTAAGCAGTCCTGAAACAGCTGCTGCCGCAGGCCCCGAGGAGACCTGCGCTGATATGGCCCTGATTCACGGACCATATCATGATGGAGCATCACCTTTGTGGGATGAGCGCCCGAGGACGCTAGCCATGCTCCATCTGGGTTAACCGCCCAAGGACGTACTCATGTTTGTCGGGGGGGAACCCTCCTGGCCTGACTCGTCCCAGCCCAGGTCTCTCAGACTCCATTTGGCTGCACATCCTTTTGGGCTGCCGAAGTCTGAAGTCGACTGACCGCACTGTCAGTGTCTCGGGTAGCGAACCCGATGGCCGCCGGCTACCCGCACTTCCCGCGGTCTCCGTAGCCGGTTTTCCCTAGATTTTGCCCAGATTTTCATATCCAGCAGGAACTCTGTAAAAGAGATTCCTGCAACCAAAAAATACACTTGAGAATAAGTTCAAAAACGTACCTGCAGGGTTTGAAACTTACCGCTGGAGGAGCGACGCACCTGGCAACCAGTCGTGTGCAATGCGTTAGACGTAATTGGCGTGCAGGCGGGCTGGCAGGCTTCTTCATGTAGTCACTCATGTGACTCCGAAGTAAAATTGAACCTTCTTAACCAACCTTCCATGTGGCACCTTGTCAAAGGTCTTACTGAAGTCCATATAGACACCATCCACTGCTTTACCCTCATCAATTTCCCTAGTAACCTCTTCAAAAAAGTCAAGAAGATTAGTCAAACATGACCTTCCAGGCACAAATCCATGTTGACTGTTCCTAATCAGACCCTGTTTATCCAGATGATTATATATATTATCTCTAAGTATCCTTTCTATTAATTTGCCCACCACTGGCGTCAAACTAACAGGACTATAATTGCTAGGTTTACTCTTAGAACCCATAAACAATGGAACAACATGCGCAGT